>CM059579.1:61724398-62258762 GCA_030386875.1 Morinoia aosen | reverse complement strand
GGTTGTGGGTGACGGCAGTGTGGTGTTGTGGTGACGGCAGTGTGGTGTTGTGGTGACGGCAGTGTGGTGTTGTGGTGACGGCAGTGTGGTGTTGTGGTGACGTCAGTGTGGTGTTGTGGTGACGGCAGTGTGGTGTTGTGGTGACGGCAGTGTGGTGTTGTGGTGACGGCAGTGTGGTGTTGTGGTGACGGCAGTGTGGTGTTGTGGTGACGGCAGTGTGGTGTTGTGGTGACGGCAGTGTGGTGTTGTGGTGACGGCAGTGTGGTGTTGTGGTGACGGCAGTGTGGTGTTGTGGTGACGGCAGTGTGGTGTTGTGGTGACGGCAGTGTGGTGTTGTGGTGACGGCAGTGTGGTGTTGTGGTGACGGCAGTGTGGGTGTTGTGGTGACCGGCAGTGTGGTGTTGTGGTGACGGCAGTGTGGTGTTGTGGTGACGGCAGTGTGGTGTTGTGGTGACGGCAGTGTGGTGTTGTGGTGACGGCAGTGTGGTGTTGTGGTGACGGCAGTGTGGTGTTGTGGTGACGGCAGTGTGGTGTTGTGGTGACGGCAGTGTGGTGTTGTGGTGACGGCAGTGTGGTGTTGTGGTGACGGCAGTGTGGTGTTGTGGTGACGGCAGTGTGGTGTTGTGGTGACGGCAGTGTGGTGTTGTGGTGACGGCAGTGTGGGTGTTGTGGTGACGGCAGTGTGGTGTTGTGGTGACGGCAGTGTTGTGGTGACGGCAGTGTGGTGTTGTGGTGACGGGCAGTGTGGTGTTGTGGTGACGGCAGTGTGGTGTTGTGGTGACGGCAGTGTGGTGTTGTGGTGACGGCAGTGTGGTGTTGTGGTGACGGCAGTGTTGTGTTGTGGTGACGGCAGTGTGGTGTTGTGGTGACGGCAGTGTGGTGTTGTGGTGACGGCAGTGTTGTGGTGACGGCAGTGTGGTGTTGTGGTGACGGCAGTGTTGTGGTGACGGCAGTGTGGTGTTGTGGTGACGGCAGTGTGGTGTTGTGGTGACGGCAGTGTTGTGTTGTGGTGATGGCAGTGTGGTGTTGTGGTGACGGCAGTGTGGTGTTGTGGTGACGGCAGTGTGGTGTTGTGGTGACGGCAGTGTTGTGGTGACGGCAGTGTTGTGGTGACGGCAGTGTGGTGTTGTGGTGACGGCAGTGTGGTGTTGTGGTGACGGCAGTGTGGTGTTGTGGTGACGGCAGTGTGGTGTTGTGGTGACGGCAGTGTGATGTTGTGGTGACGGCAGTGTAGTGTTGTGGTGACGGCAGTGTGGTGTTGTGGTGACGGCAGTGTGGTGTTGTGGTGACGGCAGTGTTGTGGTGACGGCAGTGTGGTGTTGTGGTGACGGCAGTGTGGTGTTGTGGTGACGGCAGTGTGGTGTTGTGGTGACGGCAGTGTTGTGGTGACGGCAGTGTGGTGTTGTGGTGACGGCAGTGTGGTGTTGTGGTGACGGCAGTGTAGTGTTGTGGTGACGGCAGTGTGGTGCTGTGGTGACGGCAGTGTGGTGTTGTAGTGACGGCAGTGTGGTGTTGTGGTGACGGCAGTGTGGTGTTGTGGTGACGGTAGTGTGGTGTTGTGGTGACGTTTATTTTATTTATTTTATTTTACATCAATATGTCACCATCAATTACAGAAAGGTTAAGACAAGCCCGAGGGGAAGGCAGGCAGGCAGAGAAGCACCTCCCCTCTTAGTCGTAGCCACGGGCCCTCTGACGTGGAGGGTAGCCCTCATGTCCACCTCGGAGAGGTGTAGCGCAAGTTCTGCCTTTACACGATGTTATCTTTACAGTCTTAAGACGGATAAATTCCACGAACAAGCGGCTGCGTTTGACTCCAGCGCATCGAATCATACTCGTAATATGAACATCGATTCTCGATATTTGGAGTGGTAATCTAATTGACATTAAGCTGTTAGATGATGATATAAGTACTAATTGTACCAGGACCTTCACCGATGTCTACGTTAGGCCACCCCTTTGGCTGGACGACGCCCTTGTTCCTTCGTGCTCTAGAAGTCGTCTCGAAGTCGGTGTGAAGAAGCTGATATAACTATCTTCCAGCGCGAATATCGACATTCCTCAGGGCTGGGTTGGTCAGTTCAGACAAGAGGAGAGTCCTCCACTGTGTGCTTGTTTCTCATACGTCGTGATCAGAACCACGACACTAGTGGTTGTTCTAGTGATTGTACTAGTGATTGTACAAGTGATTGTACAAGTGATTGTACTAGTGATTGTTTTAGTGATTGTACTAGTGATTGTTTTAGTGATTGTACAAGTGATTGTACTAGTGATTGTACTAGTGATTGTTTTAGTGATTGTACTAGTGATTGTTTTAGTCATTGTACAAGTGATTGTACTAGTGATTGGTTTAATGATTGTACTAGTGATTGTTTTAGTGATTGTACTAATGATTGTTTTAGTGATTGTACTAGTGATTGTTTTAGTGATTGTACTAGTGATTGTTTTAGTGATTGTACTAGTGATTGTTTCAGTCATTGTACAAGTGATTGTACTAGTGATTGGTTTAATGATTGTACTAGTGATTGTTTTAGTGATTGTACTAATGATTGTTTTAGTGATTGTACTAGTGATTGTACAAGTGATTGTACAAGTGATTGTACAAGTGATTGTACAAGTGATTGTACAATTGATTGTACTAGTGAGTGTATTAGTAATTGTACAACACATGAGCTTAGAATCACCATTGTTTCATGATCACTGTGACCTAGTCACACTAGTGATTCTCTAACACAGAAGCCTAGCGGTCTAGGAACTAGGCTGGATCCAAATCGCATTAAATAGTGATTCTTCAACTTTAAATTTTAGACAAGCTGGTGATTCTATATACCTAAGAGCCTAGGTAGTGAAGTGATTCTCTGACACAGTTATCTAGACAGTCAAGTGATTCTCTAACACCGTGAGAGTCTAGTGATTCTCCCAACTGTAGCCTGGACGGACGAGTGATTCTCCCCCACTGTAACCTGGACTGTCGAGTGATTCTCCCCCACTGTAGCCTGGTCGGTTAGTGATTCTTCCCCACTGTAGCCTGGACGGTCGAGTGATTCTCCCCCACTGTAGCCTGGACGGTCGAGTGATTCTCTCCCACTGTAGCCTGGTCGGTTAGTGATTCTCCAGCATTGTGATAGTCAAGTGATTCTCCCCACTGTAGCCAGGACGGTCGAGTGATTCTACCGCCCGGAGTGCCGTAAAGCTGTCCCGGCGCTGGGCGGCCATATTAACGCCGCCCAACTTCCAAGATAAGAATAATTTGATCTCCAAGGACCAGAAAACTTGGCTGCCGACGTTCCTTATCTCGACACAGCGCATTGTTCTCGAACCCAGACTTTCTAAGTGGCCGTTTGTTTCGTGCGTTTTAGGGGGGTTCTTCCGAGGGCGGGGTTTCTTCAGCCGAAACCGAAGTGGTTTCAGTGAAAACTCGTTTTTTTCAGCTGAAACCGATGCGGTGTCAGTGTTGGCTTTGTTTCTTCAATCGAAAGCAAAGCGGTTTTAGTGAAACCTCGGTTTCTTTACCCGAAATCGAAGTGGTCTCAGAAATATATAGTTCGGTTTCTTCAGGCAAAACCGAAGCGATTTCAGCGAAAGCTCGGTTTCTTCGGGCAAAACCGAAGCGGTCTCAGCAGTGGTTCAGTTTCTCCAGTCGAAACAGAAGCTGTTTAAGCGAGAGCGCGGTTTTTCTCTCCCTCGAAACTGCGATGCCTTTCTAGCAGTAAGAGAGAAGTTCTATAGCGAAAGTGAAAAGTTTTTTCTAAGCCACAAGGGCCTTTGATTGATTCTTGAAGAGGCTTTTGATCAACAGCGAAGTTTCTTTTTGAAAAAACTGAACTGTCTTTTTCCAGAGTGGTTGGTTTCTTTAATCGAAACCGAAGTGCTTTTAGCGATAGGCCTGATGCGCTTCAGTTCCTTATTGAAAAACTCAGCTGTGCTGAAAAAGGAGCTCCGGTATTGTTAAAAAAATTTCCGGGTTAAAAAAATTGTCGTACCTTCTGGGAGAAACATGGTGCTGCGATGATTTTTAAAGCCGGAACATGTCTTCACCAAAACTGGAGCATCTTTTTCAAACATCTTGATTTTTCAATAGAAAACGCAGCCCACTTTTCAAATTGCGAGGTTTCTTCACCAAAAAATGAGGCCCCCTTTCCAAAGAGGAAGGAGTCTTCATTAAAAACTGTAGTGCGTTTTTCAGAACAGCAAATTTTTTGGGCAAAAATTAAGGAACCTTTTTCTGAACGTCAAGATCTTTTTTACCAAAAACCGAGGCGTTTAGTTCACACGGTGAAGTTTTGATTCTAACATCAAAGTGTTTTTAGAAAATATTTTCATATACACAGAGTAATATTTTGTGTCCTTCTTTCCGTAAAAATTAAACCTTTTTTATCCTATACATTAGGTAGCACTTGAAATCTAACTCTTCGTCATTAACGGTCCCCTATTTCGTCCAAAAGTCCGTCACATCGTTTGAATACGAGAGTACTCTATGTTCAATTGCTCATCATAAAAAGCCTACAATTTCATCTAAAAGATGAACGTTTCGATCAAAAAGTCCACCATTCCACCCAAGAAATCCTCATCCAAAAATATCCGCCTTTCCACCCCAAAAGTCCCCTAATAGTCCCAAAAGTCTACTATGCATCCCAAAAGTCCACCGTGCGTACCAAAAAATTCCCTTTCTGTCTCAAAAGTCCCCCCTCCGTGCCAAACAGCCCAACTCGCAGGCTCAAAAGTTCACTATGCGCCCAAAAAGTCCTCCCTCCGACCCAAAAGTCCCTTCTCCGTCCCAAAAGTCCCCCTCCGCCCCAAACAGCACAACCCCGTCCCAACACCACAGCCTCACGCCGCCGCCCTCATTTCCCATTCTGGGAGCTGTCGGGAAATGAGGGCTCCACCGGAGCTTCAAAATTCTGGTATAAATTCATTTATTCGAGTTATAAAGAAAATTAAAAAAGGAAACATTCGACGATTATGTCAAATTGAACCCTATTGGTATCTGTACTAGAAAAATGATAGTTGGGAGAGCGACTAATAGTTTTAAAAATTTTTTATTAAGTTGTAGAGAAGCTGATTTTGTTCATCGACCACTACACTCGTAGCTCTTTACCTACTTCACCTCAATTGCCAGTCTGTTGCCTGTTCGTGGTTGACGCTAGCCGAAGTGGGAGTAGAAGTCTACAAATGAGCCTCTTGGCTCGTTCTTGCATATATTTTTGTATTTTATTATTGTTCTTGGAGTAAACTCTGGAACCGCGTTTTTAAACTGACCAAAAGAATTACGTACTTGAATTAAACTTTTTAATTAGGTTCCTCTAAATTAAACTTTGAAATTAAGTTCTCGAATGAAACTTTAGAATTACGTGCTTAAATTAAACTTTGGAATTACGTTCTCGAATTTAAATTTTGAATTAAGTTCTCGAATGAAACTTGTTCATTGTGTCTGAATCATACTTGGAAATGCGTATTTTAACGACACTTGGAAATTATGTTTTGAAGCAAACTCGAGAATTCCATTTTTCAAACATCGTTTGGGATCGCGCTCTCGAATTAAATTTAAAAATAAATCAAGTTGTCACATAAAAGTTGTGAATTCTTGAACTGACATTGAGAATTCCTTTCTCAATCTTTTTGTTATTTGAAATTAAGTTCACGCACTAAACTTGAAAATTGCTCAATTGCAATTAAGAAGAAAATTCTTGAAATAATCTTTACATTTAAACGTTCAAATTTAACTTTCTAATTACGTTCTCTCACCGTATTTTGAAATTACATCCTCAAATTAATCATAACAGTTTAAATTAATTTTAATCGTCTCGAATTAAAGTCTAAAATTAATATAAACAGTTAAAGTCTTGAATTAAACTATCGAATCAAAGTCTCGAATTAAACTGTCGATCGAATTAAACTTTCAAAAGAATCTTGATGTTAAACTTTCGAATTGACCTCTGGAATTAAACTTTTGAATCTCAAACCATATTTTGTTATGACGTCTATGAGCCAATCGTGCGATCCAAACCCTTAAATTATCAAATTTTGTTATTAAAATCTAAAATTGATCTTGAAATTTAAGCTCTAGAATGACATACATTGTAATAAGATTCTCAAATTAAGCCTTAAATTTAATCTCTTCAGGTGGACTTAGTATTTCCGTTTGACACTGGCCCCTTCTGCTCTGCTACAGCATGTCGACGCGGCAGAGGCGTGTCGCAGAGCAGCAGAGGGCGGCTTACATAATCCAACATCTGGTCCTAACTCCCTTATTATAATCCAACATCTGGTCCTAACTCCCTTATTATAATCCAACATCTGGTCTTAATTCCCTTGTTGTAATCTAGTCGTATTCCCTTACCACACTGTGACAACCTCAGGAGCATGTTAGGCGTGGCGGCGTCTTTTAAAATGCACATATACATCTATAAAGTGACTTTTTAAATGCTGTTCGAGGGACTTTCTCTCTGTGCCGGTGTCCCCTGTTCCCAGTGCGGTGGTGTAAAGGGTGTGAAGGGTGGTGTCAAGGGTCTGAGGGGTGGTGTCAAGGGTCTGAGGGGTGGTGTCAAGGGTCTGAGGGGTGGTGTCAAGGGTCTGAGGGGTGGTGTCAAGGGTCTGAGGGGTGGTGTCAAGGGTCTGAGGGGTGGTGTCAAGGGTCTGAGGGGTGGTGTCAAGGGTCTGAGGGGTGGTGTCAAGGGTCTGAGGGGGTGGTGTCAAGGGTCTGAGGGGTGGTGTCAAGGGTCTGAGGGGTGGTGTCAAGGGTCTGAGGGGTGGTGTCAAGGGTCTGAGGGGTGGTGTCAAGGGTCTGAGGGGTGGTGTCAAGGGTCTGAGGGGTGGTGTCAAGGGTCTGAGGGGTGGTGTCAAGGGTCTGAGGGGTGGTGTCAAGGGTCTGAGAGGTGGTGTCAAGGGTCTGAGGGGTGGTGTCAAGGGTCTGAGGGGTGGTGTCAAGGGTCTGAGGGGTGGTGTCAAGGGTCTGAGGGGTGGTGTCAAGGGTCTGAGGGGTGGTGTCAAGGGGTCTGAGGGGTGGTGTCAAGGGTCTGAGGGGTGGTGTCAAGGGTCTGAGGGGTGGTGTCAAGGGTCTGAGGGGTGGTGTCAAGGGTCTGAGGGGTGGTGTCAAGGGTCTGAGGGGTGGTGTCAAGGGTCTGAGGGGTGGTGTCAAGGGTCTGAGGGGTGGTGTCAAGGGTCTGAGGGGTGGTGTCAAGGGTCTGAGGGGTGGTGTCAAGGGTCTGAGGGGTGGTGTCAATGGTCTGAGGGGTGGTGTCAAGGGTCTGAGGGGTGGTGTCAAGGGTCTGAGGGATGGTGTCAAGGGTCTGAGGGGTGGTGTAAAGAGTCTGAGGGGTGGTGTCAAGGGTCTGAGGGGTGGTGTCAAGGGTCTGAGGGGTGGTGTCAAGGGTCTGAGGGGTGGTGTCAAGGGTCTGAGGGGTGGTGTCAAGGGTCTGAGGGGTGGTGTCAAGGGTCTGAGGGGTGGTGTAAAGGGCCTGAGGGGTGGTGTAAAGAGTCTGAGCGGTGATGTAAAGGGTCTGAGGGGTGATGTAAAGGGGCTGAGGGGTGATGTAAAGGGTCTGAGGGGTGATGTAAAGGGGCTGAGGGGTGATGTAAAGGGTCTGAGGGGTGATGTAAAGGGTCTGAGGGGTGATGTGAAGGATCTGAGGGGTGATATAAAGTGGGTAATTATTCCTTTCTTTCCTGAAGAATGAAGTAGATTAGAATGGAATGTAATGGAATCGAATGACACGGAATAGAATCGAATGAAATGGAACAGAACGTAACAGAAATGGCAACAGTAACGAGCCAAGTGGCGCACGCTCGTGTTATCCCCGTGCCGCCACCAGACACCAGTCACGCACAGGCAACAACGAAACGCATTCACAACCATAAATTTCCTCGCTCAAGTCCAGTACATTCACGGTAGTATTGGGTTGGCCAAAAAGTTCGTTGGTTTTTTTTTAATGTCATCTTTCCGACCTCCTAAAGATTATTTTTATATTCTCTAAATCCTGTATTCGGTGCAGTGAGCATGCATACGTCAGTGTACAATAAGCCTCCAAGTAGAGAAGTTCTGACGTTTCATGGTCTCGAATGCAAGCAAAAATGTCAAAATTTCTCTACTTGGAGACTTATTGCACACTGACGTAAGCATGCTCGCTGTACTGAATGCAGAATTTAGAGAATGGATGTAAAAATAATCTTTGGGAGGTTAGGAAGATGACATTCAGAAAAGCCAACGAATATTTTGGCAAATTTAATACATATTGTAAAGCCAACTGCACAATGTAAATACTGTATAGTAAATATCACAATTCACATTGACTATGTACAACAGCACAGCCTCATATGTTAGAGTTATAACTACGTTACAACCTTATAAGTACGATATATATAGCGCTATTACTTTATTACCGTATCTATTATGAAACGTATAACTACAACGGTAATTGTACTTAACCTATAACTTAAGTATAACTAACTCAACAGAGCACGGGTGCAGCCCTTCTCACAGCATCGTCACACCCTCATGCCTGTCCTGTCTACCTGACCCCGGCCCTCAAGAATTATTAATTTGAACTTTAACATTTTTTAACGTACCCATAACTATAATATTTCGTGCGCTTCGTTTGAAATGTAGTTTTAACAATCCTCCCGAGAATATACGGGTAGTCTCTGCATTAAATTGATTGCCTTGGTATTCTTTCTTCAATTTTTCTATATATGTACAACAGCACAACCGCAAATGTCGATACAACAGCACAACCGTAAACGTTAATTCAGGTTCCTTCACAGAGTGTCTTCATACATTTTTGTCCAATTTAAATTAGCAATGAAATTTTCGACTGCCTTTTAATTTTTCCAACTGTCGTATAAATGAATGCAAACTCGTACAAATAAATGAAGGTCTACCGTAACTTTGAAGCTCCAGTGGCCGTGTCCGACAGCTCCGAGAATGGGAAATGAGGGCGGCGGCGTGGGGCTGTGATGCGGTGTTGAGAATGTAAATACTGTATAGTAGATATCACAATTCACATTGACTATGTACAACTCACATTGACTATGTACAACAGCACGGCCTCATATGTTAGAGTTATAACTACGTTATAAATGATGAAATGTGATAGTTACTTTGTTTTTTAAGACTTGGGTGTAATTCATATTCCACGCTGGCGACTCCCTTTTTCATCAAGTGTCTGTTGAATTCTGGCTAAGTAACTGTTGAATTTAACTGTTGAATTTTGATAGAGTAATTCAAAACTCATTTGGGATGCTTGAGTTGGGCTGTTTGGGGCGGAGGGGAACTTTTGAGACGCATAGTGGACTTTTGGGATGGAGACGGGGACTTATGGGATGGAGAGGTAGACTTTTGGGATGCAGTCTTCGGAACGGACTTTCGGGACTGCGAGTTGGGTTGTTTGGCACGGAGGAGGGACTTTGGGGACGTACGTTGGACTTTTGGATTGCATAGTAGACTTTTGGGACGGAGAGGGGACTTTTGGGACGGAGAGGGGACTTTTAGGACGAAAATTTGACTTTAGAGGCGGAGGGTGACTTTTGGGACAGATGGGGACTTTTTGGACGCATATTGGACTTTTGGGACTGCGAGTTGGGCTGTTTGGCACGGAGGGGGGACTTTGATGACGGAGGGGGAACTTTTGGGACAGAAAGGGAGACTTTTGGGACGCACGGTGGACTTTTGGGATGCATAGTAGACTTTTGGGATAGAGAGGTGGACTTTTAGGACGAAATAGCGGATTGGTCAATGAAATGGTGAACTTATGAACAAAATGGTAGACTCTTGGATAAAAAAATCGACTGTTGGTTGAAATGGTACACTTTTGGATGAAATGATTTTTTTTGACTT
This sequence comes from Morinoia aosen, assembly GCA_030386875.1. Lineage (NCBI taxonomy): Eukaryota > Metazoa > Arthropoda > Malacostraca > Amphipoda > Talitridae > Morinoia > Morinoia aosen. Next base: position 62,248,930 of record CM059579.1, on the reverse strand, counting down.
AGTGGTATAATTTTGCCGCTGAGATGTGGATTTTGAAGATAACTTCTTTTTAGGTTTTTGAAGATAACTTTACTTTGCCGAATAGGTGAACTTTTTACGAACATTTGGAGTTCAAGTACGCTCTGTTTTGAACGAAAAGGTTAACTTTTAGTTTTTTAGTGCTGACAAATTTTGGCGAAACGATCGACATTACAAGTGGCCACAGTTGACCAATGAGGAGCACTTTAAGATGAATTGGGGTCTGTGGACTCAACAGTTATTTGACCAAAAGTTAACAGTTGAACTCAACAGTTACTTGACCAAAAGTTAACAGTTGAACTCAACAGTTACTTGGCCAAAAGTTAACGGTTGAACTCAACAGTTACTTGACCAAAAGTTAACAGTTGAACTCAACAGTTACTTAACCAAATCTTAACTATTGAATCCAGTAGTTACTTGATCAAAATTCAACAGTTAAATTCAACAGTTACTTAGCCAGAATTCAACAGACACTTGATGAAAAAGGGAGTCGCCAGCGTGGAATATGAATTACACCCAAGTCTTAAAAAACAAAGTAACTATCACATTTCATTTAAAAAAACAAATACTATTTCATTGTATGTTCGAGGCTTCAAGCATTCATTTTCATTCTCTTGTTCATCAAATCTTCCTGTGTGGTATCTTAGAACTTGAAAAATGGCTTGCTACATATAATTATCGTACATACGTTTCAAAATAACATCAATAAAAACATTATTTGCTGCGTCTACTCTTCATTCATGCCAAAATGCTTAACATCATACGTAACATCATGCTTAACATCATGTTTAACATCATACTTAACATCATGCTTAACATCATACTTAACATCATGCTTAACATCATGCTTAACATCATGCTTAACATCATGTTTAACATCATACTTAACATCATGCTTAACATCATGCTTAACATCATGTTTAACATCATACTTAACATCATACTTAACATCATGTTTAACATCATACTTAACATCATGCTTAACATCATACTTAACATCACGCTTAACATCATACTTAACATCATGCTTAACATCATGCTTAACATCATGCTTAGCATCATACTTAACATCATACTTAACATCACGCTTAACATCATGCTTAACATCATACTTAACGTCACGCTTAACATCATACTTAACATCATACTTAACATCACGCTTAACATCATACTTAACATCATGCTTAACATCATGCTTAACATCATACTTAACATCATGCTTAACATCATGCTTAACATCATGCTTAACATCATACTTAACATCACGCTTAACATCATGCTTAACATCATGCTTAACATCATACTTAACATCACGCTTAACATCACGCTTAACATCATACTTAACATCATGCTTAACATCATGCTTAACATCATACTTAACATCACGCTTAACATCATACTTAACATCACGCTTAACATCATACTTAACATCATGCTTAACATCATGCTTAACATCATGCTTAACATCATACTTAACATCACACTTAACACCATGCCTAACATCATGCTCAACATCTTGTACAAGTTTCAGCACCCACCAAATGAACAACACACAATTACCCAGCACATTTACGACGTATTCAGGGTGTCCAAAACACATACTCACCTTTTGAGTGAGAATTACCCACGTGTTCTTTGTTTTTGATTCTAACGCCACTGAGTTATCTTTTCCGATGTCTAATTGTCTTGAATTAATGTTTAATTATCTGATTTTATTCATTTGACTTATTTATGCGTCTACAACCATCGACATCAAATCAAATTACACGAGTTATGGGCAGTCAGAGAGAGGGTACAATTTTGGGGGCATATTGTGGGGTATTTACATATATTTTGTACTCTATGTCGTACATTCATGCATGTACTAATATGTTGTAGAAATTAAAAAATTCATTGAAATTAACATAAGCGTGTCATTGGTCACAAATGGTGCGCAAAACAATGCATATGATATATTTTAGGTCGCATAAGAATACAACACAATCATTCACGGTTCGCGTTTCTATCAGTTATAAGTTCGTTCCGAGCTAAGCAAAAACTCTTCTCAATATCACAGCAAAGGACAAATTTATTTACTTCAGAACGAAATATTAAGGTAATTTCTTTTAAATTATCATTCATGAAACACAGAACGGTATGAACTTTCCATCAAGGCATTTATAAAGTAGGAACGACGTGAAATGTTTCTCGAATTCCTTCAGAAAAGACATTGGTGATGAAGAGTTAACTTCACAACAACGAGGAGCACCTCTAATTTTTCCCACGGCAGTTCAAAGGCGAGCACAGCCGCCTCTGTCATTGTAAGTTTGGGAAAATTCCCATTAACGAACAGCTTGCTGGACCGTAATTACAGGTCTGCTCTGAATGCCTTAATATTGCCCTTCGTTTTTCAATGTTGTGGCTTGATTTCAAGGTTCTTTTAGTGATCATGTAATGCGATTTTGTCCTTCATTTCTTTCAGGCTTGATTTAGTATTTCATTGTGTGACATTGTAGCTTGGTTGTCCCTCTCATTTGCAACTGACAGCTCAATTTCACTTCTTTCAACACAAAAATAGCCACCGTCCACCAGCGACATTTGGCTCTGCCTATCATTTCACTTGTTTAGTTGCAACGGGGAAATTCCGAAAGATCTCAGTCATATGTACAATGAATGTAATGCGATTGTTTTAATGCGCATCAGAGGAATGAGATCCTACTTAAAAAACTTTGATATGCCATGGAACGCCTCAGAGCGTTACCGTTCGAGCGCATGTTCCGAGTGGACTTGAATTTCGATGTTGGGTTTCAAAATGTGATATTAGGGTATCAAGGACGATTAATTTGATTAGATTTTATTATGTTTTAAATTTCATCTAATATTAGACTTTAAACATTGATATTTGATTTCAATTTAAAAGGTAATCATAGATTTGAAAATTTAATGCTAAATTTTAAAACTATATTTTAAATTTTAGACAAATATTCACATTTAAAATGTAATATTTCATGCTAGATATGATACCAGATTTTAATCATAATATAAGGTTTTAAATATTACTTAATTTCAAAATGTATTCTTCGATTCTGAAAGGTAATACCAGATTTTAAAATTAAATATTATGTTCTAAATAAAACATCAAATTTAAAAAGGTAATGATAGATATTACATGGTTATATTCAATTTTAAAAACTAATATTTAGTTTTAAATAAAAAAGTTCACTTTGAACGGTAGTGTTACATTTTAAAAGGAAAAATTAGATTTTAAATATAGGATTATATTTTAAAATCCATAATTAGATTTTAAAAGGAAACATTAGATTTTAAATATAAGTTTAAATTTCAAAAGGTATGGCCAATTTTAAAAGGTGATATTGAAGTTTGAATATTAATGTCGTTTATTAAACTGCATTGTGTGATATAAAAGGACGCGTTGCGTTTTAAACAGCAATATTGAATTTTATAATGCAGAGTTGGATATTTTCAAAGGAAATGTTAGATTTTAAAATGTAACGCTGGGCTTTGATAAGTGATGTTGGATTCTACAATTAAATTTTGGATTTTTGAAAATAAATGTCGGATTTCAAAATGTAATGAATTTCTAATGGAATGTTGAATTTTGAAATTTAATGTTGGCGTTTTAAAATGTATTGTTGGATTTTAAGAAGTAAGGAATTACATTTTAATATGTAATGTTGAATTTTAAAAGTAAGGTTGGATTTTAAAATGAAATGTCGGATTTTTTAAAATAATCTTGAATTTTAAAATATAATGTTGAATTTTGAAAAGTTGTATGAGGTTTTAAAGGGTAATGTTAGGTTTTACCTCGTTAAAAGGTATTGTTATACTTTATTATATGTTAGATTAAAAATTATACATTAAATTTGAATGGCGATGCTAAATTTTCTTTATAATATCTATAAGGTATTTTCGAACTACCTGAACGAAATTTCAACTTCAACTTAATTTTACCTTGAACGAACCTGCAACTTGAACGAAAAACTTCTGTTTTTACTATACTTATTATGGCTTTTATTTTCTAAAGCAATTGTGCTTTCGCACGTTTACCCATACCTACTCCGGAGTTTGTACCACCACATTTATTCCACGAGCGAACCCTATATTTTTCATTTATCTCTACACACTTTGCGGGATCTAACGCACTAAAACAATGACTTCACGAATGTACTCGGCCGAAGTTACAGCGCTTACGATATCATTACTCACCAGACAACTTGTATGAGTTTTAGATGACGAGGTTACAGAACTTTTTGTTATAGATCACAGTTAGTGTGTGTGAAACTGAATTCTCTGTATAGGATTATATGAAGCTCCATCGTGCCCCAACCTCGCTAGGTTATATTCTCGCTATGCGCTAATCCACTCTACCCTAACCTCACCTCAACACCACCACAACCCCACCACAACCCCACCATAACCTCACCACAGCCTCACCACAACCCAATCACAACCCCACCACAACCTCGCCACAACCCCACCACAACCCCAGCACAACCCCACAACAACCCCACCACAACCCCACAACAACCCCACCACAACCCCGCCCCAACCCCACAACAACACCACCACAACCCCATCACAACCCCACCACAACCCCACAACAACCCCACCACAACCCCACCACAACCCCACCCCAACCCCACAACAACATCACCACAACCCCAGCACAACCCCACAACAACCCCACCACAACCCCACAACAACCCCACCACAACCCCACCACAACCCCACCACAACCCCACCACAACACCACCACAACCCCACCACAACCCCAGCACAACCCCACCACAACCCCAACAAAACCCCACCACAACCCCACCACAACCCCACCACAACCCCACCACAACCCCACCACAACCCCACCACAACCCCACCACAACCCCACAACAACCCCACCACAACCCCACAACAACCCCACAACAACCCCGCCACAACCCCACCGCAACCCCACCACAACCCCACCACAACCCCACCACAACCCAACCACAACACCACCACAACCCCACCACAACCCCACCACAACCCCACCACAACCCCACCCCAACCCCACAACAACACCACCACAACCCCACCACAACCTCACCACAACCCCACCACAACACCACCACAACCCCACCACAACCCCAGCACACCCCCACCACAGCCCCACTACAACCCCACCACAACCCCACCACAACCCCACCACAACCCCACCACAGCCCCATCACAACCCCACCACAACCCCACCACAACCCCACCACAGCCCCACCACAACCCCACAACAACCCCACCACAACCCCACCACAACCCCACCACAACCCCACCACATCCCCACCACAACCCCACCACAACCCCACCACAGCCCCACCACACCCCACCACAACACCACCACAACCCCACCACAACCCCACCACAACCCCACCACAGCCCCACCACAACCCCACCACAACCCCACCACAACCCCACCACAACCCCACCACAACCCCACCACAACCCCACCACAACCCCACCACAACCCCACAACAACCCCACCACAACCCTACAACAACCCCACAACAACCCCGCCACAACCCCACCACAACCCCACCACAACCCCACCACAACCCCACCACAACCCCACCACAACACCACCACAACCCCACCACAACCCCACCACAACCCCACCACAACCCCACCCCAACCCCACTACAACACCACCACAACCCCACCACAACCCCACCACAGCCCCATCCCAACCCCACCACAACCTAACCACAACCCCACCACAACCCCACCCCAACCCCACAACAACACCACCACAACCCCAGCACAACCCCACAACAACCCCACCACAACCCCACAACAACCCCACCACAACCCCACCACAACCCCACCACAACCCCACCACAACACCACCACAACCCCACCACAACCCCAGCACAACCCCACCACAACCCCAACAAAACCCCACCACAACCCCACCACAACCCCACCACAACCCCACCACAACCCCACCACAACCCCACCACAACCCCACAACAACCCCACAACAACCCCACCACAACCCCACAACAACCCCACAACAACCCCGCCACAACCCCACCACAACCCCACCACAACCCCACCACAACCATACCACAACCCCACCACAACCCCACCCCAACCCCACAACAACCCCACCACAACCCCACCACAACCCCACCACAACCCCACCACAACACCACCACAACCCCACCACAACCCCAGCACACCCCCACCACAGCCCCACTACAACCCCACCACAACCCCACCACAACCCCACCACAACCCCACCACAGCCCCATCACAACCCCACCACAACCCCACCACAACCCCACCACAGCCCCACCACAACCCCACAACAACCCCACCACAACCCCACCACAACCCCACCACAACCCCACCACAACCCCACCACAACCCCACCACAACCCCACCACAGCCCCACCACAACACCACCACAACCCCACCACAACCTCACCACAACCCCACCACAGCCCCACCACAACCCCACCACAACCCCACCACAACCCCACCACAACCCCACCACAACCCCACCACAACCCCACCACAACCCCACAACAACCCCATCACAACCCAACAACAACCCCACAACAACCCCGCCACAACCCCACCACAACCCCACCACAACCCCACCACAACCCCACCACAACCCCACCACAACACCACCACAACCCCACCACAACCCCACCACAACCCCACCACAACCCCACCCCAACCCCACAACAACACCACCACAACCCCACCACAACCCCACCACAACCCCACCACAACACCACCACAACCCCACCACAACCCCAGCACACCCCCACCACAGCCCCACTACAACCCCACCACAACCCCACCACAACCCCACCACAACCCCACCACAGCCCCATCACAACCCCACCACAACCTAACCACAACCCCAACACAGCCCCACCACAACCCCACCACAACCCCACCACAAAACCCCCACAACCCCACCACAACCCCACCACAACCCCACCACAACACCACCACAACCCCACCACAGCCCCACCACAGCCCCACCACAACCCCACCACAACCCCACCACAACCCCACCACAACACCACCACAACCCCACCACAGCCCCACCACAGCCCCACCACAACCCCACCACAACCCCACCACAACACCACCACAACCCCACCACAACCCCACCACAATCCAACCACAACACCACCACAACCCCACCACAACCCCACCACAACCCCACCACAACCCCACCACAACCCCACCACAGCCCCCCCACAGCCCCACCAAAACCCCACCACAACCCCACCACAACCCCACCACAACCCCACCACAACCCCACCACAGCCCCACCACAACCCCACCACAACACCACCACAACCCCACCACAACCCCACCACAACCCCACCACAGCCCCACCACAACCCTACCACAACCCCACCACAGCCCCACCACAACCCCACCGCAACCCCACCACAACCCCACCACAACACCACCACAACCCCACAACAACCCCACCACAACCCCACCACAACCCCACCACAACCCCAGCACAACCCCATCACAACCATAACACAAACCCACCACAACCCCACCACAACCCCACCACAACACCAGCACAACCCCACCACAACCCCACCACAACCCCACAAACACCCCACCACAACCTCACAACAACCCCACCACAACACCACCACAACCCCACCACAACCCCACCACAGCCCCTCCACAACCCCACCACAACCCCACCACAGCCCCACCACAGCCCCACCACAACCCCACCACAACCCCACCACAACCCCACCACAGCCCCACCACAACCCCACCACAGCCCCACCACAACCCCACCACAACCCCACCGCAACCTCACCACAACCCCACCACAACCCCACCACAACCCCACCACAACCCCACCACAACCCCACCACAACCCCACCACAACCCCACCACAGCCCCACCACAACCCCACCACAGCCCCACCACAACCCCACCACAACACCACCACAACCCCACCACAACCCCAGCACAACCCCACCACAGCCCCACCACAACCTCACCACAACACCACCACAACCCCACCACAACCCCACCACAACCCCACCACAGCCCCACCACAACCCTACCACAACCCCACCACAGCCCCACCACAACCCCACCACAACCCCACCACAACCCCACCACAACACCACCACAACCCCACCACAACCCCACCACAGCCCCATCACAACCCCACCACAACCCCACCACAACCCCACCACAACCCCACCAAAACCCCACCACAGCCCCCCCCACAGCCCCACCAAAACCCCACCACAACCCCACCACAACCCCACCACAACCCCACCACAACCCCACCACAACCCCACCACAGCCCCACCACAACCCCACCACAACACCACCACAACCCCACCACAACCCCACCACAACCCCACCACAGCCCCACCACAACCCTACCACAACCCCACCACAGCCCCACCACAACCCCACCACAACCCCACCACAACCCCACCACAACACCACCACAACCCCACCACAACCCCACCACAACCCCACCACAACCCCACCACAACCCCAGCACAACCCCATCACAACTCCAACACAAACCCACCACAACCCCACCACAACCCCACCACAACACCAGCACAACCCCACCACAACCCCACCACAACCCCACAAACACCTCACCACAACCTCACAACAACCCCACCACAACACCACCACAACCCCACCACAACCCCACCACAGCCCCTCCACAACCCCACCACAACCCCACCACAGCCCCACCACAGCCCCACCACAACCCCACCACAACCCCACCACAACCCCACCACAGCCCCACCACAACCCCACCACAGCCCCACCACAACCCCACCACAACCCCACCGCAACCTCACCACAACCCCACCACAACCCCACCACAACCCCACCACAACCCCACCACAACCCCACCACAACCCCACCACAACCCCACCACAGCCCCACCACAACCCCACCACAGCCCCACCACAACCCCACCACAACACCACCACAACCCCACCACAACCCCAGCACAACCCCACCACAGCCCCACCACAACCCCACCACAACACCACCACAACCCCACCACAACCCCACCACAACCCCACCACAGCCCCACCACAACCCTACCACAACCCCACCACAGCCCCACCACAACCCCACCACAACCCCACCACAACCCCACCACAACACCACCACAACCCCACCACAACCCCACCACAGCCCCATCACAACCCCACCACAACCCCACCACAACCCCACCACAACCCCACCAAAACCCCACCACAGCCCCCCCCACAGCCCCACCAAAACCCCACCACAACCCCACCACAACCCCACCACAACCCCACCACAACCCCACCACAACCCCACCACAGCCCCACCACAACCCCACCACAACACCACCACAACCCCACCACAACCCCACCACAACCCCACCACAGCCCCACCACAACCCTACCACAACCCCACCACAGCCCGACCACAACCCCACCACAACCCCACCACAACCCCACCACAACACCACCACAACCCCACCACAACCCCACCACAACCCCACCACAACCCCACCACAACCCCAGCACAACCCCATCACAACCCCAACACAAACCCACCACAGCCCCTCCACAACCCCACCACAACCCCACCACAGCCCCACCACAGCCCCACCACAACCCCACCACAACCCCACCACAACCCCACCACAACCCCACCACAACCCCAGCACAACCCCATCACAACCCCAACACAAACCCACCACAACCCCACCACAAGCCCACCACAACCCCAGCACAACCCCACCACAACCCCACCACAACCCCACAACAACCCCACCACAACCTCACAACAACCCCACCACAACACCACCACAACCCCACCACAACCCCACCACAGCCCCTCCACAACCCCACCACAACCCCACCACAGCCCCGCCACAGCCCCACCACAACCCCACCACAACCCCACCACAACCCCACCACAGCCCCACCACAACCCCACCACAGCCCCACCACAACCCCACCACAACCCCACCGCAACCTCACCACAACCCCACCACAACCCCACCACAACCCCACCACAACCCCACCACAACCCCACCACAAACCCACCACAAACCCACCACAACCCCACCACAACCCCACCACAACCCCACCACAACCCCAGGCTCAAACACCACCTCACGAAGTCGCCTCGCTAAATCACATCTGCTTCTAATTAGGTGGTCAGAAATTAAATTTTGCTGCCGCAGCGATTTTTTGTCCAGAAATAACGGCGAAAATTGCGGGTGAACTGCCTGTCTGCATGCCTGTCTGCATGCCTGTCTGCATGCCTGTCTGCATGCCTGTCTGCATGCCTGTCTGCATGCCTGTCTGCATGCCTGTCTGCATGCCTGTCTGCATGCCTGTCTGCATGCCTGTTCACAAGTCTGTCTGTAAACCTGTTAGCAGACCTGTTTGCAGTGTTCCAGAATGGTTACTCGGCTGCTCATATCTGCAGACACTGGAAAAAGAGTCCATATCCTTCAAAGTTTGTACTTGAAATTAGTTCCGACGTGGGTTTCTTAAGAATGATGTTTTTTTCATCGAAACGTTTCTACAGACTGCCCCACAAGATATGAGATATTGAGTTTTTAACGACTGACAGTTTTTCTAGTAAAAATGTTGTGTGAATTCCTTTCTACTTTAACAACGCGAAGAACTATTTTTTAAAGTGGAAAAGTTAAAAAAGTACTGCAAACATATCACAGGTATGATAACTGTCATGTCAACGGTGGTTGGATGAAATGTTAGGTAAAGAAAAACATAGCAAGTATTCGCTTGATCAATGGAACTTGTGTTTCAAAAATTTTGAAACCCGCTCGAAGCTAGCAGAAGATGGAGGTTGATATGAATTCCTGGGGGGCAGACATTATGTATACATTGGTGTACACTCAACTCAGTACAGAGGCAGTACACACTCCCTGTACACACAACTCAGTACAGAGGCAGTACACACTCCCTGTACACACAACTCAGTACAGAGGCAGTACACACTCCCTGTACACACAACTCAGTACAGAGGCAGTACACACTCCCTGTACACACAACTCAGTACACAGGTAGTACACTCAACTCAGAACAGAGGCAGTACACACTCCCTGTACACACAACTCAATACAGAGGCAGTACACACTCCCTGTACACACAACTCAGTACAGAGGCAGTACACACAACTCAGTACAGAGGCAGTACACACTCCCTGTACACACAACTCAGTACAGAGGCAGTACATACTCCCTGTACACACAACTCAGTACAGAGGCAGTACACACTCCCTGTACACACAACTCAGTACAGAGGCAGTACACACTCCCTGTACACACAACTCAGTACAGAGGCAGTACACACTCCCTGTACACACAACTCAGTACAGAGGCAGTACACACTCCCTGTACACACAACTCAGTACAGAGGCAGTACACACTCCCTGTACACACAACTCAGTACAGAGGCAGTACACACTCCCTGTACACACAACTCAGTACAGAGGCAGTACACACTCCCTGTACACACAACTCAGTACAGAGGCAGTACACACTCCCTGTACACACAACTCAGTACAGAGGCAGTACACACTCCCTGTACACACTACTCAGTACAGAGGCAGTACACACTCCCTGTACACACAACTCAGTACAGAGGCAGTACACACTCCCTGGACACACAACTCAGTACAGAGGCAGTACACACTCCCTGTACACACAACTCAGTACAGAGGCAGTACACACTCCCTGTACACACAACTCAGTACAGAGGTAGTACACACTCCCTGTACACACAACTCAGTACAGAGGCAGTACACACTCCCTGTACACACAACTCAGTACAGAGGTAGTACACACTCCCTGTACACACACCTCAGTACAGAGGCAGTACACACTCCCTGTACACACAACTCAGTACAGAGGCAGTACACAGTCCCTGTACACACAACTCAGTACAGAGGCAGTACACACTCCCTCTACACACAACTCAGTACAGAGGCAGTACACACTCCCTGTACACACAACTCAGTACAGATCAGTACACACTCTCAGTACACACAACTCAGTACAGAGGCAGTACACACTCCCAGTACACACAACTCAGTACAGATCAGTACACACTCTCAGTACACACAACTCAGTACAGAGGCAGTACACACAACTCAGTACAGAGGCAGCACACACTCCCTGTACACACAACTCAGTACAGATCAGTACACACTCTCAGTACACACAACTCAGTACAGAGGCAGTACACACTCCATGTACACACAACTCAGTACAGATCAGTACACACTCTCAGTACACACAACTCAGTACAGAGGCAGTACACACTCCCTGTACACACAACTCAGTACAGAGGCAGTACACAGTCCCTGTACACACAACTCAGTACAGAGGCAGTACACACTCCCTGTACACACAACTCAGTACAGAGGCAGTACACACTCCCTGTACACACAACTCAGTACAGATCAGTACACACTCTCAGTACACACAACTCAGTACAGAGGCAGTACACACAACTCAGTACAGAGGCAGCACACACTCCCTGTACACACAACTCAGTACAGATCAGTACACACTCTCAGTACACACAACTCAGTACAGAGGCAGTACACACTCCCTGTACACACAACTCAGTACAGATCAGTACACACTCTCAGTACACACAACTCAGTACAGAGGCAGTACACACAACTCAGTACAGAGGCAGTACACACAACTCAGTACAGAGGCAGTACACACTCCCTGTACACACAACTCAGTACAGATCAGTACACACTCTCAGTACACACAACTCAGTACAGAGGCAGTACACACTCCCTGTACACACAACTCAGTACAGATCAGTACACACTCTCAGTACACACAACTCAGTACAGATCAGTACACACTCTCAGTACACACAACTCAGTACAGAGGCAGTACACACTCTCAGTACACACAACTCATTACAGAGGCAGTACATACTCCCTGTACACACAACTCAGTACAGAGGCAGTACACACTCCCTGTACACACAACTCAGTACAGATCAGTACACACTCCCTGTACACACAACTCAGTACAGATCAGTACACACTCTCAGTACACACAACTCAGTACAGAGGCAGTACACACAACTCAGTACAGAGGCAGTACACACAACTCAGTACAGAGGCAGTACACACTCTCAGTACACACAACTCAGTACAGAGGCAGTACACACTCCCTGTACACACAACTCAGTACAGATCAGTACACACTCTCAGTACACACAACTCAGTACAGAGGCAGTACACACAACTCAGTACAGAGGCAGTACACACTCCCTGTACACACAACTCAGTACAGAGGCAGTACACACTACTCAGTACAGAGGCAGTACACACTCCCTGTACACACAACTCAGTACAGAGGCAGTACACACTCCCTGTACACACAACTCAGTACAGAGGTAGTACACACAACTCAGTACAGAGGCAGTACACACTCCCTGTACACACAACTCAGTACAGAGGCAGTACACACAACTCAGTACAGAGGCAGTACACACTCCCTGTACACACAACTAAGTACAGATCAGTACACACTCTCAGTACACACAACTCAGTACAGAGGCAGTACACACTCCCTGTACACACAACTCAGTACAGATCAGTACACACTCCCAGTACACACAACTCAGTACAGAGGCAGTACACACTCCCTGTACACACAACTCAGTACAGATCAGTACACACTCTCAGTACACACAACTCAGTACAGAGGCAGTACACACTCCCTGTACACACTACTCAGTACAGAGGCAGTACACACTCCCTGTACACACAACTCAGTACAGAGGCAGTACACACTCCCTGTACACACAACTCAGTACAGAGGCAGTACACACAACTCAGTACAGAGGCAGTACACACTCCCTGTACACACAACTCAGTACAGAGGCAGTACACACTCCCTGTACACACAACTCATTACAGAGGCAGTACACACTCCCTGCACACACAACTCAGTACAGAGGCAGTACACACTCCCTGTACACACAACTCAGTACAGAGGCAGTACACACTCCCTGGACACACAACTCAGTACAGAGGCAGTACACACTCCCTGTACACACAACTCAGTACAGAGGCAGTACACACTCCCTGTACACACAACTCAGTACAGAGGCAGTACACACTCCCTGTACACACAACTCAGTACAGAGGCAGTACACACTCCCTGTACACACAACTCAGTACAGAGGCAGTACACACTCCCTGTACACACAACTCATTACAGAGGCAGTACATACTCCCTGTACACACAACTCAGTACAGAGGCAGTACACACTCCCTGTACACACAACTCAGTACAGAGGCGGTACACACTCCCTGTACACACAACTCAGTACAGAGGCAGTACACACTCCCTGTACACACAACTCAGTACAGAGGCAGTACACACTCCCTGTACACACAACTCAGTACAGAGGCAGTACACACTCCCTGTACACACAACTCATTACAGAGGCAGTACATACTCCCTGTACACACAACTCAGTACCGAGGCAGTACACACTCCCTGTACACACAACTCAGTACAGAGGCAGTACACACTCCCTGTACGCACAACTCAGTACAGAGGCAGTACACACTCCCTGTACACACAACTCAGTACAGAGGCAGTACACACTCCCTGTACACACAACTCAGTACAGAGGCAGTACACACTCCCTGTACACACAACTCAGTACAGAGGCAGTACACACTCCCTGTACGCACAACTCAGTACAGAGGCAGTACACACTCCCTGTACACACAACTCAGTACAGAGGCAGTACACACTCCCTGTACACACAACTCAGTACAGAGGCAGTACACACTCCCTGTACACACAACTCAGTACAGAGGCAGTACACACTCCCTGTACACACAACTCAGTACAGAGGCAGTACACACTCCCTGTACACACAACTCATTACAGAGGCAGTACATACTCCCTGTACACACAACTCAGTACAGAGGCAGTACACACTCCCTGTACACACAACTCAGTACAGAGGCAGTACACACTCCCTGTACACACAACTCAGTACAGAGGCAGTACACACTCCCTGTACACACAACTCAGTACAGAGGCAGTACACACTCCCTGTACACACAACTCAGTACAGAGGCAGTACACACTCCCTGTACACACAACTCAGTACAGAGGCAGTACACACTCCCTGTACGCACAACTCAGTACAGAGGCAGTACACACAACTCAGTACAGAGGCAGTACACACAACTCAGTACAGAGGCAGTACACACAACTCAGTACAGAGGCAGTACACACTCCCTGTACGCACAACTCAGTACAGAGGCAGTACATACTCCCTGTACACACAACTCAGTACAGAGGCAGTACACACTCCCTGTACACACAACTCAGTACAGAGGCAGTACACACAACTCAGTACAGAGGCAGTACACACAACTCAGTACAGAGGCAGTACACACTCCCTGTACACACAACTCAGTACAGAGGCAGTACATACTCCCTGTACACACAACTCAGTACAGAGGCAGTACATACTCCCTGTACACACAACTCAGTACAGAGGCAGTACACACTCCCTGTACACACAACTCAGTACAGAGGCAGTACACACTCCCTGTACACACGACTCAGTACAGAGGCAGTACACACTCCCTGTACACACAACTCAGTACAGAGGCAGTACATACTCCCAGTACACACAACTCATTACAGAGGCAGTACATACTCCCTGTACACACAACTCAGTACAGAGGCAGTACACACTCCCTGTACACACAACTCAGTACAGAGGCAGTACACACTCCCTGTACACACAACTCAGTATAGAGGCAGTACACACTCCCTGTACACACAACTCAGTACAGAGGCAGTACACACTCCCTGTACACACAACTCAGTACAGAGGCAGTACACACTCCCTGTACACACAACTCAGTACAGAGGCAGTACACACTCCCTGTACGCACAACTCAGTACAGAGGCAGTACACACTCCCTGTACACACAACTCAGTACAGAGGCAGTACACACTCCCTGTACACACAACTCAGTACAGAGGCAGTACACACTCCCTGTACACACAACTCAGTACAGAGGCAGTACACACTCCCTGTACACACAACTCAGTACAGAGGCAGTACACACTCCCTGTACACACAACTCAGTACAGAGGCAGTACACACTCCCTGTACACACAACTCAGTACAGAGGCAGTACACACTCCCTGTACACACAACTCAGTACAGAGGCAGTACACACTCCCTGTACGCACAACTCAGTACAGAGGCAGTACACACTCCCTGTACACACAACTCAGTACAGAGGCAGTACACACTCCCTGTACACACAACTCAGTACAGAGGCAGTACACACTCCCTGTACACACAACTCAGTACAGAGGCAGTACACACTCTCTGAACACACAACTCAGTACAGAGGCAGTACACACAACTCAGTACAGAGGCAGTACACACTCCCTGTACACACAACTCAGTACAGAGGCAGTACACACTCCCTGTACACACAACTCAGTACAGAGGCAGTACACACAACTCAGTACAGAGGCAGTACACACAACTCAGTACAGAGGCAGTACACACAACTGAGTACAGAGGCAGTACACACTCCCTGTACACACAACTCAGTACAGAGGCAGTACACACTTCCTGTACACACAACTCAGTACAGAGGCAGTACACACAACTCAGTACAGAGGCAGTACACACTCCCTGTACACACAACTCAGTACAGAGGCAGTACACACTCCCTGTACACACAACTCAGTACAGAGGCAGTACACACTCCCTGTACACACAACTCAGTACAGAGGCAGTACACACTCCCTGTACGCACAACTCAGTACAGAGGCAGTACACACTCCCTGTACACACAACTCAGTACAGAGGCAGTACACACTCCCTGTACGCACAACTCAGTACAGAGGCAGTACACACTTCCTGTACACACAACTCAGTACAGAGGCAGTACACACAACTCAGTACAGAGGCAGTACACACTCCCTGTACACACAACTCAGTACAGAGGCAGTACATACTCCCTGTACACACAACTCAGTACCGAGGCAGTACACACTCCCTGTACACACAACTCAGTACAGAGGCAGTACACACTCCCTGTACACACAACTCAGTACAGAGGCAGTACACACTCCCTGTACACACAACTCAGTACAGAGGCAGTACACACTCCCTGTACGCACAACTCAGTACAGAGGCAGTACACACTCCCTGTACACACAACTCAGTACAGAGGCAGTACACACTCCCTGTACACACAACTCAGTACAGAGGCAGTACACACTCCCTGTACACACAACTCAGTACAGAGGCAGTACACACTCTCTGAACACACAACTCAGTACAGAGGCAGTACACACAACTCAGTACAGAGGCAGTACACACTCCCTGTACACACAACTCAGTACAGAGGCAGTACACACTCCCTGTACACACAACTCAGTACAGAGGCAGTACACACAACTCAGTACAGAGGCAGTACACACAACTCAGTACAGAGGCAGTACACACAACTGAGTACAGAGGCAGTACACACTCCCTGTACACACAACTCAGTACAGAGGCAGTACACACTTCCTGTACACACAACTCAGTACAGAGGCAGTACACACAACTCAGTACAGAGGCAGTACACACTCCCTGTACACACAACTCAGTACAGAGGCAGTACACACTCCCTGTACACACAACTCAGTACAGAGGCAGTACACACAACTCAGTACGGAGGCAGTACACACTCCCTGTACACACAACTCAGTACAGAGGCAGTACATACTCCCTGTACACACAACTCAGTACAGAGGCAAAACACACTCCCTGTACACACAACTCAGTACAGAGGTAGTACACACTCCCTGTACACACAACTCAGTACAGAGGCAGTACACACTCCCTGTACACACAACTCAGTACAGAGGCAAAACACACTCCCTGTACACACAACTCAGTACAGAGGTAGTACACACTCCCTGTACACACAACTCAGTACAGAGGTAGTACACACTCCCTGTACACACAACTCAGTACAGAGGGAGTACACACTCCCTATACACACAACTCAGTACAGAGGCAGTACACACTCCCTGTACACACAACTCAGTACAGAGGCAGTACACACTCTCTGTACACACAACTCAATACAGAGGCAGTACACACTCCCTGTACACACAACTCAGTACAGAGGCAGTACACACTCCCTGTACACACAACTCAGTACAGAGGCAGTACACACTCCCTGTACACACAACTCAGTACAGAGGCAGTACACACTCCCTGTACACACAACTCAGTACAGAGGTAGTACACACAACTCAGTACAGAGGCAGTACACAATCCCTGTACACACAACTCAGTACAGAGGCAGTACACACAACTCAGTGCAGAGGCAGTACACACTCCCTGTACACACAACTCAGTACAGAGGCAGTACACACTCCCTGTACACACAACTCAGTACAGAGGCAGTACACACCCCCTGTACACACAACTCAGTACAGAGGCAGTACACACTCCCTGTACACACAACTCAGTACAGAGGCAGTACACACTCCCTGTACACACAACTTAGTACAGAGGCAGTACACACTCCCTGTACACACAACTCAGTACAGAGGCAGTACACACTCCCTGTTTTTACAACTCAGTACAGAGGCAGTACACACTCCCTGTACACACAACTCAGTACAGAGGTAGTACACACAACTCAGTACAGAGGCAGTACACACTCCCTGTACACACAACTCAGTACAGAGGCAGTACACACTCCCTGTACACACAACTCAGTACAGAGGTAGTACACACAACTCAGTACAGAGGCAGTACACACTCCCTGTACACACAACTCAGTACAGAGGCAGTACATACTCCCTGTACACACAACTCAGTACAGAGGCAAAACACACTCCCTGTACACACAACTCAGTACAGAGGTAGTACACACAACTCAGTACAGAGGCAGTACACACTCCCTGTACACACAACTCAGTACAGAGGCAGTACACACTCCCTGTACACACAACTCAGTACAGAGGCAGTACACACAACTCAGTACGGAGGCAGTACACACTCCCTGTACACACAACTCAGTACAGAGGCAGTACATACTCCCTGTACACACAACTCAGTACAGAGGCAAAACACACTCCCTGTACACACAACTCAGTACAGAGGTAGTACACACTCCCTGTACACACAACTCAGTACAGAGGCAGTACACACTCCCAGTACACACAACTCAGTACAGAGGCAGTACACACTCCCTGTACACACAACTCAGTACAGAGGCAGTACACACTCCCTGTATACACAACTCGAGTACAGAAGGAGTACACACTCCCTGTGCACACAACTCAGTACAGAGGCAGTACACACTCCCTGTACACACAACTCAGTACAGAGGCAGTAAACACGCCCTTGAGTATCCATTGGAGTGAACATAATTCGAATTTCTTCGAGGTCGTGAGGACGCCCGGACTCCATCATCCCATTTGGCGGCGGCGCGCATTGCCGTCACGCCCTATTATCGCGTCTGCGAGGGGCGGCGCCCTTTGTGTCGCCTGCCAAACTGTGTCAATGGCGGCGTGATGGAGTGTAGGGTCGTCGCCTGGTGTGTTGTGGATGTAGGAGAGGTGTGTAGCAGGCTATGGGGGAGTATTGGGGTGTGTTGTGGGTGTAGGAGAGGCGTGTTGCAGGCTATGGGAGAGTATTGGGGTGTGTTGTGGGTGTAAGAGAGGCGTGTACCCGGCTATGGGGGAGTATTGGGGTGTGTTGTGGGTGTAGGAGAGGCGTGTAGCAGGCTATGGGGGAGTATTGGGGTGTGTTGTCTGTGTAGGAGAGACTTGTAGCAGGCTATGGGGGAGTATTGGGTTGTGTTGTGGGTGTAGGAGAGACGTCTAAAGGCGGATTGCTAAAAGAACAATTGAGGGTTCAGATTTACTTCCAACCCGGGCTCCATCAATAACTGGCGATGGAACAACTGGTCCTTGTCTTCATACTTGAAGGAGTGTACTAATTTTCTGTAAGGGGGAGAGCTGTGATGCAAGTTATGGGACTGGAAGAGAGCTGTGATGCAAGTTATGGGACTGGGAATGAGCTGTGAAGCAAGTTATGGGACTGAAAGAGAGCTGTGAAGCAAGTTATGGGACTGAATGAGAGCTGTGAAGCAAGTTATGGGACTGGAGAAGAGCTGTGAAGCCACTAATGGGACTGGAAGAGAGCTGTGAAGCAAGTTATGGGACTGGAAGAGAGCTATGAAGCAAGTTATGGGACTGGAAGAGAGCTGTGACGCAAATTATGGGACTGGAAGAGAGCTGTGAAGCAAGTTATGGGACTGGGAAAGAGCTGTGAAGCAATATATGGGACTAGAAGAGAGCTGTGAAGCAAGTTATGGGACTGGAAGAGAGCTGTGAAGCAAGTTACGGGACTCAAAGAGAGCTGTGAAGCAAGTTATGGGACAAGAAGAGAACTGTGAAGCAAGTTTTGGCACTGGAAAAGAGCTGTGAAGCAAGTTATGGGACTGGAAGAGAGCTGTGAAGCAAGTTATGGGACTGGGAGAGAGCTGTGAAGCAACTTATGGTACTATAAGAGAGCTGTGAAGCAAGTTATGGGACTGAAAGAGCGCTGTGAAGCAAGTTATGGTACTGGAAGAGAGCTGTGAAGCAACTTATGGGACTGGAAGAGAGCTGTGAAGCAAGTTATGGGACTAAAAGAAAGCTCTGAAGCAAGTTATGGGACTGGAATAGAGCTGTGAAGCAGCTTATGGGACTGGAAGAGAGCTGTGAAGCAAGTTATGGGACTGGAAAAGAGCTGTGAAGCAAGTTATGGGACTAGAAGAGAGATGTGAAGCAAGTTATTGGACTGGAAGAGAGCTGTGACGCAACTTATGGGACTGGAAGAGAGCTGTGAAGCAAGTTATGGGACTAGAAGAGAGCTGTGAAGCAAGTTATGGGACTGGAAAAGAGCTGTGAAGCAAGTTATGGGACTGGAAGAGAGCCGTGAAGCAAGTTATGGGACTGGAAGAGAGCTGTGAAGCAAGTTATGGGACCGGAAGAGAGCTGTGAAGCAAGTTATGGGACTGGAAGAGAGCTGTGAAGCAAGTTATGGGACTGGAAGAGAGCTGTGAAGCAAGTTATGGGACTGGAAGAGAGCTGTGAAGAAACTTATGGGACTGGAAGAGAGCTGTGAAGCAAGTTATAGGACTGGAAGAGAGCTGTGAAGCAAGTTATAGGACTGGAAGAGAGCCGTGAAGCAAGTTATGGGACTGGAAGAGAGCTGTGAAGCAAGTTATGGGACTGGAAGAGAGCTGTAAAGCAAGTTATGGGACTGGAAGAGAGCTGTGAAGCAACTTATGGGACTGGAAGAGAGCTGTGAAGCAAGTTATGGGACTGGAAGAGAGCTGTGGAGCAAGTTATGGGACTGGAAGAGAGCCGTGAAGCAAGTTATGGGACTGGAAGAGAGCTGTGAAGCAAGTTATGGGACTGGAAGAGAGCTGTGAAGCAAGTTATGGGACTGGAAGAGAGCTGTGAAGCAAGTTATGGGACTGGAAGAGAGCTGTGAAGCAAGTTATGGGACTGGAAGAGAGCTGTGAAGCAAGTTAAAGGGACTGGAAGAGAGCTGTGAATTCAGTTATGGGATTAGGAAAAAGTAGAGTAATTGGTGCATGTATATATATATATATAGAGATATATATATATATATATATGTATATATATATCGCGAGTTCAAAGTCGAGGGGTGATCCATAGAGCAGTCGATAGCGTGTAGGCGCGGTAACTTATAAGTCCTGAGTTCGAATCCCGCGAACTCCCTATACATTTATTTTATTTTATATATATATATATATATATATGTATTATATACATATATATGTGTATATATATTGTTTCAAACGAAGTGTAAACATTTGAGGGCATGAAGGGATTTATTTCGAATCTTATGATGGGTTTGTGTAGGTAGAACTGAGCACATTCGATGGTTTGTATGTACATGAGAAAGTTGTCCACATGATAGTAAAATCTTGAATTTCTCAGTATTAAACTTTGTGTTCTTGGTTCAAATTACACCAAAGCAATAACATTAACCTAGGTGATAATTACTCAAAGTGATATACAAATTCGAGGCAGCTTACTTACATCATTTTCCACGGGAGAAGTGAAACAAGTTTTACGGGCAGACTAAGTGCAATTACCAATATTTATTTTTCATATATTAATTTAAACAATTTATTTGTCTCAAGTGATACGAAACTTGATTGTTTTTTAAGTCTAGCACAATAGACACATCTGAGTGTAGCTACTTGTGCGCTCGAACAAGTCCAGTAACTTCTGGGGCATCTTATCATCAACGCCATTCAAAGGTGCACAACCTGTATAATGGTGTACAATAAGTGATATTTTATTATCACCCGTGCTGCGTCAGTGGCAAGGGGATGAAACAGCCAGTCATTGCCTGGATATTGGGACGTGTTAACTTTTTTTTAGGGGAGAAAACGAAAGTATCTCCGCAGTAAATACACCAGAGAGAAGTAGAGGTGGCTTCTATATGTTTCCTGGGACATGCTGTTAAATGCAGTGACAAGGAAAACTACGTAATTACTCTGGGTATTTTCTTATGTGTATAATTACCGAAGTAAAAATATGACAAACTAGACAGGGAGGAAAATAAAGGTAAATAAGTGTGACTCTAAATACCTCCATGAATTTATTTCATCATAACAGCAAGAACGCTCATGAAGTCGTAATTTTCATCACTTGCATAGACAAAACCTCAAACTTGATAAATCCATTGAGAATGCATGCAGTTGAGAATCGAAATCCACTTCAGAGACGCCGATGCGGTGTAGTCACGAGCGTACGTGCAGCGAACGCACAAGAGGATGGGTAGACGACGCTAGAGGGGGGTCTCTTTTACTCATTGGACATCATGCGTATCATTTTGCTCTCTCTTTTACTCTCCTTACATTAAAAAACTGAAGGAAAAACATTTTTACATCACAACTATATCACTGAAGTGACCAAAATTATTTTCCTAGAATTCGTATACTATATTGTCGCTACTAATTGATGTCAATTTTGATTTCTGGACAGAAAGATCTTTCACAGAACGGACTGCTTGGCATTTTCTGAAATGCTGTCCTGCCTTCAGCACCTCTCACTTTCTTCTTCAATTTTTATCTTGTATCCAAACCTTCATTCTAACTTTCATTTTCCATGAGCAAGGGATCTTGTGCGAAAACACAACTTGTGCATGGATTCCGCATTCCCTTAATTCCAAACTATCTGGTACCTTCTTCCTGTTGTGATATAGTTTATATTGTGCATATATATAAGCAGAACCGACACGACAGAGCCGGCAACCGGATAGACGCAGCGCGGGCCGAGGGAGCTTGGAAAGACAGGACATCAGGAGAAGGGAGGAGCACGTAAGGGGGGCAGCGGCTGTGTGAAAGCCAGCTCGAAAAAACTACACATAGTATCACACGAGGGCAACTTGAATGTGTAGCATAGAAAAATAGCGGATCAAAAATAATTTCCAACGAGTAAGGGAACTATGGAAAATATGCACCTGAGAAGAATATGTTAGAGAGAAATGCGCGTAGCAATACCAAGTTTTGTGAAGCAGGGAACACGTCATAGGTGATGCGTGAGAATCATCCAATAGGGAGAAGCCACGCACATTCAAAGGCCTCCACTCTGCCGGTACGTAGCCATAATGCGGCGTGGGTATAAAAGGGTAGAAGGGCGTAGAACCGATCTATTTTTGCTTGGTGCAGTGAAGGATGTAGGCTGCCTGAGAGGAGAGGAGAGGTGAGAATACTTGGTTAATTGGCTTGATAATTCATGTGGAGTCATCGAAGCGTAGTATGTCTAACTTTTGGACGCAGTGATTTCATTTTAAGGCAGAATGCTAATTAGTTTTGTTTTCATTTTATTACATTGATTCTCTCAAACAGGATGCTTTGCATTAGGCTTTTAGTATGAGGGTAAAATGATCATTTCTCAGAGGGGATTTGTTTTGAGATGACATTCTTTGTTCTGTGCTAGGATCAGTCTTTGTATCTGTTCAAATACCATATTACAGCAGGGGCGTGTAAGTTTTATTGTCTCAAGCTGGGATTAGAATGCCCATTAGTTCTTAGCATTTTTATTTACTTATTCGAGCTTGTCCTCAAACAGGGCGCTTTGTGATTTGTTTCTTGTATAAGATAAAGAAAAATTATTTCTCAAATGGAATGTAGTTGAATAGTATTCTGTGGTTAACGTAGTGAAATCAAGTTATGTGTTGGGTAAAATTCAAGGGTGGTTATTACCTCGCAGAAGGGGATTCATATTGAATGGGAGAAAGTAAATTCATTGTGTCGGGAAAGGCTAGATTGTCTGGTGAAGCTTCATGTCAATTCTGTAGGGGATGTAATAACGTTCATGTCTCGGGGAATAGATGATAAAACCCTGTTCATTATTCCCAGGCGGATGGGTTGTAGCGACGCAACCGGGGTGCCCTACACAACCGAGGAGCAGTAGCTGCAGCCGGGCGTTCTCAATCTCGCAGCGGGCCTCCAGCATGGTATTCAGCGCTAATATGGGAACACTGGATGCTGTGCTTCGTGCCTCGACAGGCCGACGACAGTGAATTAAGAGTGAATTAACTAGGGAGAGCTCTCAAGTGGTAATTGTGGAGAAGGAAAAGAAGAAGAGGCACGCTGAACAGTGCAAATCCATTCTGGCGCGCTGTGTTCATGATGAATTAGGTGGCAAGCTGTGTTCATGATGAATTAGATATCGAGTGCAAATTTTACAAGGGTGTAGTGTCCATGTTGGGCACCACAGAGTGAAGTGTTCTACTTATTATGAATACCGTGTGTGTTATATATCTAGACGGAGATATAATATTAGTACACCCCATCAAGACACCAATAACATATCAATAGACAAATGCAATGACACATCACATTAGGTACATAAGTCACTCATCTCTTAGATACCTTACAACTAAGATACTCCATTACCAGGCTTGGGGCTAGTGAGAGTAGAGCGGAGATAGATTGAAATAGCAGGATAGATTAGAATAGAATTAGTAGTAGGTAGTTAGAGAAGCACTTAGAGATAGTACTTAGCCGTCCGAAATACTCTATATTAACACTTGCAGTCAGCATGAACTGTATAGCTGGCTACGACCAATCGGAAACTGGCTGTGAGCGTTGCTCTCACGAGCGTTGCCAACTTAAGGTCTGTCTAACTAGAACTAACACTACTCGCTATATTACACCCCTCCCTCCTTAATTAGAAACCCCCCCTTTTGTAAACCCTACCCCCTTGTAGTACCTAGTCAATCCTAAAGGTCTAATCTCACCACAGGCTTTCGAGCCCGGTTAGACCTGCGTGAGATGCTAGCACTTGGAGGCTCGTGCAACATGGCCTCCTGGGTGGGAATCGAGTAGCCAGGTAATTCTGGGTCAGGTTCACTAGTCGAAGGTGGTGGGTATGGAGTTTGAGCAGGTTGTGGAAACACAACGGTTTCCTCCGTAGGTTGTGCCAAGGGCTCAGGGATGGTGTTCGAGCAGGTAATGGCTTGGTCCTGGTGTCGACGAACGACCTCTCCCCCCTTCAGTTTGCATTTGTAGGATACCGGGCCCGTTTTCTCAATGGTGGCAGCAGGGGTCCATTTTGGGGAACCCGGTGTGTATTGACGGACCATCACAGGTGCCTCAGGTGGAATGTCAACCGCGCGAGACCCTGGGTGGTATCTTTTCTGAGCGTCCTGGCGTTGAGCGACCTTGGACGCGATTGCTTCTGATGGCCAAAGTAGATCAAGACGGGAGCGAACTTTCCTGCCTAGCATCAGCTCGGCCGGCGTAACACCTGTTGTCGAGTGGGGTGTCAGCCGATAGTTGAACAGAAACCTGTCTAGTGCTAGGCTTAGGGGTTCCGTTGACTTCCGTATATTCTTCTTGAACATTTGTACCATACGCTCTGCTTGTCCATTTGTTGAAGGATGATATGGTGCGCTTGTAATATGCCGCATACCACATGCCTTTACGAATTCTTGGAATTCCGCCGATGTGAAACACGTTGCATTGTCCGAAACAATTGTTACCGGAAATCCAAATGTTGCAAAAGTGTGATTCAGGCACGAGATCGTTTCGCTAGAGGTTGTAGTAGTTGTGGGAAAAATTTCAACCCACTTAGAGTGTGCGTCCACGATCACTAGATAGTATTTTCCATCCATTGGGCCCGCGTAGTCGATGTGTATGCGATGCCAAGGCTTCGCCGGCCATTCCCACGGATGGAGTTCAGCTTTCGTCGGTGTGGCTCGAGTGCTCAGGCACTCGCTGCATAACTTAGTTGTTTCTTCTAGATCTTTATCCAGAAGGGGCCACCACACGTAGCTGCGGGCTTATTCATTCGTCCTGGATGATCCTGCATGGCCAGAGTAAAGTTCATCCACAATGGCTTGTCTGAGAGCTTGGGGTACAATAATTCTTGCTCCCCAGAGCACACAGCCATTTTGTGTGGACAATTCGTCTCGCCTCCTAGTATACGGAGCGAGATCAGGATCACCAATTACCGTCGAAGGCCAGCCTACTTGGCAGTATTTGTATACCTTTGGAAGTACTGGGTCCCTTAGGGTGCCGTCGCGAATGTGGGTGCTGGTGACTGGAGCTGACTCGAGGAAGTTTACTAAGGACGTCCATTCCGCAAGAATGGGTGTGGCTTCCTCGGGAGTTGTCAAGGGTAGACGACTGAGAGCATCAGCCGTACCCAACAGCACGCCAAACCGGTGACGCAAGGTGAACTTGTAGGATTGCAGCAGAAGAGCCCACCTTTGAATGCACCCGGATGCCATCGGAGGAATGCTTCTACCCGGATCAAATAGTCCTAACAAAGGTTTGTGGTCCGTAACCACAGTGAAGTCCTGTCCCCACAGGTAACAATGGAATTTCCTGAGTGCAAACACCATAGCCAGAGCTTCTTTCTCAGTCTGGAAGAGTTGCGTTCTGTTGCTGTTAGAGTTCGGGAGGCAAAATAGGCGGGGCGTTCAATTCCATCAATAAGGTGACACAGCACCGCTCCCACACCATACGCACTACTGTCAGCCACTACCACTATAGGTTTCTGAGGGTCGAAGTGGACTAAAGTCTGGGAGTCCAGGAGTGCTTGTTTAGATTTCTGGAATGCTCTCTCCTGACTTGCATTACACTTCCAAGGAGTTTTATCCCGCAGTAAGGCTTTAGGGGCTCCAGCATAGTTGCGGAAGATCTTAGAAATTTCCTGTAGAAGTTCAATAACCCCAGGTACGCCCTCAGCTGAGTCACATTAGTAAGAGCTGGGGCATTCCGAATAGCAGCTACCTTCTCGGCCTAGGGGTGCAATCCACTCTTGTCGATTTGGTATCCAAGGTAGGATACCTGTGGCACTCCAATTTAGCATTTATCCATTTTCAGTTTCAGCCCTGCCTCCTGTAGTTTAGATAAGACTTGATGGAGACGCTTGTTGTGCTCTTGCTCATTAGTGGCACTCACCAGGACGTCATCCAGGTAGCAGAACACTCCTGGGAGGCCCTGCAATAGTCCTTCCATGGCACGCTGAAATATTCCAGGTGCCGAGGCTATGCCAAAGCTTAGCCTATTATAAGCAAACAGACCTCTATGGGTGTTGATCACGGTGAGCTCCTTGGATTCATCATCCAACGGAAGTTGGGCGTACGCTTATGACATGTCTAGTTTAAAGAACTTCGTGGTTCTTTGGGTGCGTATAGGGAATTCAAAAACGCGTAGGCTTATCCAAACGGTTTCTGTAACAATATGATACAAACAAACTTAAGATCTAGCTCTAAAAACACTGTTAACTGCACTTCAAATTCACAACTTTCACCTATTATGCATTTTAATAAACTAAATAAACACGATCAACGAAAATGCTAAAATCTATCATATACACAAATCAATTTCGGGATTATTGCACGGTATAAAATAGTTTATTACACAATAACAAAATATTAGAACCTTACCGAATTATTAGCCCTTTCCGACATGCTCTTCCGTGCATAGACAACAAATGAAAAGCCTAAGCCCACACGGACTTCGACTTGCAATAGACCAAGATGAAGCTCAAACTAAATGTACCTATCGCACACGCATGAGCTTTGCTAACACCGGCCCCAAATTTGGGAGTACAAATTTTAAAGGGATTTTTATTACATACCTTAAGAAAGCTCAATTTCCGTTTTAAACAATGTCAATTTGGTTACAGGATAAAAAAAAAACAATCAGATGGCCTAGCCTAACAACTGACGAGTCCTTAACTAAATTTTCCTACGGCAACTCGCGCCGAGCGACGTCTACCGTCTCCGATTTTCACGACGTCGACTACCCGAACAAGCGGCCACCGGTTGCGAGGGAGGTGGTGGTCAGTCACCAAGACGAAGTCTCCAGGCTGCAGAGGAGGTTGTTCCGATGTCCACTTCTTACGAGGCTGCAACAGGGACAAATATTCGCGTCGCCATCTACTTAAACAAGTCCGCGAGGTACTGAACCCGTTTCCACTTTCTTCGATGATACGAGTCGCTCGACAGAAAGCAGTTCGCAGTGCTCCTTGACTGAGTGGAGTCAGACGAGACTTCGCCAGAACTGGGGAACTCACGACAGTAGAGCTGGGCTTAAAAACAAACACGCGACAGCGCCGTACGTAGTTGTACTGCCGTCACAAAATACTCGTACGTGAAGGTCGACTGACCTCAAAGCTTCAGACGCATCCAGCACAGTTTATGAAGCAAAGGATCATCCAAGCCCACTCGCTCTCGGCACGCTTCCTGGAAAACTAGCCTAGCCAACAAAATTACAGGTGCAACTAATCCGAGTGGATCGTACAATGAGGCTACTACACTCAAGACACTAATTCACGTGAAGGAAATATTCACGGCCTCGAATTCGTACATGAATTTATCATGAACAGCATCCGACGAGTCTAACCAGAAAAATAGCAAGAAATGCGAATGTTCGGCTACGAAAATAACTTTAAGGAACATTTTTTCTATAACTGCTGGAATAGCGTGCGAATCGTTTCTAAATCTAAGCAAGATTCACGAGATTATTTGCCAAATCAGGACAATGCATCAACTTGTCGCTCAAAGATACGCCATTAAATTTCAAGGAGCAGTCGAAAACTATTCTAACTTAGTTCTTCGACTATCGAAAAACCGCATGATAACTAAGATGCAAAACATTTCCGATATCAACTTTTAACTCTTTCTCATACACCTTCTCGGCGTAACCCTTGTCAAGCATAGAATCAATGGAACACTTTTATTCAAAATAAAGATTACCGTTTACTTTCTAATTTCCTTCGCAAAGACACGACCCTCGTAAAAACCCGATTCCTATTTTTAGGCAATTTTGTGTTTTCACAGACAAAGAGCAGGGGAATTTAATATTGACCGTTATCACGAGACCTAGTCTCAAACTGAACAGTTCGTAACTATCTTGCATCTTCGAGTGAAGATGAATGTCCATCTGCTGAGTCAGTGAAATCTCGAGCGAACAACTTATCAATATTCAATTCAATGTCCACAGGACACGTGGTGACCCTGTTACAAACCACGGAGTTTCCCTCCCTATCTATGGGACCATTAAGCCCAACCTAACCAATGAAGCGAGGCGTAGGGTTCGTTCCAAGCACCTTGCACAGTAGCCAAAGTCTTAATTAAGCCTGGTGCGTTCATACCAATCAGAACTCCTATTTTTGCATCTATGAAATCGAACGGCACATCAGACAAGCTTGAAAGTTTATCCAAGTCGCTAGAATTAGGGACGTCGTTCTTACTAAACGGCCATTGGGCAACAGATCTAGTAAACAGAGCAGAAATCTCAGTTGATTTGCTTCGATACAAGTCTGATACAATCAGGCCCGAGATTATTTTCGTGTCAAAACACTTCCCCTTATTCTCCTTTGTAGTCAGCGAAATGTTAGCTCTTTCACTATCTATACCCAACTGTTCTAACAGATCTTACCTGATCCAGCAATCAGAGGAATGAGTATCGAGAGCAACATTTACCGCTACTTCAACCTTACCATTCTTTCCCCTAATCAGAGCAGGAACAACAGGGCACATCACCTTACGCGTTGCACCACCGGCCCCAGCAACGACGCTGGTCCTCACAGAGGCTGAAGGACTCGAATCGCCGCCGGAAAATACGCTGTTTGCAGATTGTTCTTCCACAGGGCTGCCGAGAACCTCTCTTCTCCTTGGGACTGGCTGCGGCGGTGAGAAACTTTCCTTCGAAAGGTGCATTACTGTTGGGTGGTCCTTCTTGCACTTGGTACATACTTCCCTTCTCCGACAGGTTTTAGAAGTGTGACCTTTCCGCAAACAACCGAAACACAAACCACTTCCACGCACAAAATCCCTCTTTTCGTCGGAGGGTATTGCTTTAAAAAACCTGTACTGTGGAATGGTATGATTAGTTTTCTTACAATAGACGCATGTCGTAGCAGGTAGGTCACTGTCGGGAGGGGGCCCGTCGAGAGCACCATCAGACTGTACTGTCGTAGCGACAACTTTGCTTTGTTTATTACCCTTTATTTTCTCGTTTCGGTCAGGACCTGAAATTTCACCGTAGATTGGTTGCTTAAGCAGGGCCACCTCTTCTTGCAGGAACTCTACTAAATCTGCGAACTCTACAGGTTTCCCTAACTTCTGTTTATTGTAAGTTTTCCGACGAAACTGCTCTCTCATCCTGTAAGGAAGTTTCAGCACAAGGTTCATGTTTTCTCTCGGGCTATTTATCTGGTTGCCGGGAGATGAGCTATCTATATAATTCTGACACTGCTGGAGATAAATGGCCAGTTCATGGAGAGCTTCTACATCTTCGTACGCTATAGAAGGCCAGTCCGACTAAGTCCTTAAATAAGTTTGGGCTACGAGATGCTCGTTCCCATACTCGCGTTCCAAAAGCTCTCTGGCTCTCTGGTACGCAACTTGAGCGTTACCGTGTGCGCAGCTCTTCACCAGTTTTTGAGACTGACCCGCAGTGAACTGCTCCAGATAGGACAGCTTATCGGCATCGTTGCAACACTTTACCTCTATAATCCTTTCGAAGTCCTGCTTGAAGATCTTGTACTGCGTAATATTTTCTCCGGTGAAAGTTTCGAGGCGTTTTTTAGGTAGAGCACTCTCTTCTTGATTTCTGGCGAGTCTTAGAGAAATCTCGTTTTGACACGACAATACTTTGAAAATATCGTTTTCCGAACACAAGTTTCTAGTCATATCCCTAGGATGGAGTGACAACTTGCCCTGGCGTCCTGATTCACTTGATTGAGAGCTGCAACCGCTTGCGAAGGGCGATTCTATTTTATCAAGTTCTTCCTCAAGTATTTTATTTGCTAGTTCAGATTTCTCTATTTCAATTCTTCGTTTTTCATCTTTCAGTTGAAGTTCTCTTTTCTCGATTTCCCTTTCTTTCTCCAGCATTTCCCTCCTTGCTGCGGTTTTCGCCTTGCATAGCGCCAACTTCACACGAGCAGACGACGTCACAGAATTAGAGGAAGCCTTGGAGGTAGCCGACTTTCTTGACTGAACCGACTTCACTGACTCCGAAGTTTGGTGGCTTATGCTCTGCGCTCTAGCTTCACCAGGGCGCAAGAATCTCTCCACTCTGGCTCGAAAAGCATTAACTTGATCTTTGTGCGGCACCAGCCAGCTATCAAGTTCCTCACTGTTACAGGCTTCGTATAATGCCTCCACTTTCAATAAATACTCAGTGAAAAGCTCACAGATAAAATCCGTATCGGGAGGATCGTTATGCAGGATCTCCTCAATCTGCTGCCTTTTCTTCGTGACCGACGCTAGTTTGGCTGCCGGTACAGCTTCATGAGGTGGCGTGTGAGACACAGGCATGATTTACCAGCGAGAGCGTTGCTTGCGAATCACAGAAAGAGCGCGGCACCAAGCACCTTTTGTGCTGTTATTAATTCGAAACTGTAAAGAACTTCGTGGTTCTTTGAGTGCGTATAGGGAATTCAAAAACGCGTAGGCTTATCCAAACGGTTTCTGTAACAATATGATACAAACAAACTTGAGATCTAGCTCTAAAAACACTGTTAATTGCACTTCAAATTCACAACTTTCACCTATTATGCATTTTAATAAACTAAACAAACACGATCAACGAAAATGCTCAAATCTATCATATACACAAATCAATTTCGGGATTATTGCACGGTATAAAATAGTTCATGACACAATAACAGAATATTAAAACCTTACCGAATTACTAGCCCTTTCCGACATGCTCTTCCGTGCATAGACAACAAATGAAAAGCCTAAGCCCACACGGACTTCGACTTGCAATAGACCAAGATGAAGCTCCAACTAAATGTACCTATCGCACACGCATGAGCTTTGCTAACATCTAGCTTGGAGTATATAACCCCTCCGGCTAACCCGCTAAATAAATCTTCCACTCTGGGTATGGGGTAGGTATCAAGCCTAGTGGCTCTGTTGACTGTTAATTTGTAGTCCCCACAGATGCGGATGCTTTGATCAGCCTTGAGCACAGGGACGATCGCCGCTGCCCATCTCGAGTATTGTACAGGGGTGAGGATACCTTCCTGCACCAGTCTATCTAGTTCTGCCTCCACCTTAGGTTTGAGTGAGTAAGGCACATTCCTGGCTTTGCAAAACTTAGGTACTATAGTGGGATCAATCTCGATTCTAAACTTCCTGCCCTTAAAGCAACCTAGACCTGGTTTGAAAAGGGAGGGAAATTTTTCTACCAGCCCCTCTGCCTGGGTAACTAATTTATTTACCGTATTAGCCACTATAGTTAATCCTAGGGAGTTAATCAGGTCCTTACTCAGTAAGGCTGGCCCCTCCCTGTCTACAACCACAATAGTTGCTAGCTGAGGAACTATACCACTAGATTCACGCTGGATGTTAGCCCTAATCTCCCCACAAACCACTAGTGGGGCTCTCCCATAAGTCCTAAGCTTAACATCAGTAGGTCTCAGCTCGGGTCTTGACTTGGCTGGTATTTTAGAGTAGGTGGCCATTGAAAGGATAGACCTGGCAACACCTGTATCTACCTCCATCTCTAATGGCACACCATTTAGTAACAATTTTATTTTGATTGGGGGTTTCATTTCCTCGGCTAAAGAAAATATTTCCCCATAACACCCATGATTGGGGGCTGGGTAGTCTGCACTGGTTCCATTGCTAGTTCCATTAGGGTTAGGGTGGTTTTCCCTCCCCCTTTTTTCATGCATAGCATGCTCAAAATTATTTTTGTTGCCTTTAGCAGATTTCTGCCCTTTTAGTTTGAAACAACATTTTTTTAGATGACCTTTTTGGCCACAACCATGACAATTACTGTCTTTATAGGGGAAATCTCTACGCCAGTGCAAACCACCACAGCCGCTGCATGCTGATTTGGGGCTAGCTTGGGCCTGAGTCTTGCCCTGAGGCTTGTACGCAGTTTGCTGAACTCTGCTCTGGCCTACATTTAGAATTGAATTTGATTGCCTCAACCCCACTGTTTCTCTCAGTGTGGTTTCTTTTTGCAGTAGCTAGATCCATGGCTTTTTGCCATGTCAGGCCAGCTTCATTCAGCAAGCAATTTTGAATTTCATTACTGGACACACCCAAAATGAGTCTGTCCAGTAAGGTTTCTTCTAGCACTTCCTGTTTGAAATTACAGGTATGAGAAAGGGCTTTCAAGCTAGCCACAAAATCAGCAATGCTTTCCCCTTGTCTCTGGTTCCGCTTATGGAACCTAAACCTCTCAAAGATCTGATTTCTTGTTGGTTTAAAATGCCGTCTCAACGCTTCCACAATCTCGTCATAAGTAGCATCAAGGGTTCTTTTAGTAGACACTAGGTCTTTTATTAACCTAGCAACTTTTGGACCCACTAGTGAAATTAGTGTGGGGGCTTTTTCCTTGTCTCCTATTTTGTTTATTAAAAAATAGCAGTGTAATCTAGTTTCATAGTCTCCAAATTCTTCCTCTACAGGATTAAATTCTCCCACTGAACCTATCAATGGCATATTGAATTTTTAGTAAGTTTAACACACTGTGAAAAGTAGAAAAAAAAATCACAGCACAAATAGTACAATCAATAGATCAATTCTGAGTTTCTTCACTAGTCTAGCCAGTCTAGCAACACCAGTGAGCAGAACAACAACAACAAAAAATTCACTAGGCAAATTCGATGTTCCCTCACTAGTCACTACTACTTTGTCACTCCCAGCAGTTCTACCGAATCCTCGTCGCCAATTTGTGTTATATATCTAGACGGAGATATAATATTAGTACACCCCATCAAGACACCAATAACATATCAATAGACAAATGCAATGACACATCACATTAGGTACATAAGTCACTCACCTCTTAGATACCTTACAACTAAGATACTCCATTACCAGGCTTGTGCCTAGTGAGAGTAGAGCGGAGATAGATTGAAATAGCAGGATAGATTAGAATAGAATTAGTAGTAGGTAGTTAGAGAAGCACTTAGAGATAGTACTTAGCCGTCCGAAATACTCTATATTAACACTTGCAGTCAGCATGAACTGTTTAGCTGGCTACGACCAATCGGAAACTGGCTGTGAGCGTTGCTCTCACGAGCGTTGCCAACTTTAAGTCCGTCTAACTAGAACTTACACTACTCGCTATATTACAGTGTGGTAAGTAGAATTTTGATGCCAAGCATTACATTTTTCCCGTGTGTCTATGCAGCCAAGGTGTAGCTATCTCATTGTGCCGTATGAGAGTGTTATGTCGCAAATCATGAGCATCTTGCCTGAGGGCACTGGTGCGCAATTATTGTGGCGATATATATTTCCCTAAGCCAAATACACGTGTTCATCTTAAAATAAATGTGTTTTAATCTTTCAATGTTCATTATTCTCCCCATGCTTGTCAACTCGGTATTCGCGGAGTACACACCAAGTAGACACTGTTGATTTCCTACCCTGTCCAACAAACTCTCTTACTGTGTTTTTGTAATATAGCGAGTAGTGTAAGTTCTAGTTAGACAGACTAAAGTTGGCAACGCTCGTGAGAGCAACACTCACAGCCAGTTTCCGATTGGTCGTAGCCAGCTAAGCAGTCCATGCTGACTGCAAGTGTTAATATAGCGTTTGCGGACGGCTAAGTACTATCTCTAAGTGCTTCCCTAACTACCTACTACTAATTCTATTCTAATCTATCCTGCTATTTCAATCTATCTCCGCTCTACTCTCACTAGCCACAAGTCTGGTAATTGAGTAGCTTAGTTGTAAGGTATCTAAGAGGTGAGTGACTTATGTACCTAATGTGATGTGTCATTGCATTTGTCTATTAATATGTTATTTGTGTCTTGATGGGGGTGTACTAATATTATATCTCCGTCTAGATATATAACACAAATTGGCGACGAGGATTTGGTAGAACTGCTGGGAGTGACTAAGTAGTAGTGACTAGTGAGGGAACATAGAATTTGCCTAGTGAATTTTTTTTTTTGTTCTGCTCACTGGTGTTGCTAGACTGGCTAGACTAGTGAAGAAACTCAGAATTGATCTAGTGATTGTACTATTTGTGCTGTGATTTTTTTTCTACTTTTCACAGTGTGTTTAACTTACTAAAAAAATTCAGTATGCCATTGATAGGTTCAGTGGGAGAATTTAATCCTGTAGAGGAAGAATTTGGAGACTATGAAACTAGATTACACTGCTAAATTTTTATAAATAAAATAGGAGACAAGGAAAAAGCCCCCACACTAATTTCACTAGTGGGTCCAAAAGTTGCTAGGTTCATAAAAGACCTAGTGTCTCCTAAAAGAACCCTTGATGATACTTATGACGAGATAGTGGAAGCGTTGAGACGACATTTTAAACCAACAAGAAATCAGATCTTTGAGAGGTTTAGGTTCCATAAGCGGAACCAAAGACAAGGGGAAAGCATTGCTGATTTTGTGGCTAGCTTGAAAGCCCTTTCTCATACCTGTAATTTCAAACAGGAAGTGCTAGAAGAAACCTTACTGGACAGATTCATTTTGGGTGTGTCCAGTAATGAAATTCAAAATTGCTTGCTGAATGAAGCTGGCCTGACATGGCAAAAGTCCATGGATCTAGCTACTGCTAAAGAAACCCCACTGAGAGAAACAGTGGGGTTGAGGCAATCAAATTCAATTCTAAATGTAGGCCAGAGCAGAGTTCAGCAAACTGCGTACAAGCCTCAGGGCAAGACTCAGGCCCAAGCTAGCCCCAAATCAGCATGCAGCGGCTGTGGTGGTTTGCACTGGCGTAGAGATTGCCCCTATAAAGACAGTAATTGTCATGGTTGTGGCCAAAAAGGTCATCTAAAAAAATATTGTTTCAAACTAAAAGGGCAGAAATCTGCTAAAGGCAACAAAAATAATTTTGTGCATGCTATGCATGAAAAAAGGGGGAGGGAACACCACCCTAACCCTTATGGAACTAGCAATGGAACCAGTGCAGACTACCCAGCCCCCAATCATGGGTGTTATGGGGAAATACTTTCTTTAGCCGAGGAAATGAAACCCCCAATCAAAATAAAATTGTTACTAATGGTGTGCCATTAGAGATGGAGGTAGATACAGGTGCTGCCAGGTCTACCCTTTCAATGGCCACCTACTCTGATGCTAAGCTTAGGACTTATGGGGGAGCCCCACTAGTGGTTTGTGGGGAGATTAGGGCTAACATCCAGCGTGAATCTAGTGGTATGGTTCCTAGCAACTATTGTGGATGTAGACAGGGAGAAGCCAGCCTTGCTGGGTAGGGACCTGATTAACTCCCTAGGATTAACTATAGTTGCTAATAAGGTACATAAATTAGTTACCCATGCAGAGGGGCTGGTAGAAAAATTTCCCTCCCTTTTCAAACCAGGTCTAGGTTGCTTTAAGGGCAGGAAGTTTAGAATCGAGATTGATCCCACTATAGTACCTAAGTTTTGCAAAGCCAGGAATGTGCCTTACTCACTCAGACCTAAGGTGGAGGCAGAACTAGACAGACTAGTGCAGGAAGGTATCCTAACCCCTGTACAATACTCTAGGTGGGCAGCGGCTATCGTTCCTGTGCTCAAGGCTGATCAAAGCATCCGCATCTGTGGGGACTACAAATTAACAGTCAACAGAGCCACTAGGCTTGATACCTACCCCATACCCAGAGTGGAAGATTTATTTAGCGGGTTAGCCGGAGGAGTTATATACTCCAAGCTAGACATGTCTCAAGCGTACGCCCAACTTCCGTTGGATGATGAATTCAAGGAGCTCACCGTGATCAACACCCATAGAGGTCTGTTTGCTTATAATAGGCTAAGCTTTGGCATAGCCTCGGCACCTGGAATATTTCAGCGTGCCATGGAAGGACTATTGCAGGGCCTCCCAGGAGTGTTCTGCTACCTGGATGACGTCCTGGTGAGTGCCACTAATGAGCAAGAACACAACAAGCGTCTCCATCAAGTCTTATCTAAACTACAGGAGGCAGGGCTGAAACTGAAAATGGATAAATGCCAAATTGGAGTGCCGCAGGTATCCTACCTTGGATACCAAATCGACAAGGATGGATTGCACCCCACTGCAGAGAAGGTAGCAGCAATCTAGAATGCACCAGCTCCTACTAATGTAACTCAACTGAGAGCCTACCTTGGGCTGATAAATTTCTATAGGAAATTTCTAAAATCATCTGCAACTATGCTGGAGCCCCTAAATACCTTACTGAGGGACAAAACCCCTTGGAAATAGGATGGAAGTCAGGAGAGGGCATTCCAGAAGTCTAAACAAGCCCTCCTGGACTCCCAGACCCTAGTCCACTTCGACCCTCAGAAACCCATAGTGGTAGTGGCTGACAATAGTGCGTATGGTGTGGGAGCGGTGCTGTGCCACCTTATTGATGGAATTGAACGCCCCGCTTATTTTGCCTCCCGAACTCTAACAGTAACAGAACGCAACTACTCCCAGACTGAGAAAGAAGCTCTGGCTATGGTGTTTGCGCTCAAAAAATTCCATTGCTACTTGTGGGGACAGGACTTCACTGTGGTTACGGACCACAAACCTTTGTTAGGACTATTTGATCCGGGTAGAAGCATTCCTCCGATGGCATCCGGGCGCATTCAAAGGTGGGCTCATCTGTTGCAATCCTACAAGTTCACCTTGCGTCACCGGTCTGGCGTGCTGTTGGGTACGGCTGATGTTCTCAGTCGTCTACCCTTGACAACTCCCGAGGAAGCCACACCCATTCCGGTGGAATGAACGTCCTTAGTAAACTTCCTCGAGTCAGCTCCAGTCACCAGCACCCACATTCGCGACGGCACCCTAAGGGACCCAGTACTTCCAAAGGTATACAAATACTGCCAAGTAGGCTGGCCTTCGACGGTAATTGGTGACCCTGATCTCGCTCCGTATACTAGGAGGCGAAACGAATTGTCCACACAAAATGGCTGTGTGCTCTGGGGAGCAAGAATTATTGTACCCCAAGCTCTCAGACAAGCCATTGTGGGTGAACTTCACTCTGGCCATGCAGGATCATCCAGGATGAAGGAATTAGCCCGCAGCTACGTGTGGTGGCCCCTTCTGGATAAAGATCTAGAAGAAATAACTAAGTCATGCAGCGAGTACCTGAGCACTCGAGCCACACCGACGAAAGCTGAACTCCATCCGTGGGAATGGCCGGCGAAGCCTTGGCATCGCATACACATCGACTACGCGGGCCCAATGGATGGAAAATACTATCTAGTGATCGTGGACGCACACTCTAAGTGGGTTGAAATTTTCCCCATAACTACTACAACCTTTAGCGAAACGATCTCGTGCCTGAAACACACTTTTGCAACATTTGGATTTCCGTTAACAATTGTTTCGGACAATGCAACGTGTTTCACATCGGCGGAATTCCAAGAATTCGTAAAGGCATGTGGTATGCGGCATATTACAAGCGCACCATATCATCCTTCAACAAATGGACAAGCAGAGCGTATGGTACAAACGTTCAAGAAAAATATACGGTAGTCAACGGAACCCCTACGCCTAGCACTAGACAGGTTTCTGTTCAACTATCGGTTGACACCCCACACGACAACAGGTGTTACGCCGGCCGAGCTTATGCTAGAAAGGAAAGTTCGCTCCCGTCTTGATCTACTTTGGCCATCAGAAGCAATCGCGTCCAAGGTCGCTCAACGCCAGGACGCTCAGAAAAGATACCACCCAGGGTCTCGCGCGGTTGAAATTCTACCTGAGGCACCTGTGATGGTCCGTCAATATACACCGGGTTCCCCAAAATGGACCCCTGCTACCACCATTGAGAAAACGGGCCCGGTATCCTACAAGTGCCAACTGAAGGAGGGAGAGGTCGTTCGTCGACACCAGGACCAAGTCATTACCTGCTCGAACACCATCCCTGAACCCTCGGAACAACCTACGGAGGAAACAGTTGTGTTTCCACAACCTGCTCAAAATCCATACACACCACTTTCGACTAGTGAACCTGACCCAGAATTACCTGGCTACTCGGTTCCCACCCAGGAGGCCATATTGCACGAGCCTCCAAGTGCTAGCATCTCACGCAGGTCTAACCGGGTTCGGAAGCCTGTGGTGAGATTAGACCTTTAGGATTGACTAGGTACAATAAGGAGGTAGGGTTTACAAAGGGGGGTTTCTAATTAAAGAGGGAGGGTTGTAATATAGCGAGTAGTGTAAGTTCTAGTTAGACAGACCTAAAGTTGGCAGCGCTCGTGAGAGCAACACTCACAGCCAGTTTCCGATTGGTCGTAGCCGTGGAGGGAGTATATATGGAGGGAGCATAGCCGTCTGTGAAGAGAACCAGTTTTTGAGATTTCTCCTGTGTCTGTGGTAACCAATAGCCGTCTCGCGAGTGTGACGTCAGCACGGAAGCCAGTTACCTACCAACTACGCTAGAGTGCGCACGCGCTCGCTGAATGCTCTTCCAGCTGTTTAGTTAATCATTCAGTCGGTAATGATTAATTTGGGATTCTAAGACTCCGAAAGATAATAAATTGTGTTTCCTCACTTGAAGACACTTAATAATATCAAAATTACTAGCAAAGATACATTAAGAGTAGAAAACTATAAAGATTACAGGCCCTTGATTGTAACAAATTAGAGCGACTTGCACGCGCACC
Source organism: Morinoia aosen (assembly GCA_030386875.1). Classification (NCBI taxonomy): domain Eukaryota; kingdom Metazoa; phylum Arthropoda; class Malacostraca; order Amphipoda; family Talitridae; genus Morinoia; species Morinoia aosen. The sequence goes on along the minus strand of CM059579.1, from coordinate 62,208,721 downwards.
TCACCCTTTGACTTGTGGTGAGGTACTAATCTTGCTTTGGAAAATGAGAGCCATTGAGAGGAAGGGTTGTAGGGAAGGTGGGTGGAACAACTTCAGCCAAGCGTCTGTGGTTGGCTCAGAATCGGGCATTCACACTGCCCGAGTGTTTCAACTTTTGCAGCCAAATTGAGCCCGATCGGAGTGCGCTATGCTCCCTCCATATATCCTAGCTCCATGGTCGTAGCCAGCTAAACAGTTCATGCTGACTGCAAGTGTTAATATAGAGTTTGCGGACGGCTAAGTACTATCTCTAAGTGCTTCCCTAACTACCTACTACTAATTCTATTCTAATCTATCCTGCTATTTCAATCTATCTCCGCTCTACTCGCACTAGTCACAAGTCTGGTAATTGAGTAGCTTAGTTGTAAGGTATCTAAGAGGTGAGTGACTTATGTACCTAATGTGATGTGTCATTGCATTCGTCTATTAATATGTTATTTGTGTCTTGATGGGGGTGTACTAATATTATATCTCCGTCTAGATATATAACAGTTTTTCATATCTCTGTTTTCCTCCTCTAACTATCGGGGGTTTCAAGTCCCCCTGCGTTACGTGCTTAAACCGTGCTCGTTTCGTAACATTCCTTTCTTCCTCTGAAAATTCTTTCAAGGGTTAAAAACTAACCTAAAATAATTCATAATCAATCGACATCTTGTGAAAATGTATACACAATTAAAAAGCAGAGCAAATGAGACAAAAGCGATTTTTAACTAAATCATACTCAAAGCCTATCATTTCTTTGTCCTTAGCAGCGTATTCCAAACGCAAAAAAAAATAAATGATGATTCAATTGAGTTTTTTCATCCAACTCAGAATGGTATGTATAGAAATTAAACTGAATAAAAACTAAATGAAGAAACTACCTTTTTACGCTGGAATTTCCTATTTATAATTTGTTTATAAGATTTTGCTCATGTAAGCTGGATATAATACTATTTTTTTAGATTCAATCCTTAATTAAATTCTACTAAAAATTTCTGCTGTTAAATCTATTGGTGAAACTACCTTCTTTTAAAGAAACGAATATGAAAGATAAATAAGGATAGATGTTGAATTAAACGAGATAATATTGAGATAAAACTCAGGAGTTTGTCATTTCTCCTTTCTTTAATTTTCAGTATCATATTGCGCGATAAATAACAGACTGTTCAATGGACCTGAATAAATAATGAAAATTATTTTTTAAATTAATCTAATGTGTTGCATGAATGATGAAAACTTAAATTCTATTTCTTATTTCCTGCGGTTCCAGGTTGAAGGTAAATGACGACTTTATTATATAAGATAAATTTATACCTTCAAATCAGGGAATATTATCCCGTTCAAATTTCATGCATATTCCGTCTAAAAATTAATGCTTAATGACAATCATTGGGTTATAGATGTCTTGTTCGGCCGTGGGTATAGCCAAACATGAACATGATTCTCGATAATTATCTGATTAATCAGGAGAGAGGGTAATAATGCACTCGGAACTCAGCTTTTCTTTGTGGTTTATTTGAAGGAGCCGGAAAGGACCGCCGAGTCTTGAGCAACTGAAGAACTTGGCTGAAGAGGGTTTGCAGTCCGGGCAGGCGGAAGGCTCCTGGAGAAGTGCTGGAGTCGACAGTGTGTGTGTTGTTTGAAAATGATTTAAGAGCCCAGTTTTTAAGACTTTGAGGAAACCCGTGACGTTGGGAGTGTCAATTTAATTGAGTTGAGGCCAGGCAGGGCGGCTCAAGTGGAGGCAATTTTTAGGTGAGTTAATTAGCGTTAAAGCACAAACAAGCGAGACAAAAATGAGGCCCAAGGCCAGGTAAATCCTGGTAAGTTACGGCCAGTTAAGGTCGGGCCAGTTCAGATGAGGTCAGTTAAGGTCGGGCCAGTTCAGATGAGGTCAGTTAAGGTCGGGCCAGTTCAGATGAGGCCGGTTGAGGTAAAACCCAAAACTAATCCAACAAAGACAATCCCATTAAAGGCCCAGGGGAGCTGGTGTGTTGGCGTTGGTGATGACGATGAGGTCTGCAAAAAGACGAACGCTGGATGAGCAGTCCAAGGAGACATCAAGGAAAATTCTAGTGCTGACAGTCCCCAACATCGTACATGATAAACGCCCACACGCAACTCCGAGAAATCCTATAGATTCGACACGAGCTAACCTTAAGGATTCTCAACTTTTGGACAAGCTCAAGGAGATGGGACAGGTTCTTTTTGTAACTGGCAAGCTTGTTCGCTAATGCCTTTGGCTTTAATATCAGAGCATGAGGTGTAAGACTTTCCGGTAATGACAATCGTTATTCATTACCAAAACTACATGCAAGTAAACACGAGATCTACGGAATATCATGAAAATATCAAGAGACTGCGACTTTTGCAAGAATCTGCAGGACAGCAATATAGGAGGTTAAATTGGTGGAGTTTTGGAGAAACACGTGATTTCATAACACAAGATTCATGAAACAGCGAAAAGACATAACACGGCTAAAATTGCGTAAAAATGAGAATTAACGCTTGTTCAGTGCTCTAGAAACATCCCTATCTCCGTACAAGAATTAACAGAGAAAAGGAATCCTACTTTCATTGCTCAATAATACTAAAAACATTGACAAGTATTATTGATAAAAATTAAGAAATAATATCTACATTGAGAAAAGAAATACTACGTTTTGCTTGCACAGAAAGACAAACTTTGCAAGACGAAACATGAAAATTAGTGCGACGATTAACCCGGCGGTTTATGCGTCGCTAGTCGCAACGAACCACCGGCATACATCGTACGCATTCACGAAGGCAGATGCTAGTAGGTATTTTGTCACCACAATATAAGCAGAAGTGCTTTCAATTTTGTTGATAATATTTATATTGAAATAAGTGCGATTAGACGCAAGATTTAAGGAGTGTGAGATATATAATATAACTAGAAACTTTAGCAGGCATAAGCATGAATAATCAGCGTACTCTATTACTTCGTACGAAATTATTAAAGAGGCATTCCCACTTATTACACGTCACACATTTAAGAAAAACTACTACCAGTATGTTTGTAAAGAGTCTTATTCCAAAAATGCGTAAGGTGCGATTTTTGAATCGCAGAATCACTACACGCGACAGCAGTCTGTGCGTCGCCATCTTGAAAAACAAGGGACCGGCACAAAGACGCCAGCAGCTCTGTCGTGCATCTCTCACGAGTATTTTATGATCGAATTTCAATCTCGACATGAACGCTGCAAGTGTATAACTTGTAGTAAGGGAAAGAACGTAGTTGAGTATTTTATATAAATTACCGACACAAGAAATGAATGCACGTGACGTAAAAAATTTCACGCTAAGTCATGTTGAGGAATCCTCTGAACGAAAAACATGCTACATCACAATTCCTACGCATAATTACGTATCCAAGTACCAGCACTGTCACTATTTATACTCACTGAACCGAAGAAGGGAACACGATAATTTTTCTAACACAGATTTACTCACGAGAATTTGCTGTAACACCGCTAGAGTAAGACGCCAATGTAAGAGTGCGCTTTTGAAAAGAGACGCGCAACTGCGCAGTATTGCCACCAGGGGGCTCCTCTCTCGAAAAATGTCGAATGTTATTTTATTGTCTAATGCCTTTACACAAAAACTTCAACGATTACGAATTTGAAGTAGAAAATAATTAATAATAAATTAGAGTAAGAATTTTAATGCTAGTAATTATTTTATTTAAGTACGAATGGGAAAATTTTATAATTCCTACGCTCTGTAGCGAATGCTACATTACCCCCCAAGGCGCAGACCGAAAGGTCCACCCGCTGCAATCATTTGTAGCGGGAAGGAGTTTTAACAACGCGACCATGCCGGGTTTGGCGGTCGGAAAATCTTACTAAGCGGGGAAGTTTCACCAAACGGGTCTGCAAATTTAGGTCGGCAAGAGTTCTAGGAACACGAGTTACTGCAGCGGGCTCGTCTGGTCTATCCAGACTTGTCGCTGTTCCAGTAAGAGGGCTAGAATTAGAATCTGTGATAGGCTTAGGGATAGGGTTTGAATGTACAGGCACATAGAAAGGATTACACTCAAGTTGACTAGGCAACAATGCAGCCAACTGAGGAAGCTGAGATGGTAGATATGATCGAGTCTCAGTGGGAAGGGAAATCTGCGGAGAGAATGATGAGTTATAAGTTACACTATGATCGGAAGTGTACGCGACTTTTAATCGATCAATGCTCACTGGGTCGGGTGAACCAGATCTATCAAGAACAAAATATTTTGGCGTCCGTTTTAGTACCTTGAAAGGGCCATCATAAGGACGTGTGAGAGTCGGTTTAATACTATCATTACGGACATACACGTGAGTGCAGTCTTGCAAAACAGGATCTAATTTGTCTTTTGTCTGCGGCATCCGAGGGGCAACATACTTGATCTGACGCATGCAATCTTTTAGACAGGTTACATATGCAGAACGGTCAGCGGATGAAAATTCAGGCAAAGGTTTTGGGTCACCAATGTCGCCGGGGAGACGAAGCGTTTTCCCATACAACATTTCAGCTGCTGTGCATTGCTGATCCTGTCTGTGTAAATTTCTGATGCTCAGTAGTACTACTGGAAGTCTGTCAGTCCAATCGTGACTGCAATTAAGGCAGCGCAGCGCAACCTTGAGGTCTCTGTGGACTCTCTCAATAAGTCCATTCGACTGCGGATGATAAGCGGTAGTGCTGGTGTTAGAACAACCTAAAGCGGTGCTGAGCTCACTCCAAAATTTGGAGGTAAATTGTGATCCTCGGTCATGTGTGACACTTAAGGGAACACCAAATCTAGGGATCCAGTTGGACATGAAAGCGCGCGCTACAGTCTCAGTTTGGGTATCAGGAAGAGGGACAGCCTCAACCCAACGTGTGAACCTATCTATGATGGTCAACAAATAAGAATGACCACGCGATAAAGGCAAAGGACCCACCAAATCTAGGTGTACAGAGTCGAACTTGTGACCTGTGAATGCACAACTCTGCAGCGCTGCACGATTATGTTTCACCACTTTACTACTCTGACATGCATGGCAATTTTGCACAATTTCCTTGACCTCCTTACGCATCGCTGGCCAGACGAAACGATCGGAAATCAAACGCAATGTACGGTTAATACCAGGATGAGAGAAGGAATGAAAGTGGAGAATAGCTACTCTGCGGAGAGTCGCAGGAAGATACAAACGAGAAAGTCGCTCAGCATCACGGTACACGCCGTCAACCAAGGTTAATTTCAGAGAGGAAGTGTTAGAAGGTTTGAGAAGGTCCTGAAGTTCAAGATCCTCCTTCTGAGTCTTGGAAATATTACCGAAAGTGATTTCACCACTGGTTTGGACAGTGTTGATGCGGGATAGGCAGTCAGCGACAGTATTGTCGAGACCTTTGATGAAACGGATGTCAGTGGTAAACTGACTTATGAAAGTTAGATGTCGAGCTTCCCTAGGCGAATGTCTTTCAGAAGGCATCTTAATCGCTGAGGTCAAAGGTTTGTGGTCTGTGTAGATCACGAAATCCCTTGCCTCTAGAGCATAGCGAAAGTGTCCCACAGACAAGTAGATAGCAAGAAGTTCCCTACCGAACGCGCTATAAGCACGCTCAGTGGGCGACAGCTTTTTGGAAAAGAAAGCAAGAGGAGAGATATTAGTACCTACTTGTTGTTGCAAAACAGCACCTACGGCAGTACTGGATGCATCAACAACGAGACTGAAGTCAGCATTTGCAATAGGGTAGGATAATTCAGTCGCGGTAGCTAACTTATGCTTTATCTCATCGAAAGCTCCCCGTGCTGCGTCTGTCCATTTTACCTCAATAGATTTGCCTTTTCGTTTCGGTTCGAGGAGGTCTGACAAGGGGGCTAAAGTTTGAGCACAGTTGCGTATGAAACGATGATAGAAGTTAACAGAACCTAGGAACCTTCTTAGTTCCTTCTGGGTCTGTGGAAGAGGAAAGTTTTTGATCACTTCTACTTTGGAAGGCAATGGTTTTAGACCTAGGCTAGAAATTTCGTGACCTAGATAAATCAGTGATGGCTTTCCGAGCTCACATTTTGCAGGATTTACGAGGAGTCCATTGTCGGACAGTCTTTGAAAAACGACCCTAAGATGGTCTTTGTGCAACTCCGGGGATGTGGATGCCACTAGGATGTCGTCTAAATAGACATAGGCGAAAGTGAGATCAGAGAAAATTTCAGCCATGTGCCTTTGGAACGTTTGAGGAGCGTTCCTTAAGCCATATGGCATCTTGAGGAACTCAAAGAGACCAAACGGAGTGATTACCGCGGTCTTAGCGATAGCGCTCTCATCAAGTGGAATTTGATGGAAGGCGCTCATGGGGTCAATTTTTGAGAAAATTTGTGCTACTTCTAAATTTGCACTGAAATCGTGCAGATAAGGAATAGGGTAGCGATCAGGTAAAGTAACGGCATTCAACCTTCGGAAATCCCCGCACGGTCTGAATTCACCGTTAGCCTTGGGTACTAGCAAAAGAGGGCTAGCCCAAGGACTTTTGGAACTGCGGATGATGCCGCATTCTTGCATGCGCGCAAATTCTTTCTTGGCTAACGCCAATCGATCAGGCGGTAGTCGCCTTGTTCGGGAGTAGACCGGCGGACCTTGCGTCTCTATGAAGTGCTTTGTGCATGTCTGCATGTTATTAGAAGCTAAGTTAGGGTTTGTTAATGCAGGATAATTTTTAAGTACCTGCTCGAAAATGCACTCCTCTTTGAAAGCTATGGAGAATGAATGCAAGACATTAGCTCTAGTTATGCTACAAGCGGGAATTGAGATCTGTGTCTCCTCGTCCCTAATTCTACGGTTTTTAACATCTACAAGTATGCCAAACTTGGCTAGAAAATCAGCACCTATTATGGGCTCTTGTACGTCAGCTATCAAGAAGGTAAATGTGAATTTTCTCCTCAATCCCAGACTGCACTCTGAAATTCTTTCACCGTAACAAGGAATTGGCGTGCCGTTTGCGGCGCGTAATGTCGCCAACAATGGGTTGTTTTTGTCTTTCACCGTGGCTGGGATAATTGACACGCTGGAGCCAGTGTCTATTAAAAATCGGTATTTGGTGACGGGATCGAGAATCTGTAGTAGGCGAGTAGTCTGGGAATGAGGCAACGCAGTACTCGCTACTATGCGTTGCTGTTGGCGTTTGCCGAAGTCATTTCGGTATAACGAGGGCAAAAGCGGGACCCGCACTTTCGTGCTTGGTCACCATACTTTGTGTGGTACCAGCATAAATTACTACTGGCATCACGAGAGCGCGACCGAAAGCGGCGGTCTTGATTTGACCTATCATAGGATCTACCTCTATCAAAACGTTGAGGAGGAGGAAAAGGATGATAGTTGGAGGGATAGTCATAAGGATAGTCGTAGGCATTTTGGTGGCTTTGGAATCTCCCTGGGCCTTGCTGAATGTGAGCTACACTCTGACCTAACTGGCAATTCTGGAGAGCTTGCTTTATCTCAGCGATGTCTTGCTGCATCCTATCTATTGTTGCTGAGGATTGATTTGAGGGGGTAAAATTTGCAGTTTCTGGGTTTAAAGCAGCTACCTGCGGTGCATGTGACACGTTTAGGTTTCGCATCACTGTCTCAGTGGACTCTGCAAGCTTCTCTAAAGATTGATCAGGGCCTGCTAGCGATAGGAATGGACGCACATTGTGAGGAAGCTTAGTCATATATACTTCTTTCAGAAATCCCTCAGCTACGGCAACACCCGCCGCGAGTTTTCGCAACTCTTTAACCAACGAAGTGGGAGAGAAAGAGACAGAGACAGATGGAATTGCTGAGGCGTCTACAAGGCTTCTAAATTTGTCCGCATCGGACATCTGCAACTTCTGCAATATCTTTCTTTTCAAGGTGCCGTACGGATCAATATCGGGAGGGTTTTCTAGCAATTGATTTGAGTCGTTTAACAATTTTGTGGGAGCTGCGGACACGAGGGCATAAAACTTGTCAGTCTCATCCCTTATTTTATGATACCTAAACATAGCTTCCACCTGGTTGAACCAAGTGTGAGCGTCCCCTGGAATGAAAGGAGGAAGACTAAGGGGTTTTGTGGGGGCTCGATCTTCATTATCTGATTCAGTCATGCTAGCAACTTTCCTTCTACGAAAGCAAAATTAACTATGCTTGCTCGGAGTTCGTATTCAACGCCTAATAAATTTTTGATATTAAAGGTGTCAAGGTTTGCGTTATTACCTTACCTACTCAATCATTCAAATAAAGTTGAAACTGAAAGAAGAGAATGGAAAATTGGAAACGAAAATTTATGCGGTATGCGGCAATTAGCGTAGGCACAAAAAAACAGGTGAGAAAAATTATTTTTCAACCTACTCAATCGATCAATAACGTTGAAAAACGGCAAGAAAGAGCATGGAAACGAGAATTTTTACGGTAATCAGAATAAGCGTAAAGCACGGAAATAGGAGAAAAATATTTTTCCTACCAACTGTGGCACATGAAACAAACAAGGACAGGATAGCGCTGGAAAAAAAAATTTTTTTGTTAGAGCTGCTCAGAGAACATCCATTAGAACGGTTAAACCTATAGAAATTCTCAAATGCTACGACATGGGAAATTTATCACTACAATGATATGCCAAAATTAACCCCTCTCACAATTTCTCAAACACTTATCGAGTTGAATAGTTTTTAAGTTTTTAAAGAAAGGTTTGGAGTTTTAAAACTCTGGGTTTTTTTTTCACCAGTGTTATTTATCTTTGGGGTTGCCAGTGTTATTTTTACTGGGGTCACCAGTGTCTTGTTCGGCCGTGGGTATAGCCAAACATGAACATGATTCTCGATAAGTATCTGATTATTCAGGAGAGAGGGTAATATTGAACTCGGAACTCAGCTTTTCTTTGTGGTTTATTTGAAGGAACCGGAAAGGACCGCCGAGTCTTGAGCAACTGAAGAACTTGGCTGAAGAGGGTTTGCAGTCCGGGCAGGCGGAAGGCTCCTGGAGAAGTGCTGGAGTCGACAGTGTGTGTGTTGTTTGAAAATGATTTAAGAGCCCAGTTTTTAAGACTTTGAGGAAACCCGTGACGTTGGGAGTGTCAATTTAATTGAGTTGAGGCCAGGCAGGGCGGCTCAAGTGGAGGCAATTTTTAGGTGAGTTAATTAGCGTTAAAGCACGAACAAGCGAGACAAAAATGAGGCCCAAGGCCAGGTAAATCCTGGTAAGTTACGGCCAGTTAAGGTCGGGCCAGTTCAGATGAGGTCAGTTAAGGTCGGGCCAGTTCAGATGAGGTCAGTTAAGGTCGGGCCAGTTCAGATGAGGCCGGTTGAGGTAAAACCCAAAACTAATCCAACAAAGACAATCCCATTAAAGGCCCAGGGGAGCTGGTGTGTTGGCGTTGGTGATGACGATGAGGTCTGCAAAAAGACGAACGCTGGATGAGCAGTCCAAGGAGACATCAAGGAAAATTCTAGTGCTGACAGTCCCCAACATCGTACATGATAAACGCCCACACGCAACTCCGAGAAATCCTATAGATTCGACACGAGCTAACCTTAAGGATTCTCAACTTTTGGACAAGCTCAAGGAGATAGGACAGGTTCTTTTTGTAACTGGCAAGCTTGTTCGCTAATGCCTTTGGCTTTAATATCAGAGCATGAGGTGTAAGACTTTCCGGTAATGACAATCGTTATCCATTACCGAAACTACATGCAAGTAAACACGAGATCTACGGAACATCATGAAAATATCAAGAGACTGCGACTTTTGCAAGAATCTGCAGGACAGCAATATAGGAGGTTAAATTGGTGGAGTTTTGGAGAAACACGTGATTTCATAACACAAGATTCATGAAACAGCGAAAAGACATAACACGGCTAAAATTGCGTAAAAATGAGAATTAACGCTTGTTCAGTGCTCTAGAAACATCCCTATCTCCGTACAAGAATTAACAGAGAAAAGGAATCCTACTTTCATTGCTCAATAATACTAAAAACATTGACAAGTATTATTGATAAAAATTAAGAAATAATATCTACATTGAGAAAAGAAATACTACGTTTTGCTTGCACAGAAAGACAAACTTTGCAAGACGAAACATGAAAATTAGTGCGACGATTAACCCGGCGGTTTATGCGTCGCTAGTCGCAACGAACCACCGGCATACATCGTACGCATTCACGAAGGCAGATGCTAGTAGGTATTTTGTCACCACAATATAAGCAGAAGTGCTTTCAATTTTGTTGATAATATTTATATTGAAATAAGTGCGATTAGACGCAAGATTTAAGGAGTGTGAGATATATAATATAACTAGAAACTTTAGCAGGCATATGCATGAATAATCAGCGTACTCTATTACTTCGTACGAAATTATTAAAGAGGCATTCCCACTTATTACACGTCACACATTTAAGAAAACTACTACCAGTATGTTTGTAAAGAGTCTTATTCCAAAAATGCGTAAGGTGCGATTTTTGAATCGCAGAATCACTACACGCGACGGCAGTCTGTGCGTTGCCATCTTGAAAAACAAGGGACCGGCACAAAGACACCAGCAGCTCTGTCGTGCATCTCTCACGAGTATTTTATGATCGAATTTCAATCTCGACATGAACGCTGCAAGTGTATAACTTGTAGTAAGGGAAAGAACGTAGTTGAGTATTTTATATAAATTACCGACACAAGAAATGAATGCACGTGACGTAAAAAATTCACGCTAAGTCATGTTGAGGAATCCTCTGAACGAAAAACATGCTACATCACAATTCCTACGCATAATTACGTATCCAAGTACCAGCACTGTCACTATTTATACTCACTGAACCGAAGAAGGGAACACGATAATTTTTCTAACACAGATTTACTCACGAGAATTTGCTGTAACACCGCTAGAGTAAGACGCCAATGTAAGAGTGCGCTTTTGAAAAGAGACGCGCAACTGCGCAGTATTGCCACCAGGGGGCTCCTCTCTCGAAAAATGTCGAATGTTATTTTATTGTCTAATGCCTTTACACAAAAACTTCAACGATTACGAATTTGAAGTAGAAAATAATTAATAATAAATTAGAGTAAGAATTTTAATGCTAGTAATTATTTTATTTAAGTACGAATGGGAAAATTTTATAATTCCTACGCTCTGTAGCGAATGCTACATAACCCCCCAAGGCGCAGACCGAAAGGTCCACCCGCTGCAATCATTTGTAGCGGGAAGGAGTTTTAACAACGCGACCATGCCGGGTTTGGCGGTCGGAAAATCTTACTAAGCGGGGAAGTTTCACCAAACGGGTCTGCAAATTTAGGTCGGCAAGAGTTCTAGGAACACGAGTTACTGCAGCGGGCTCGTCTGGTCTATCCAGACTTGTCGCTGTTTCAGTAAGAGGGCTAGAATTAGAATCTGCGATAGGCTTAGGGATAGGGTTTGAATGTACAGGCACATAGAAAGGATTACACTCAAGTTGACTAGGCAACAATGCAGCCAACTGAGGAAGCTGAGATGGTAGATATGATCGAGTCTCAGTGGGAAGGGAAATCTGCGGAGAGAATGATGAGTTATAAGTTACACTATGATCGGAAGTGTACGCGACTTTTAATCGATCAATGCTCACTGGGTCGGGTGAACCAGATCTATCAAGAACAAAATATTTTGGCGTCCGTTTTAGTACCTTGAAAGGGCCATCATAAGGACGTGTGAGAGTCGGTTTAATACTATCATTACGGACATACACGTGAGTGCAGTCTTGCAAAACAGGATCTAATTTGTCTTTTGTCTGCGGCATCCGAGGGGCAACATACTTGATCTGACGCATGCAATCTTTTAGACAGGTTACATATGCAGAACGGTCAGCGGATGAAAATTCAGGCAAAGGTTTTGGGTCACCAATGTCGCCGGGGAGACGAAGCGTTTTCCCATACAACATTTCAGCTGCTGTGCATTGCTGATCCTGTCTGTGTAAATTTCTGATGCTCAGTAGTACTACTGGAAGTCTGTCAGTCCAATCGTGACTGCAATTAAGGCAGCGCAGCGCAACCTTGAGGTCTCTGTGGACTCTCTCAATAAGTCCATTCGACTGCGGATGATAAGCGGTAGTGCTGGTGTTAGAACAACCTAAAGCGGTGCTGAGCTCACTCCAAAATTTGGAGGTAAATTGTGATCCTCGGTCATGTGTGACACTTAAGGGAACACCAAATCTAGGGATCCAGTTGGACATGAAAGCGCGCGCTACAGTCTCAGTTTGGGTATCAGGAAGAGGGACAGCCTCAACCCAACGTGTGAACCTATCTATGATGGTCAACAAATAAGAATGACCACGCGATAAAGGCAAAGGACCCACCAAATCTAGGTGTACAGAGTCGAACTTGTGACCTGTGAATGCACAACTCTGCAGCGCTGCACGATTATGTTTCACCACTTTACTACTCTGACATGCATGGCAATTTTGCACAATTTTCTTGACCTCCTTACGCATCGCTGGCCAGACGAAACGATCGGAAATCAAACGCAATGTACGGTTAATACCAGGATGAGAGAAGGAATGAAAGTGGAGAATAGCTACTCTGCGGAGAGTCGCAGGAAGATACAAACGAGAAAGTCGCTCAGCATCACGGTACACGCCGTCAACCAAGGTTAATTTCAGAGAGGAAGTGTTAGAAGGTTTGAGAAGGTCCTGAAGTTCAAGATCCTCCTTCTGAGTCTTGGAAATATTACCGAAAGTGATTTCACCACTGGTTTGGACAGTGTTGATGCGGGATAGGCAGTCAGCGACAGTATTGTCGAGACCTTTGATGAAACGGATGTCAGTGGTAAACTGACTTATGAAAGTTAGATGTCGAGCTTCTCTAGGCGAATGTCTTTCAGAAGGCATCTTAATCGCTGAGGTCAAAGGTTTGTGGTCTGTGTAGATCACGAAATCCCTTGCCTCTAGAGCATAGCGAAAGTGTCTCACAGACAAGTAGATAGCAAGAAGTTCCCTACCGAACGCGCTATAAGCACGCTCAGTGGGCGACAGCTTTTTGGAAAAGAAAGCAAGAGGAGAGATATTAGTACCTACTTGTTGTTGCAAAACAGCACCTACGGCAGTACTGGATGCATCAACAACGAGACTGAAGTCAGCATTTGCAATAGGGTAGGATAATTCAGTCGCGGTAGCTAACTTATGCTTTATCTCATCGAAAGCTCCCCGTGCTGCGTCTGTCCATTTTACCTCAATAGATTTGCCTTTTCGTTTCGGTTCGAGGAGGTCTGACAAGGGGGCTAAAGTTTGAGCACAGTTGCGTATGAAACGATGATAGAAGTTAACAGAACCTAGGAACCTTCTTAGTTCCTTCTGGGTCTGTGGAAGAGGAAAGTTTTTGATCACTTCTACTTTGGAAGGCAATGGTTTTAGACCTAGGCTAGAAATTTCGTGACCTAGATAAATCAGTGATGGCTTTCCGAGCTCACATTTTGCAGGATTTACGAGGAGTCCATTGTCGGACAGTCTTTGAAAAACGACCCTAAGATGGTCTTTGTGCAACTCCGGGGATGTGGATGCCACTAGGATGTCGTCTAAATAGACATAGGCGAAAGTGAGATCAGAGAAAATTTCAGCCATGTGCCTTTGGAACGTTTGAGGAGCGTTCCTTAAGCCATATGGCATCTTGAGGAACTCAAAGAGACCAAACGGAGTGATTACCGCGGTCTTAGCGATAGCGCTCTCATCAAGTGGAATTTGATGGAAGGCGCTCTTGGGGTCAATTTTTGAGAAAATTTGTGCTCCTTCTAAATTTGCACTGAAATCGTGCAGATAAGGAATAGGGTAGCGATCAGGTAAAGTAACGGCATTCAACCTTCGGAAATCCCCGCACGGTCTGAATTCACCGTTAGCCTTGGGTACTAGCAAAAGAGGGCTAGCCCAAGGACTTTTGGAACTGCGGATGATGCCGCATTCTTGCATGCGCGCAAATTCTTTCTTGGCTAACGCCAATCGATCAGGCGGTAGTCGCCTTGTTCGGGAGTAGACCGGCGGACCTTGCGTCTCTATGAAGTGCTTTGTGCATGTCTGCATGTTATTAGAAGCTAAGTTAGGGTTTGTTAATGCAGGATAATTTTTAAGTACCTGCTCGAAAATGCACTCCTCCTTGAAAGCTATGGAGAATGAATGCAAGACATTAGCTCTAGTTATGCTACAAGCGGGAATTGAGATCTGTGTCTCCTCGTCCCTAATTCTACGGTTTTTAACATCTACAAGTATGCCAAACTTGGCTAGAAAATCAGCACCTATTATGGGCTCTTGTACGTCAGCTATCAAGAAGGTAAATGTGAATTTTCTCCTCAATCCCAGACTGCACTCTGAAATTCTTTCACCGTAACAAGGAATTGGCGTGCCGTTTGCGGCGCGTAATGTCGCCAACAATGGGTTGTTTTTGTCTTTCACCGTGGCTGGGATAATTGACACACTGGAGCCAGTGTCTATTAAAAATCGGTATTTGGTGACGGGATCGAGAATCTGTAGTAGGCGAGTAGTCTGGGAATGAGGCAACGCAGTACTCGCTACTATGCGTTGCTGTTGGCGTTTCCCGAAGTCATTTCGGTATAACGAGGGCAAAAGCGGGACCCGCACTTTCGTGCTTGGTCACCATACTTTGTGTGGTACCAGCATAAATTACTACTGGCATCACGAGAGCGCGACCGAAAGCGGCGGTCTTGAATTGACCTATCATAGGATCTACCTCTATCAAAACGTTGAGGAAGAGGAAAAGGATGATAGTTGGAGGGATAGTCATAAGGATAGTCGTAGGCATTTTGGTGGCTTTGGAATCTCCCTGGGCCTTGCTGAATGTGAGCTACACTCTGACCTAACTGGCAATTCTGGAGAGCTTGCTTTATCTCAGCGATGTCTTGCTGCATCCTATCTATTGTTGCTGAGGATTGATTTGAGGGGGTAAAATTTGCAGTTTCTGGGTTTAAAGCAGCTACCTGCGGTGCATGTGACACGTTTAGGTTTCGCATCACTGTCTCAGTGGACTCTGCAAGCTTCTCTAAAGATTGATCAGGGCCTGCTAGCGATAGGAATGGACGCACATTGTGAGGAAGCTTAGTCATATATACTTCTTTCAGAAATCCCTCAGCTACGGCAACACCCGCCGCGAGTTTTCGCAACTCTTTAACCAACGAAGTGGGAGAGAAAGAGACAGAGACAGATGGAATTGCTGAGGCGTCTACAAGGCTTCTAAATTTGTCCGCATCGGACATCTGCAACTTCTGCAATATCTTTCTTTTCAAGGTGCCGTACGGATCAATATCGGGAGGGTTTTCTAGCAATTGATTTGAGTCGTTTAACAATTTTGTGGGAGCTGCGGACACGAGGGCATAAAACTTGTCAGTCTCATCCCTTATTTTATGATACCTAAACATAGCTTCCACCTGGTTGAACCAAGTGTGAGCGTCCCCTGGAATGAAAGGAGGAAGACTAAGGGGTTTTGTGGGGGCTCGATCTTCATTATCTGATTCAGTCATGCTAGCAACTTTCCTTCTACGAAAGCAAAATTAACTATGCTTGCTCGGAGTTCGTATTCAACGCCTAATAAATTTTTGATATTAAAGGTGTCAAGGTTTGCGTTATTACCTTACCTACTCAATCATTCAAATAAAGTTGAAACTGAAAGAAGAGAATGGAAAATTGGAAACGAAAATTTATGCGGTATGCGGCAATTAGCGTAGGCACAAAAAAACAGGTGAGAAAAATTATTTTTCAACCTACTCAATCGATCAATAACGTTGAAAAACGGCAAGAAAGAGCATGGAAACGAGAATTTTTACGGTAATCAGAATAAGCGTAAAGCACGGAAATAGGAGAAAAATATTTTTCCTACCAACTGTGGCACATGAAACAAACAAGGACAGGATAGCGCTGGAAAAAAAAATTTTTTTGTTAGAGCTGCTCAGAGAACATCCATTAGAACGGTTAAACCTATAGAAATTCTCAAATGCTACGACATGGGAAATTTATCACTACAATGATATGCCAAAATTAACCCCTCTCACAATTTCTCAAACACTTATCGAGTTGAATAGTTTTTAAGTTTTTAAAGAAAGGTTTGGAGTTTTAAAACTCTGGGTTTTTTTTTCACCAGTGTTATTTATCTTTGGGGTTGCCAGTGTTATTTTTACTGGGGTCACCAGTGTCTTGTTCGGCCGTGGGTATAGCCAAACATGAACATGATTCTCGATAAGTATCTGATTAATCAGGAGAGAGGGTAATAATGCACTCGGAACTCAGCTTTTCTTTGTGGTTTATTTGAAGGAACCGGAAAGGACCGCCGAGTCTTGAGCAACTGAAGAACTTGGCTGAAGAGGGTTTGCAGTCCGGGCAGGCGGAAGGCTCCTGGAGAAGTGCTGGAGTCGACAGTGTGTGTGTTGTTTGAAAATGATTTAAGAGCCCAGTTTTTAAGACTTTGAGGAAACCCGTGACGTTGGGAGTGTCAATTTAATTGAGTTGAGGCCAGGCAGGGCGGCTCAAGTGGAGGCAATTTTTAGGTGAGTTAATTAGCGTTAAAGCACGAACAAGCGAGACAAAAATGAGGCCCAAGGCCAGGTAAATCCTGGTAAGTTACGGCCAGTTAAGGTCGGGCCAGTTCAGATGAGGTCAGTTAAGGTCGGGCCAGTTCAGATGAGGTCAGTTAAGGTCGGGCCAGTTCAGATGAGGCCGGTTGAGGTAAAACCCAAAACTAATCCAACAAAGACAATCCCATTAAAGGCCCAGGGGAGCTGGTGTGTTGGCGTTGGTGATGACGATGAGGTCTGCAAAAAGACGAACGCTGGATGAGCAGTCCAAGGAGACATCAAGGAAAATTCTAGTGCTGACAGTCCCCAACATCGTACATGATAAACGCCCACACGCAACTCCGAGAAATCCTATAGATTCGACACGAGCTAACCTTAAGGATTCTCAACTTTTGGACAAGCTCAAGGAGATAGGACAGGTTCTTTTTGTAACTGGCAAGCTTGTTCGCTAATGCCTTTGGCTTTAATATCAGAGCATGAGGTGTAAGACTTTCCGGTAATGACAATCGTTATTCATTACCGAAACTACATGCAAGTAAACACGAGATCTACGGAACATCATGAAAATATCAAGAGACTGCGACTTTTGCAAGAATCTGCAGGACAGCAATATAGGAGGTTAAATTGGTGGAGTTTTGGAGAAACACGTGATTTCATAACACAAGATTCATGAAACAGCGAAAAGACATAACACGGCTAAAATTGCGTAAAAATGAGAATTAACGCTTGTTCAGTGCTCTAGAAACATCCCTATCTCCGTACAAGAATTAACAGAGAAAAGGAATCCTACTTTCATTGCTCAATAATACTAAAAACATTGACAAGTATTATTGATAAAAATTAGGAAAAAATATCTACATTGAGAAAAGAAATACTACGTTTTGCTTGCAGAGAAAGACAAACTTTGCAAGACGAAACATGAAAATTAGTGCGACGATTAACCCGGCGGTTTATGCGTCGCTAGTCGCAACGAACCACCGGCATACATCGTACGCATTCACGAAGGCAGATGCTAGTAGGTATTTTGTCACCACAATATAAGCAGAAGTGCTTTCAATTTTGTTGATAATATTTATATTGAAATAAGTGCGATTAGACGCAAGATTTAAGGAGTGTGAGATGTATAATATAACTAGAAACTTTAGCAGGCATATGCATGAATAATCAGCGTACTCTATTACTTCGTATGAAATTATTAAAGAGGCATTCCCACTTATTACACGTCACACATTTAAGAAAACTACTACCAGTATGTTTGTAAAGAGTCTTATTCCAAAAATGCGTAAGGTGCGATTTTTGAATCGCAGAATCACTACACGCGACGGCAGTCTGTGCGTTGCCATCTTGAAAAACAAGGGACCGGCACAAAGACACCAGCAGCTCTGTCGTGCATCTCTCACGAGTATTTTATGATCGAATTTCAATCTCGACATGAACGCTGCAAGTGTATAACTTGTAGTAAGGGAAAGAACGTAGTTGAGTATTTAATATAATTTACCGACACAAGAAATGAATGCACGTGACGTAAAAAATTTCACGCTAAGTCATGTTGAGGAATCCTCTGAACGAAAAACATGCTACATCACAATTCCTACGCATAATTACGTATCCAAGTACCAGCACTATCACTATTTATACTCACTGAACCGAAGAAGGGAACACGATAATTTTTCTAACACAGATTTACTCACGAGAATTTGCTGTAACACCGCTAGAGTAAGACGCCAATGTAAGAGTGCGCTTTTGAAAAGAGACGCGCAACTGCGCAGTGTCACGAGAAATGTTTTACCCTTCACCTCCTTGTTAACAATTCATTAACAAGAAGATCAGGTTCTCGGAATAGAGGAATGGCACACCTCCAGGCTATATACACAACACAAATTAAATGAATTATCATCGGCAATTACAGCACATATACTAAAATAAAGGTACTCACCGGGGATCGCTGACCCACTTACGCAGCGCATTTTCTGGGCGCCCTCCGTTGCATTACGATGGATTGCTTCTAATATTGTGGGGCATGATACACCGGGTGAATTATGCTTAACATTTATAATTCCCAGCTATACGTGATACAAACATTAATGAGCGCACACACAACGAATGGTGTTAGGAATAATGCTAATTAAGTCATGAAAGCAAATAGCATACGTCAAATGACCTACTGCACATAATTACACAGAAATTTGGCTGGCCAGCCTTTAACCGCAGATTGCTTATGCATCCAAACACAACACAAATAATGCCTACAATGTCTCAGCGCCCCCAGCAGCCCAGTAGGCGAAGGTCACTTCAACCACAAAATTCGTCCGCGACTCGCTTCAGTTCAAAGGCCTATTTTATGCACTGTTCAGAAAATGTCTAGTGAGGACGTTATCTTGCTCATTTCGTTTCAGCATGTTTACACGTTGATTCCCTTCATTCGAGCTGATCAATCCTCAGATGTGTGACTGAATTACCGTCCCGCCTGTCAAAGATAAAAATTTAACTTGTTACTTTTTAAGCGCATCAGTGTGTGAATGACAATGAATTATCGCAATATTTATCTCAACACTATCTTTACTCTTTCTTTTTTTTTAAAATGCATCTCTTACCCTCCCTTCTAGTGCAGCATCTCCATGTTCCATCAATAACTCCCACGGTGTGTTATGTTTTGATAAATTTCCCCTTTTTGAACGTGGTGACGTGAACACGTAAATTTTCTGCAAGTGAAACGAGATATGTTAAATTCTGGATTACATTATAGCGTGAAACTCAGTATAATTTTCAATATAGCCACTTTTCTTATTATTGCATTAAGCACGCTTGTTATTGTGAACACACCCGCGCTTCTTGGTTGCACCTCACGTTACGGTTACGCCGGTCGAACTGTCCATTGTTCCTCCGACGCCTTGAGCCCTGGCGCATTCTCTTCGAGGGTTGAGAACTCTCACCTTCGGCCTATGAGAATCTTAGGAGCCTCGGAGTGCCCGCCTACCTCTTTTCTAATTGGTAGTGCCGCCGCTTGCCTATATTTCTTTCTTAGCATCATTTTTCTTCTCACGCTCAGCTCCTTCGAACCGACCGTTGGTTTGCCGACTCTCTCGGTCTGAGTGTCTCGATTTATCTTTGACTACAAGGCGACTTTGTTCGCGCTTGGGTAGGCATTTTTCGACCGTATCGAGTTTCCCAAGGCTCGCTCGCATAACCACAACATAGGCCCCTCCAGAAACAAGACACACTGTAATCATACATCGTTTGGCTCTCTCACCTTATCGCAGCTGAGTTGAAAGAAAACATACAGGCGTAAAAACATACATGTTGAAGCGACATAAAACATTCATGTTGAAGCGACCCCTCTGGCTGCTGGGATTATCTGAGATATTTCAAGACACAACTTTTTACGTAAGCACAAATTTGTTACATTACACACTTACAAGAATTTTCATTTTTAATTCGCAAAATTTGATCATTCTGAACATATTCTCGACAGCAGTATTGCCACCAGGGGGCTCCTCTCTCGAAAAATGTCGAATGTTATTTTATTGTCTAATGTTAGGTTCTGGCCGTGGGGTATAGCCAGTCCTAAACAACCTCGATAAGCATCCGAGGGAAAATTATGAGAAGGATAATAAGGCACTTTGGACTCAGCTTTTGGGGTATATATTGGAAGGAAGCCGGAGAGGACCGCCGAGTCTTGAACCAACGATGAACTTGGCTAGAAGAGGGTTTGCAGTCCGGGCAGTCGGGAGGCTCCTGGAGAAGTGCTGGAGTCGACAGTGTGTGTGCGTGTTGCAAAGGATTTAAGAGCCCAGTATATAGACTTTTAGGAAACCGTGACGTTGGGAGTGATCGATTTTGATTGAGTTGAGGCCAGGCAGGGCGGCTCAAGTTGAGGCAATTCTTAGGTGAGTTAAGTAGCATTAAAGCCCAAACAAGCGAGACCAAAAATGAGGCCCAAAGCCAGGTAAATTCTGGTTAAGTCACGTCCAGTTAAGGTCGGGCAAGTTTCAGTTGATGCCGGTTGAGATAAAACCCAATACTAATCCAACAAAAAGGGAATCCCACTAAGGAAATGCCTGGGGAGTTGAAAGGCCAATTCAGTTAAGTAGAGGCAAAGCAAGCAAGGCCCAAGGGGAGGCTGTTGCGAGTGGTGTGTGGCGATGACGTTGATGTCGAGATGATGTTCGCACGCTAACAAGCCACAAGACAGAGTGAGTAACGCTCAGTTCAAGTGACGCGCTTGGATGTTGCCAAATCAGGCTGCTTTAAAACTCGAAATGTCGATTGATTATTTGATCTCTCAAGTATTTACACACAAACTTCAATGATTACGAATTAGAAGTGGAAAATAATTAATAATAAATTAGAGTAAGATTTTTAATGCTAATAATTAATTTATTTAAGTGCGAAAGGAAAATTTATAATTCTTACGCTTATGTAGCGATTGCTACATTACCCCCCAAGGCGCAGACCGAAAGGTCCACCCGCTGCAATCATTTGTAGCGGGAAGGAGTTTTGACAACGCGACCGTGCCGGGTTTGGCGGTCAGAAAATCTTACTACGCGGGGAAGTTTCACCAATCGGGTCTGCAAATGTAGATCGGCAAGAGTTCTAGGAACACGAGTTACTGCAGCGGGCTTGTCTGGTCTATCCAGACTTGTCGCTGTTTCAGTAAGAGGGCTAGAATTAGAATCTACGACAGGCTTAGAGATAGGGTTTGAATGTACAGGCACAAAGAAAGGATTACACTCAAGTTGACTAGGCAACAAGGCAGCCAACTGAGGAAGCTGAGATGGTAGATATGATCGAGTCTCAGTGGAAAGAGAATTCTGTGGAGAGAATGATGAGTTAGAAGTTACACTATGATCGGAAGTGTACGCGACTTTTAATCGATCAATGCTCACAGGGTCGCGTGAACCAGATCTTTCCAGGATGAAATATTTGGGCGTGCGTTTGAGTATTTTGAATGGGCCATCATAAGGACGCGTGAGTGTAGGTTTGATGGCGTCGTTTCGGACGTACACATGTGTGCAGTCTTGCAAAGCAGGATCCAGTTTGTCCTCAGTCTGAGGCATTCGCGGAGCCACATACTTGATCTGGCGCATGCAATCTTTGAGACAGGTTACATATGCGGAACGGTCAGCGGATGGAAATTCAGGCAAAGGTTTTGGGTCAACAATGTCGCCGGGGAGACGAAGTGTCTGACCATGTAGCATTTCAGCCGCTGTGCATTGCTGATCCTGTCTATGTAAATTTCGGATGCTAAGTAGTACTACTGGAAGTCTGTCAATCCAATCATTGCTGCAGTTTAGGCAACGTAATGCCGACTTTAAGTCTCTGTGGACTCTCTCAATGAGTCCATTTGACTGTGGATGATAAGCGGTAGTGTTTACGTTATCACACCCTAAGGCAGTGCTAAGCTCACTCCAGAATTTGGAGGTGAATTGTGATCCACGGTCATGTGTGACACTTAAGGGAACACCAAATCTAGAGATCCAGTTGGACATGAAAGCGCGCGCTACAGTCTCGGTTTGAGTATCAGGAAGAGGGACAGCCTCAACCCAACGTGTGAACCTATCTATGATGGTCAACAAATAAGAATGACCGCGCGATAAAGGCAACGGACCCACCAAATCTAGGTGTACAGAGTCGAACTTGTGACCTGTGAATGCACAACTCTGCAGCGCTGCACGATTATGTTTCACCACTTTACTACTCTGACATGCATGGCAATTTTGCACAATTTGCTTGACCTCCTTACGCATCGCTGGCCAGACGAAACGATCAGAAATCAAACGCAATGTACGGTTAATACCAGGATGAGAGAAAGAATGATAGTGGAGAACAGCTACTCTGCGGAGAGTCGCAGGAAGATACAAACGAGAAAGTCGCTCGGCATCACGGTACACGCCGTCAACCAAGGTCAATTTTAGAGAGGAAGTGTTAGAAGGTTTGAGAAGGTCCTGAAGTTCAGGATCCTCCTTCTGCGCGTTTTTAATGTTGCCGAAGGTGATTTCACCACTGGTTTGGACAGTATTTATTCTTGATAGACAATCAGCGACAGTATTGTCCAACCCTTTTATGAAACGGATGTCAGTGGTAAATTGGCTAATATATGACAGGTGTCGAGCTTCTCTTGGCGAATGCCGCTCAGAAGGCATCTTGATCGCTGAGGTCAGAGGTTTGTGATCTGTGTAGATCACAAACTCCCTTGCCTCCAGAGCATAGCGAAAGTGTCTCACAGACAAGTAGATAGCAAGAAGTTCCCTCCCGAACGCGCTATAAGCACGCTCAGTGGGCGACAGCTTTTTTGAAAAGAAGGCAAGAGGAGAGATATTAGTGCCTACTTGTTGTTGCAACACAGCACCTACGGCGGTACTGGATGCATCAACAACGAGGCTGAAATCAGCATTAGCAATAGGGTAGGATAATTCAGTCGCGGAAGCCAACTTGTGCTTGATTTCCTCAAAAGCTTTGCGCGCTTCTTCTGTCCATTTTACCTCAATAGATTTGCCTTTTCGTTTCGGTTCGAGCAAGTCAGACAAGGGGGCTAGAGTTTGAGCACAGTTGCGTATGAAACGATGATAGAAGTTAACAGAACCTAGGAACCTTCTTAGTTCCTTCTGGGTCTGTGGAAGAGGAAAGTTTTTGATCACTTCTACTTTGGAAGGCAAAGGTTTTAGACCTAGGCTAGAGATTTCATGACCTAAGTAAATCAGTGATGGCTTTCCGAGCTCACATTTTGCAGGGTTTACGAGGAGTCCATTGTCGGACAATCTTTGAAAAACGACCCTAAGATGGTCTTTGTGCAACTCCGGGGTTGTGGATGCCACTAGGATGTCGTCTAGATAGACATAGGCGAAAGTGAGGTCAGAGAAAATTTCAGCCATGTGCCTTTGGAACGTCTGAGGAGCGTTCCTCAAGCCGTTTGGCATTTTGAGGAACTCAAAGAGACCAAACGGAGTGATTACCGCGGTCTTAGGTAAAGCATTCTCATCAAGTGGAATTTGATGAAAGGCGTGCTGAAGGTCTATCTTTGAGAAAATTTGAGCTCCCTCTAAATTTGCACTGAAATCATGCAAGTAAGGAATAGGGTAGCGATCAGGTAAAGTAACGGCATTCAACCTGCGGAAATCCCCGCACGGTCGCAATTCACCGTTAGCCTTGGGCACTAGCAAAAGAGGGCTAGCCCAAGGACTTTTGGAACTGCGGATAATGCCATTTTCTTGCATGCGCGCAAATTCTTTGTTGGCTAACGCCAATCGATCAGGCGGCAATCGCCTTGCACGGGAGTAGACCGGCGGACCTTGCGTCTCTATGAAGTGCTTTGTGCTGGTCTGCATGTTCTTAGAAGCTAAGTTAGAATTTGTCAATGCAGGAAAATCTTTTAGTAATTGCTCAAACATGTTGTCTTCCTTTAAGGCGATAGAGAAAGAATGCAAGACATTAGCTCTAGTTATGCTACAAGCGGGAATTGAGATCTGTGTCTCCTCGTCCCTAATTCTACGGTTTTTAACATCTTCAAGTATGCCAAACTTGGCTAAGAAATCGCGCCAATGATAGGCTCTTGGACTTCCGCGATGAGGAAGGTGAAACGAAAGTTTCGCCTCAATCCCAGACTGCACTCTAATACTCTTTCACCGTAACAAGGAATTGGCGTGCCGTTTGCGGCGCGTAATGTCGCCAACAATGGGTTGTTTTTGTCTTTCACCGTGGCTGGGATAATTGACACGCTGGAGCCAGCGTCTATTAAAAATCGATACTTGGTAGTGGGATCGATAATGTTCAAAAGGCGAGTGGTCTGGGAATGAGGCAACGCAGTACTCGCTACTATGCGTCGCTGTTGGCGTTTCCCGAGGTCAATTCGGTATAACGAGGGCAAAAGCGGGACCCGCACTTTCGTGCTTGGTCACCATACTTTGTGTGGTACCAGCATAAATTGCTACTAGCATCACGAGAGCGCGACCTGAAGCGGCGGTCTTGATTTGACCTATCATAGGATTTACCTCTATCAAAGCGTTGAGGAGGAGGAAAAGGATGATAGTTTGAGGGATAGTCATAGGGATAGTCGTAGGCATTTTGGTGGCTTTGGAATCTCCCTGGGCCTTGCTGAATGTGAGCTACGCTCTGACCTAAGCTCTGACCTAACTGGCAATTCTGTAAAGCTTGCTTTATCTCAGCAATGTCTTGCTGCATCTTATCTATTGTGGCCGAGGATTGATTCTGAGTATTTGCGGGGCTAAAATTTGCAGCAGCTGCATTCAGGGAAGCAACTTGCGGTGCTTGTGACAAATTAATGTTGCGCATCACCGTCTCAGTGGACTCCGCAAGTTTTTCCAACGTTTGATCAGGACCTGCTAGCGATAGAAATGGACGCACATTGTGAGGAAGCTTAGTCATGAAAACTTCCTTCAGAAATCCCTCAGCTACGGCAACACCCGTAGCGAGTTTGCGCAGCTCTTTAACTAGCGAAGTGGGAGAGAAGGAGTTAGAGACAGATGGAATTGCTGAGGCGTCTACAAGAGACCTAAATTTGTCCGCATCGGACATCTGCAACTTCTGCAGAATCTTTCTTTTCAAGGTGCCGTACGGATCAAAGGGGGGAGAGTTTTCGAGCAATTGGTTTGAATCGTTTAACAATTTAGTCGGGGCTGCGGAAACAAGGGCGTAGAATTGGTCGGTGTTATCAGTTACTTTATGATACCTAAACATAGCTTCGACCTGTTGAAACCAGGTATGAGCGTCCTCCGGAATGAAGGGGGGGAGCCTAATGGGTTTTGTGGGGGCTCGATCTTCATTATCTGAATCAGTCATGCTAGCAGCTTTCTTTCAATTTGCGTAATCAACGCCTATGACTTGGAATTTGCGTGGCAAAGGTTTGCGTTATTTCTTTACCTACACAATCATTCAAACTAAGTGGAAACAGAAGGAAGGAAATATGAAATTGGAAACGAGAAAAATATTTTATGCGGTATGCGGCAATTAGCGTAGGCACAGAAATAAAGCAGGTGAGAAAAAATTATTTTTCTACCGACTCAATCGATCAATAACGTTGAAGAAACGGATGGAAAGAGAGAATGTAAACGCAAATTTTTACGGTAGTCAGAATAAACGTAATAAACGTAAGCACAGAAATAGGAAAAAAAATATATTTTTCCTACCTACTGAGGCACATAAAACAAACACGGACAGGATACGCTGAAAAAAATTTTTGTTAGAGCTGCTCAGAGAATCACCATTAACACGGTAAATCTAAGAAATTCTCAAAGACTACGACATGGGAAATTTATCACTACAATGATATACCAAAATTAACCTCTCTCACAACTTCCCAAACACTTATCGAGTTGAATAGTTTTCAAGTTTTAAAGAAAGTTTTGGGGTTATTTTAACTGGGGGTTTTCACCAGTGATTTTTATCTTTGGGGTTGCCAGTGTTATTTTACTGGGGTCACCAGTGTTTGGATCTGGCCGTGGGGTATAGCCAGTCCTAAACAACCTCGATAAGCATCCGAGAGAAAATTATGAGAAGGATAATAAGGCACTTTGGACTCAGCTTTTGGGGTATATATTGGAAGGAAGCCGGAGAGGACCGCCGAGTCTTGAACCAACGATGAACTTGGCTAGAAGAGGGTTTGCAGTCCGGGCAGTCGGGAGGCTCCTGGAGAAGTGCTGGAGTCGACAGTGTGTGTGCGTGTTGCAAAGGATTTAAGAGCCCAGTATATAGACTTTTAGGAAACCGTGACGTTGGGAGTGATCGATTTTGATTGAGTTGAGGCCAGGCAGGGCGGCTCAAGTTGAGGCAATTCTTAGGTGAGTTAAGTAGCATTAAAGCCCAAACAAGCGAGACCAAAAATGAGGCCCAAAGCCAGGTAAATTCTGGTTAAGTCACGTCCAGTTAAGGTCGGGCAAGTTTCAGTTGATGCCGGTTGAGATAAAACCCAATACTAATCCAACAAAAAGGGAATCCCACTAAGGAAATGCCTGGGGAGTTGAAAGGCCAATTCAGTTAAGTAGAGGCAAAGCAAGCAAGGCCCAAGGGGAGGCTGTTGCGAGTGGTGTGTGGCGATGACGTTGATGTCGAGATGATGTTCGCACGCTAACAAGCCACAAGACAGAGTGAGTAACGCTCAGTTCAAGTGACGCGCTTGGATGTTGCCAAATCGGGCTGCTTTAAAACTCGAAATGTCGATTGATTATTTGATCTCTCAAGTATTTACACACAAACTTCAATGATTACGAATTAGAAGTGGAAAATAATTAATAATAAATTAGAGTAAGATTTTTAATGCTAATAATTAATTTATTTAAGTGCGAAAAGGAAAATTTATAATTCTTACGCTTATGTAGCGATTGCTACACTAATGCCTTTACACAAAAACTTCAATGATTACGAATTTGAAGTAGAAAATAATTAATAATAAATTAGAGTAAGAATTTTAATGCTAGTAATTATTTTATTTAAGTACGAATGGGAAAATTTTATAATTCCTACGCTCTGTAGCGAATGCTACATAGAATTGGATCATTTTGGATGACAAAAGAAAGAATGAAAAACTATTTTCGTACATAAGACAATTTAATTCACAATAGGCATTAAAACTTGGAATTTAAATATTTCTCAACATGAAGGTCCTAAATTGATGAAAAAACAATCGAAAGTGAATAATAGATATCTCAGGGGTTAAATACATGATAAGAAGAGAAATTAATGAAATTGGTTCATTTCGATTTCTTAGTTTAGATACGAGTACATACTCACATTTTGTGTGAACTTTTCAACTAAATGTTTGAGATCTCCGCTGAAAACCCCTTATATACACTTGCTAACATGTTATGTGACAAACTTTTGCCGTTTTGTAAACAGATATATTTATTTGAAAACGCCTATGTTAATTTTACCTTGCTTTAGGTTTTGCTTAACACACTATCAGCAATAGTTTTTCCGTCATTGTTATTCACAAAACATATTTTGAACATGGTTAGATCCTAGCAATTTGCTGGCAAATTATCCGCTATCCGCATAAAACGTGTTTAGAACGTATCTCAACCGTTCTAAAATCAGCTGATTATACGTATCAGATAGGAAAAATGCGGATAGCACCCCTGATAAACAATTGGGGCGGGTCGCCAATTCTATTGTGAAGCAGATTTGATTTATGAAGTAAGGTGTAATAGCCAACTACTGCTTGCAGTGAGGGGTCAGACGACATTAAAAGTAAATATGTACACATAGGGGTAGAGTAATGGGATTAATAGCTTATGTATACGGTGTACCCAAGGAATAGAAAATACGGTCAATATTTAAGCGGCCCATAGACGATCATTTATATTGTCAATATAATTGTCAATATCATTGACTCAATATATTGATGAAATTATTTCTGCCCACTAAGTCAATTAATTGACGTTCGTCAATCAAGCCATTGAGTCATTGAGTGAGTGCAGTGAGGCAGTGAGGACGTCTGTGTCTTTGCTCCGAAACAAAGTGCCCAACTGGTTAATGATCATGCATTTCTAACCAAAAAGAGTGCCCACTCAGACCATGAGAATCCAAGAATAAATTTTATCTAACCAAATTAAAAAAAATCGAACAAAAAGTGTGATATTCCATCAGAACAAGCACTCAACCCTTGCTTCTTTTTGAGAGTGTCTCCTCACAAGATGGCGACAAGCCCAACCAAGGACAACAACAGCGAGGGTATGCTGGAGCTTGACTATCCAGACGTACAAGGCCTGCCAAAACAGACTAGGCAAGTAGTTTCCATCCTAATTGATCTCTTCAAATCAGTAATGAAGAAATTTCAAAGCGAAATTAGTGACTTGAAAACGATGATTGAAACACTAACGAAGAAAGAATCAAATCCAAATTCAAGGATTGAAGAACAAGATAAGAAAATAAATACCATAGTCTCTCGTCTAGAGCGACTCGAACGGAAAGAAGAACGTGAAGAATTGGAGAACAAAAAACGCACTTTGGTTATATCAGGGGAACTACCGCAATCACGTCCTGAAGAAAATTGCATAGAAACTGTGTGCCAGATCCTGAAGGACCAACTCAAAATCAACCTGAGTAACTCTGACATCACCACAGCGAGTAGATTGGGAAAAAAACCTCCACCCGGAAACGTCGATAGGAGAAACATTTCTTTTGAGCTACGAAAATACGAAAAGAAGCAAGAAATTCTAACAGCCTGCCGTGTTACAAAACCGGAACAACTCTACGTGAATGAATACTTAGTACCTTCGCGAGCAAGTATAATGTACACTCTGAGATTGGCCAAACGAAAATTTCCGGAACAAATAGGACCCGCAAGAAGTTTTGATGGCAAAATCAACGTCTTCTCTCCAAAGATACCCGGCCAAGTAACTCAGAGATCTCTAACCATCAATACACCTGAAGAACTAGACAAGTACTTGCTGCAACATGTCGGCAAGTCCTCAGAGGAAATTATTCGTGATTAGTATTTTTTTAGACTGACGTATTGAGTTTAATATTATTTTGATATCTGTCCACATGTTTTCTTCTTGATTTTTGATTGAATTACCTTCACCTCTTCAAGGCATCCACGTCGACCTTACAGCCTTGTTTTGCTGCTTACTAAATTGTTTTTCAATTTCTTTCTTTCTCTTTTTTATCGAATGCTCATACCGAACTTGCTGTTCAGACTTAACTCGTGTATGTGTTTCTGAATCTGGAAACAATTTAGATAGTCAAGGTTTTTTAAATTCCATAAATAACTTCACTGTCACTTCGTTTTTAAATCCATTTCGTCCTTGCTACATCTTATAAGTGTTATATGCGGAAACCACTGGTACGATAGCCTTGTAACTACATTATTCGCCATTTATGATCCCTAATGTTCCTGCTCATGGACTGAATTTGCGCTCTTTTTATGAAATCATACTAGGTTTTAAACAATTTAGACTAATAATCTGTGTGTTTTTAGTTTCTCTTTTTTTTAGTTTAATTCTAAGTAGGAATGTCCTTATTTTTACCTTGATCCTGTAGTTTTTATCATTTTTATTTTTACGTTACATTTTACTTACTGTCTCTTAATGCTAATGACTGACCATGTTGACATATTCGACAATATTGATCCAGATCTCAATCATTTGAATAGACTGCACCCAAACCTAAATGAAACTGGAAACTGTAAATACCTAGATATTAAAAAATTCAATGAATCGATGAGGAAGACCTGTAACGATTTTTCTCTATTATGTTGGAACTGTAGATCCATTTATCCGAAAATAGATGAAATATCTTGTACTATCACTGAGCTGAACAGCAATTTTGATGTTCTCAGTTTCACCGAAAGTTGGCTAGACGACTCATCTAAAGACCTGATTCAAATTCAAAACTATTATAGCCATCATTCACTCCGTAGTAACAAACGTGGTGGTGGCATCAGTACGTACATATCTAAAAATATATCTTCAAAAGTCATTTCAAGTGCAACTATGAATCGTGAACATATTGAGACCTTATTTATAGAACTAACGAAAAATGGTAAACGGATTATGCTTGGGACAGTATATAGGCCCCCAACAGCTTGTAACGTCTCTTTCCTGAACGAGCTTCAAAGCATTATATCTCAGTTCAACAAGTCTCTATATAATGACGTAATAATCTGCGGGGATTTCAACTACGATCTTTTACAATATGATAGCTGTGAGCAAATCTCAAACTTCATAAATGTTTTTCAGTCTAGCTCCTTCCTTCCAATCATCACGAAACCTACACGTGTTGCTTCTGAATCGGCTACGTTACTCGATAATATTTTTATGTTAGATCCGACTGATTTTCTTACCGGAATAATAATTTCTGACTTATCTGACCATTTCCCGGTGTTTCTCATCAAGAAAAATGTCTATAATCCTTGCTCCAGTCCACAGGCTGATACTTATTCATTTCGTTGTGTAAACGAATACAACTTGGGAACAATGCGAACTGTTCTTGAAGAATTAATGCCATCATTAGACGTCTATGAACGGGACAATAATGCGATTAACATTGATGAAGCAATACTAAATTTAACTGAAATTATAACGACCGCATATAACCAGTGTTGTCCAATAATCACCCGCACAATTACGCCGAAAAATAGACAAAAGCCCTGGATTACTGAAGATATCGTGATCAATATAAAAAAACGTCAAGCGTACCTAGCCTTACTATACGAAGGGCGAATATCTAAAGTAACGTATAACAGATTCAGGAATCATGTGACAAATCAAATACGGACCTCAAAACGAGACTACTTCACGCGCAAATTTACTGAATACAAAACTGATATTAAAAAAACTTGGCGCCTGCTTAATTCATGCTATAAACCGAATAATAATACTAAGAAAACAATTGAGTCCGTCGTTCACGAAAATGTAAAATACCACGAGAAAAAAGATATTGCAACTGTGTTTAACAACTTTTTTGTAAACATAGGAAAAAATATAGCCGATAGTGTCTTCAGTGAACCCAGAGACCACTTGCAATACATGGACCATGTCCGTGAACCTAACTCTTTCTTCTTCACGCCAACTAATCCCTCCGATGTAATTACGTGCATAAACAACTTGAAAAATAAATCAAGTGGATTGAAAAATTTTTCGGCTAAAGTTCTTAAGGCTATAGCTGATATAATAGCACCGTGCATATCTTATATTATCAACCAATCCCTTTCTCAAGGTATCTTCCCCAACTCTTTCAAAATTGCGAGAGTCACCCCTATTTTTAAAAATGGTGATAAAAACTGCGTTAACAATTATAGACCTATCTCTGTACTACCAATTATTAGCAAAATATTCGAGAAAATTGTGTATAAAAAAGTGTATTCGTATTTTGAACAAAAATCTTTCCTCTACGACAAACAATACGGTTTTCGTTCTAAGAAATCTACGACACAAGCTGTATTAAATCATTTGCAATACCTTTATTCTAATATAGATGAAGGAAAGCTTGTTTTCTCCGTATTTCTTGACTTTTGAAAAGCATTCGATTGTGTGGACCATAACGTATTACTCTCGAAACTACATTGTTATGGCATTCGAGGGGCTGCCCATGATTGGTTTAGATCATACTTAGCAAATCGGAAACAATACGTTGTCATTGACGACGCAAAATCAGACCCACAGACAATTAGCCATGGGGTTCCACAAGGATCTGTCCTTGGGCCTCTCCTATTTCTAATTTTTATCAATGATATCACTAAATCTACATCATTTTTCAAATTCATACTTTTTGCCGATGACAGTACCCTTTCTGCGGTCCTTCCAGACCAAAATCCCGCTAGGATGGCGGAGCGTATAAATAATGAACTTCATAAGGTTTCATTGTGGCTTAAAGCTAATAAAATAAGCCTTAATATCGATAAAACCAAATATATTACATTCTCATACAAGAAAAATATATCTCTCCCACGCATTCAAATTGGCGGAGGTGAAATCGAAGAAACCAACTCAAGTAAATTCCTCGGCATCATAATAGACAAACATCTAACCTTTAAAGAGCACATCGCTCATATTAGTTCTAAATTATCAAAATCTATCGGAATCCTAAATAAAGTTAAGAATTTCCTGCCTGAAACAGCCTTACAAATGCTCTACCGAACGCTCATTTTACCATACTTGCAATACGGAATAGAAGCATGGCACGGAACTGATAAAAATAAAACCAACAAAATTTTTACCCTGCAAAAAAGAGCCATAAGAGCGATAAAGAATCTAGAATATAATGCTCACACAAATGACTCATTCAAAAATTTACGAATACCTAAGCTCTTGTGCCGACATGGTTACGTACTTGTTTCGTACCCATGTCAGTAAGTACGTAATGCCACTCCTTGGTGCGACTCGAGCACAGTGTGCGCCGCTGAGTCAGCGAATTATAGCTATAAATAGGGCGTGTTCAGCGCTGCAGAGCGCATTTGGTTGTATTACCTCTCTGCGACAAGTACAAGTAAAAAGTCTACCCGTCTACTCAATATCCACCCTGACGTAAGCCACAGATACGGCACACTGGTGGATCAGTTCGTACGTACCCACGACGTGAAATTAACTTGGTACTTGTGCCGTGATTTGGATGGTGCAAGTACGGTGATTGAAGATATCGGGAATTTCCATCTGTTTTGTCGACGACGATTTGGAGATCGCGTGTCTACAGAGGTTGGAGGAAGTCCTACGTTGGTGTTCTACGCTTCGCTTCGTGTGACGTGAAAATTTTTGGTGCAATCAACAACTGTGCTATGGAGAAGACTGCGGCAACGGGACGTGAACTTCAAGAAGCACCGAAAGTCTATAACAACGTGTTCAGATTTTTTGTGAAACGGGTTCCTGAAAAAGATATGCTGGATTCTTACAAGTTGGACCTGCACATTCCCGTAGGAGTGCCCTACAAAGCGCGTGTAGATCTGGAGCAGGACGGTGATCACTGTGTGATTAAATTGTGCGTAAATTTCCATCGGAAAGAATAACGTGGTAATTTATCAATTGAATGCATAAGTGATTGTGTTCATTAATTTCTACGAACATTTACTGTGATACTACGTCTTCGAGAACAATTGTGACACGTGTATGTGATAAATAGATTGCATAGCCAAGTGTGTTTACTTAAAGTTATAAAGAAACTGTGTTAAAGATTATTAATACGTGTACATAAACAGTGGGCTGTGATATTACACGCAGTCTGGAACCGTGAATAAACGTAAACACACCAAGAACGTGCTCGTGCTTCCATCGCTACCCCGCTGTGTGTCGGCGCTTCGTGTACGAGTTTGGCATCTGGCACTCTCGACGTCTGGCCGTGCTGTGACTGCGCTACGCAGACGACCTTGAGCCAGGCTGCACGGCATCCGCTGTTACTGTTCCTGGGCTGTCTACCAGACCGACAGCTGTGGCTACTCCCTGACTGCAGGAGCTGCCTTGCCGACAGCTGCGTTGCTGATTCCCAGTTGAGTGTTCTGTAACTATATTGTTGTTGTTGGGATTGTTAGGTAATTTTCCGTGACTTCGTCAGTTTTTATTTTGTTAATTTTTATTGTTTCAGAAATTGTTGGGATCGATACCTTTGAATTCGTGTAACGAGTTCCTTGTTAGTAATTGATTTAGGTTCGGTTTGCAAGTCGCAAGAAAAAATTTTGGGATTTCAATTTTCAGTGATATGTAATTGGAGATTTAACCGTGTACTATCCCCACGATTGGTGTAACGTGTGTCTTTAGCGTTACGTTTTGTGATTAATTTTTTGCGAGGTAAAGTATTTTTTTTGAGGTTCTACAGCCTTATTTTTTTGTGGCGTAGGAATATTGCGTTGGACTGTGGCATTATTGATTTTTAGATTTGTGCGAAAGCATTGTTTTCTTGTTACGATAACTGATGGGAGACTCAGATTCAGATCCAGAATTTATCCGTTCGACGAGTATTATCACTGGTAGTGGAAGGGTTTCTGTTCCAGCATTTAGTGGTACGTTACCTGGTACGTGCGCACATACCTCATCAAATGTGATTATGTCTGGACCACAGACCACGACGGTCATTACGACCACTGTTAGCACACAAACTGTGTCGTTCAGTACGCCGAGTGTTAGTACAATGACGTCCTCCAGCGGACCGATGACAGGTGGTGGTGTAACAACCACGTTACAAAGAGGCAGTACTATTTTGTCCAGTGCAGAGCTTCCCTTGTTTAAAGGCCGTCAAAGGGTCAGAGATCCGATTTTCTCTGAAACGAAAAGTTTTCGAACGCATGTAGCAAATCTTAAATCCTATATGTGTTTATTGCCCGACGTCACTTCAGATAACGCCAAAAAAGAGTTACTTGTGCGCAGCGCTCACAAAAGCGTGGGTGACTTTAATGGCGTCGTCACAAAATTAGTAGACCCTGCTATTAATTATTCATTTGATCAGGTTATCGATATTCTCGACGACATCTATGTCTCGAAAGGTGAACGATCTGTACATGCTTTAGCTTGCGACCTTAACCAGCTACGGCTGTTACGAAACGAAGGGTTGTCTGCCCAATTGGTTATGGCAATGTCAAAAATTAGAAATTTGAGTGACCACATTCTTAATAGTAATGAGGTAGGAATACAAAGACATCCATTTGTTGCTGCTAGTACAAATCAAGCTGAATTGAAAAAGTTCTCTGGAGATCTAGTTGTTTTCAGCCTTGCTACAGCCATTCTTGCACCATTATTGGAAGAGAACTTTTGTAAAAAAATCTTCTCGAAACCGTTCAATACCTCTGAAGAATTGTTAGCTCGCCTCGTTTCCGCTGTGCGTAATAACCCTGAGGGAAGAGAAATACTTGCGCGCAAAAATAATACCCAGTACCCTTATCAAACTAGAGAGACTTATCTTGCGGTCGTGCCCGAAGAGGGAGAATGGGATGAGAAGGATTCGTCCCCCGAGGTCTTGTATGCATCACAAAATACCAGCCGACGATTTCAAGGTCGAAGACCATTTTTCAGAAACAATTGGAGAGCTGCTAGATTTCCAAGGGGGAGACAGCATGCTTACTTCGGAGATCGACCATTAGGTTCCTTGGAGTGCCATGAGGCTCAGGTGGTAAACCCACAACAGACTAATAATGATAAATCTAAGTCGTTTTGTTCACTGTGCAACTCCGCAGGTCATATTCAGAGTATGTGCACGAGTAAAAGAGGCCAAAGCAAATCAAATTTCCGAGGCCATGCTTGTTACACTTGTGGGAAGACGGGTCATTTTGCACGTGAGTGTCTTTCGCGTGGTCGGAGTAGAGGACGAGGTGAAGCGTTCTACGCTGCATCTTGCGAGGGTGAAGATTTTTTAGAGTAGACAAAGAAAAATCGGAAAATTCAGAGTGTCTTGTAGTAGAGAAGGAGTTGCCAATGCCCGGGGTTGCAGCTACTATCCTCGTCAACAAAAATGTGGTGTTGAAACCAGATACTATTATACAGTCGACTTCTGTGGTGGATCCGCTTTTCTTGTGTAAAAATAAATTTGAATTACTAGGTGAACAAGAACTTGATGTAGGTGCAAATTCTGAACTACCTGTAGAAGTTTGTTTGTCAGCGACGATAATGAAAGAAGGTCGTCTAAGGAAAGAAAGTGATGGATTATTTTCAGTACGGCGTTCTAAGAAGCCTACAATTATATTACGTAATGATAACAAATTGATGAGCGCACTGATCGATAGCGGTAGCGACAGATGTTTAGTGAGTTACCGGAATTTAAAAGGTATAAACGAGCAAATTAAGCCCAGTGCTCTGAGTATCAGAGGTGTAAATTCCAAAAGCCAGGTATCAGGAGAACTAGATCTTTGTATTACGCTGCCTAATAGTAAGGAAATCAATACCAGCGCTTTGATTTTGAAAGATGCCGAATTCAAATATGATGTAATCCTTGGTAGGGATATTTTACAAGACGCTGTGATTAATTTCAAAGAAGGATTCATTGTTCTCGACGGCGTAAAAGTACCGTTTCATGATGTGCAGGAATTGCACGAGCAAAGTAGGAAGGAGATATTTTTGAACACTGTAAGTAATCCAGAATGTCTGATGGCGGACATGCTTACGAATAGGAGGAAATTAAGGAGATATCAGCTGAAACAGAGAGAATCAAAAATTGCGAGCCAGGAAAGTGGCGATACTAATGGTATAGAGATAAATACTGCAGAAGAGAAGGGTATCCCAGGCCCAAAGACAGGGCGAGAGAATAATGGGAAAGTAAAAAATAAACAGGATGCGAAGAAAATAAGAGAAACTAAGGAACATGCGAGAGGTTTAAAATATAGTAAAAAACGAGAAATAGTTGTTCATTGTGGAGCATTGGAAATGCCCAGAAACTGCTTACGTGTTATTAATGGGTATGTCAAAAAGGCAAAGCCCGGAAGGTATATTATGAATAAGACAATTCTCGCGAATGGTATTTATGTCGCCGAATCTGTTGTGGATATCAAGTCAAATGGGTTTGTCCCTGTAATGCTTTTGAACGTCTCGGAAGACGTGGTATATTTGAGTGACAATACGATGTTAAGTACGATTGAAGAAATTAACGACATGGAAATTGAACACGAGAGTTACATGTCTACCGTGCACGAGGCTGTGCGAGATGCAAATTTATGCGATGCCCGAGATAATGCGGATCTACCCAAAGTCGACAGTGTTAATGGTGGAAAGTTCAATGCCATCTCTGATAAAGACGTTGGTTTAGTATCTGCAAAAACGAGGCATTGTGGTAACGATAATCGTGTTGATGAAGTGGGAATTAATAGAGACAAAGATGTTGTCCCAGAAGGAGGCAGTAACGAGAGACGTCCTCTGACGTGTAACGATGTAAATTGTGAAAACGATGATGCTAAACAATTACTGATGAATTTATTAAACAATTTTAGGGACGTAATTACGCTCGAAGGCGAAAATATTGCAGTCACGAATGTAATGCGACATGATATTGTATTAAAACCTGATGCTCCAGTACTTAACATCCCTCCATATCGAATTCCACATAAGTATCAAAATGAATTATTGGAAGCCAATAAACAGATGTTGAATCAAGGAATAATTGAACCTTCAAGCTCCGAATACAATTTTCCTTTAATCGTGGTGAAAAAGAAGTCGGGCGAGATTCGACCCGTCATAGATTTTCGTGAACTCAATAAAATAATTATCAAGGAAAGTTACCCAATCCCACGAATTGACGAGGTTCTTTATTCTTTAGGTGGTAATTGTATTTTTTCAAGTCTTGATCTCCGCTCAGCCTTTCATCAGGTCGAGTTGGAAGAGAAATGCCGTAAATTCACCGCGTTCAGTATCGGTTATGAGAAATTTCAGTTCAAGAGGTTACCATTCGGGTTATCCTCGAGTCCATCAGTTTTCCAAAGAATCATTTCTTCTGTTCTTGCAAATATCATCGGTAAATTGTGTTTTGTATTCCTTGATGATATACTAGTATTTTCCAAATCCATGAATCAACATCTGAAAGATTTACAGAGTGTTTTTGAGAAGCTACGTAGTGGAAATCTGTCCCTTAAACTTGAAAAATGTCATTTTCTCAAAAGCTCCATTGAATATCTTGGACACATTGTGTCGGCAGACGGAATCCGTTGCAAGGAATCGGAAAAATTACAAAAATTCCCGATTCCAAAAAATGTGAAAGAACTACAAAGTTTTCTAGGTGTGGCGAACTATTTCCGCAATCACATTCCGATGTTTGGTTCCATTTCGTATCCTCTCTATCAATTGTTACGAAAAAACGTTGAATTTATCTGGACGCCTGAATGTCAGAAAGCTTTTGAAAAGATTAAATCTGTTTTAACATCAGATACCGTTTTAAAGCACCCTGATTTTTCCAAGCCTTTTCATGTATTCACAGATGCTTCAAACTATGGCATTGGGGCAGTACTTCTGCAACAAGATAATGATTCAAAAAAATCCATGAAGGCTATAGCTTATTACAGTAAAAGTTTGAATTCAACACAAAAGCGCTATTCAACGACTAAAAAAGAATTCTACGCCATTGTGAGCGCGCTTAAAGCATTTAAATATCTCATTCTTGGATACCCGATCCATATTTACACTGATCACAAACCCCTACAACCTTTATTTTTCAAAAAGCTTCCTGACGATTCGGCTATGTCTCGATGGTGTCTAACAGTGCAATGTTTCGAACCAATAGTAAAGTATTTCCCCGGAAAAAAGAATCTAGTTGCAGATTGCCTAAGTAGACTACCCGAGCAATTAACTATTTCTGATCTTGAAGAATGCTCAGAGTTCGACGAGGTTGATGTCTTGGCAGTGACTACACGCCGTGGTGCACTGACAGCCGACGTAGACGATACAGACGCGACGCCCTCAAACCAAGTGGCGCCTGAGCCGACTGAAAAACCCCGACTGATTGACTACGTACCTCAGTTAAAAGACGTATCATGGACTTTAGACGAATTCCGAAATGAACAACAACTAGACCCATTCTGTTCTGAAGTTAAAGACGCATTACTATCTAGTAGACAATCTACGATCCCTGACTTACAAAAATACTTAATTCTGAATGACATACTTTACCGACGACGACAAATAGACTCTAGAGAAAGTACCATTCTCACTTCGGTTATACCGACATCGCTCATGCACAAGGCGGTGCTGAGTATCCATTCCTTGTACCATACTGATGCCACGCATACGTTGTTTAAATTTAAGTTGCGTTATTTTCATTTATTGGAGAAGAATATCATTCGTAAATTTGTCAAAATGTGTGAGGTATGTAAGATTCTGAAGGCCAGCTGTACTGTACCTATTAAAATTTTAGACGCTCCCATCGCTAAAGAACCATTCGAGGTGGTATCCATGGACTTCCTGGGCCCTCTACCGGTCACAGATCAGCAGAATAAATATATTCTCATTTTGATTGATTTATTTTCGCGTTACTGTAAGCTTTACGCGACAGCAGATCGATTAGCAGATACAGTTGTCTCTTGTCTGGACAGCTGCTTCTCAACCTTTGGCTATCCTAAAACACTTTTAAGTGACCAAGCTCTTGAATTTAAGTCTGCGGCAGTTAAAAAATTCTCTCAAATTCATTG
Organism: Morinoia aosen; assembly: GCA_030386875.1. Classification (NCBI taxonomy): domain Eukaryota; kingdom Metazoa; phylum Arthropoda; class Malacostraca; order Amphipoda; family Talitridae; genus Morinoia; species Morinoia aosen. The sequence goes on along the minus strand of CM059579.1, from coordinate 62,169,651 downwards.
TATTGCGAAAAAAGAAGTACTACCTTGGAGCCCTCACAGTAACGCTATTGTCGAACGCAATAATCGCAAAATTACGAACCTTTTGAAACTATACATAAATTCCCTCGTACATACCGAGTGGGACGACTGTCTTAACGTAACAGAAAATGCAATTAACAATAGTTTAAATACCACATTGGGGGATACACCATCGTTTATTATGTTCAACCGCGACACGTGTCCGAGCTTTAGCGCCGTAACTTTCGAACCTAATTACAGTCACGACACGACTGTGGATATCATAAAATTTCGTGCTCAAGAAGCTGTCCGCATTTGTGAGAACGTTAGAGCTGTAATAATTAATAACACCAGCGAAAGAACTATGTATCACAACCTTCGACGTAAAAATAAAAATTTTGAACTTGGTGACCGCGTATTGTTGCGCAATAACATGCGAAAAAATAAGCTTGACATCGCCTGGAAAGGTCCTGGAATTATCACTAAAATTAATCGAAATTATGTAGAGTTGAAAATAGGAAACAAAACGTTTAAATCTAATAAAAATCATGTCTTACCCTTACGTAAAAAGTGTTGAATAACATAACTATACGACTGACGACTAACTATGTTACAATGTTCACATAAAAATTATTGTGTGACTCTTGTTTCGATGTTAACTTTAAATATCATATTAATCGGATTTATAGTTATATGATCATATGTAATTGTTTAAGTTCAATTTCTTGATATACCATGCTTTTATACGTACGCATTCAATGTTCTGTCGCATTCAGAATTCTTTCAAATTCAAAATGTATCGCATTCAATAATCTATCGCATTCAGAATTCTTTCAAATTCAAAATGTATCGCATTTAATATTCTATCGCATTCAGAGTTTTTTCAAATTCAAAATGTATCGCATTCAATGTACTATCGCATTCAGAGTTCCTACAAATTTACGATGTATCGCATTCATCTGTATCGCATTTGATTTTACAGCTAAGGTTTGCACCTGCTCGAGAGCATTACACAGGTCATTACACTCCGTATGTTTAGAAACACGGGAGCTCAATGTTGTGGGACCGTGTTCTGGCACCACATGTTGTTGGGGAAGGCGTTCCGATTTGTTTTGAAACTATGCCCGGCAGCAGAGGAGCCGTGCGAGACTTGCAGAGTGCAGACATGTTTAGGGTCTGTAACATGCAGACATCTGTTGGTTTCTTTTCATGTTCACTATTCTTTCATTTCCTTGTTTTTTTACGATGATTAATTTACTTTGTTTAAATTAAAGGGCCATGCTAATTTGATCCGTCTTTGTTCTCAATTTCAGATTGCGCACGCATCGTTCCTGACCTTCACAATGGGGAATAGACTTACGCATGTCTCGGTGGAGGCTCTAACCAATGCGTTAGAGAACCACCAAGGACGTGTTTCCAAGGACTGGATTGCGGCAAACGCGATGGTAGACATCCTGCCTGACCGCGTTACAGATTTAGGTCTTCTCCTTCTTTTCCCAGCGACAATAGCAATAGGAGTCTGTCTCTTCTATTTCCGTCGTGAGCTAAATATGCTTGCAGAAAGGTTCCGGTCTGAAGACGCGTTGCTCCGTCGTCAGATGCTCAGGTCGAGCACTGCCGATCCACCGTTACGTCATCCAACGGCGACGAGCGAGATGTAGGCGTCGCGTGGACTGCTTGTGAGAGCGTGATGTAGTTACACGCGAATATCGTTTAGCGACAACGATGTTTCTTTTTCTGTAAACGGAATGTTTAGTGTTTAACTTCAATATATTCTCAGGAATTAACTTTTAGATTTTGCGTTCTTTTTCTACTTTTCTATTTGTATGCGTATTATAAACTTTACAGTATTGTCGATGATGTTCACGAAGAATACCATGTTTAAGTAAAACAGCATGTATTAATAGATCTCCGATTTAATTAAATGGTTCGACATGAATGAGTCATAATTACATTTAGGTAAGAATGCGTTTAAAATTTTCGTGATAGTTTCTTTTTTTTCTCGTTCACGAATGTATTGTTTATTAACTTTCACGGGAGGTATAAATATTACAGGCTTAATTACGTTTGAAATAAAATTTTTCTGGTTCATGTTTCGACGTTGCTACTTTCTATTTTTATTTTTCCTAAGTTAGCAATTGAAATGATTATCAAAAATCCTATAAAATATTTGCGATACTTGTGTATTAAGGGCAAATGTTATCGTACCTATACGAGGTACATTGATGCGTTGTTTCAAAATATTTTTTTTCTTGGTAATATATTAATACTTCTTTTCAAATTTTTTTTTCTCAATATTAATTAAAATTTATTTCATGAATTTCCTTGTTCCTTTAGCGTTGCATAAGATGACTGCGAGTATTAATAATGTATTTCTTTTCTTCCATGCTTGCGTTTTATTTGCGAACTGTTCTTTACGTAAAAACGATTGAAAAGATAGTTAAATATTTGTTCCTTTATCCGTGATTTTTTTTTTCGTTCCTATTGCTACATGTTCTTGCTGCCTTTAAAAAGTTAATTACGGGTATTTCCAATATAATAGATAGTTAAATGCTGGTCGCTTGTACCGTAGAGTTTTTGGTACGATATTTCTGTATGTGTTCACTATTTACGTGGTACTCTGATATAGTTTCTGTTGCGTTCTTGTCGAATTTACCTCGACGCGTTTTACTTTTATTTTACGGATGTTTTTCAATTTCGATGAATATATTATTGTTGTTGTACTTGTACGCCTTTCAATACGGGGTATCGTTTAAAAAAGAAGATATGTTTTCACTATTGTTTACGGCACAAGTTCCTACCCTGCGGCATATCACCTTCTTCTTTTGTTGGTGGGGGTATATTGCGCATTTTTCACCTTGCATACCTAAATGCCAATTACATTGATGTGTTTACTTCACTGATTGTCACGAATTAGTAATTATCATTTTTAAACACTGATGCCTTGAGATACCCTTGTTGATTTTGAAGTTATGTCTTTTCAAATTGATTGTTTTATTCAAAAAGGGATTTTCACCAGGCATGGTGGGGGAGGTGTGTGCCGACATGGTTACGTACTTGTTTCGTACCCATGTCAGTAAGTACGTAATGCCACTCCTTGGTGCGACTCGAGCACAGTGTGCGCCGCTGAGTCAGCGAATTATAGCTATAAATAGGGCGTGTTCAGCGCTGCAGAGCGCATTTGGTTGTATTACCTCTCTGCGACAAGTACAAGTAAAAAGTCTACCCGTCTACTCAATATCCACCCTGACGTAAGCCACAGATACGGCACACTCTCGGATCTCTACAAAATCTCCATTTGCAATTTCATTTACAAAACATTAACAAATGATGGCGACAATAGCCTAAAACAACTATTAACTACGCAAACTGGTCATCACGACCATTTAACCCGAAATAGAAGTAAATTCATGCTTCCTTATTACTCAAAGGCTCGGTCACAACACAGTATCCTCTTCGTTGGAACTAAAACTTGGAACTCAATACCTGCGGAGATCCGTGAAAGTAATTCTTATAAGGTATTCAAAAAAAGTCTTGAGTCTCACTTCCTATCAGATTACTAGTCGTGTAAGATCACAGAGTCAAACCTTGTCCCCTACATAACTGGTCCTAATAATGTAATTCGCCTTGATTAATTTCGCCGATCTTCAGTCTGTTCTTGAATCGTTTGTCGAATATACTGTTAAATCTAGTCCATATGAACTATATTGTGAAATGAAGTATATAATTTCGAGTTACTTATCTCATTGATCAGTCTAATGCGTCTCTAGTTTAAGTGAATTAGGTTAAACATTATTGTACTCCTAAGACTAACCTTGATGGTAGGATGCCCTAGAAGTCACTGAACTTATTCGGGCCCACAGGTAGCTATACTCAAATTTGACCATTGTACTAGACTTAAGAAACATTGTATCTGTGCTGCCTTCGCAGCAATTTAGGAAATTTCTATTTTTAAACAGCGGTAGAAAATTTGTGCCTTCGAATATTGAGGGAACCAGTCCGCACGTTCACTCGTTTTCCGGAAACGCTCTCTTCCGGTACCTTAGGTATTTAAACTCTGCGAGCTGAGTAGAGGCCGCCAGTTGTGTTGAAGTAGTGTGTAGACTCCAGAGAAGGAAATGTAAGTAAAGAGTGCTAAATATTAAGTGCATTGGGTCCCTATAGATGTCTGTTTTGTGTCTCCTACTAGACAGTGAATTCTTAGGTCCTAGAAAAGCTAAAAGATTTCAGGGGATGTTAGAATGTGTGCTGTCACAGTTTTTCTGTTTGTGCTTTTACAATTCTAGATACTGATTCTTCATTCGCGGTGCCAATATAATGTAATGCTGTGTTTACCTATTTGTACCTGGCTCAAATTGTCTAGTGGTATTGCCCTGTGTTGGACAGGGTTGTGAGACTTTCTTGCAAACACTCAGTCATGTTTTGATTATATTGTTGAGCCTGATTTGTTCTGTGCTTGTCAGTGCTACTTAATTTATTTGCTGGAATTCACAGCTGGATTCATTGTGCTCAGTTGTTGATTTGATCTAAGCACATTGCATTATATAGATCCTTGTTATCATTCACGATTAATGTTAGTGGATTTAAACTCTGGTATTTGGACTCTAGAATTGTGTAATTCCTCACTCAAGTTGCTATTTTATCAGTCTGTAGAGTGTGGTGGTTTTTGCCTATTTTTATTTGTGTGATTTTTACTGTGCTGCGGATATTTTATATTGCCTGGTTGATGATGTGTTCATGCCTGTTAGGTAACTATTTACTTGTTCAGAGGTGTCTAAGTGTGCCCCCTTGTTCACTTATCAACCACCTTTATAGATGGGTGTGTTTTAACTATGCCCAGGTGGTACTATAGATTGATAGACTTTTGTGACTAGTCATGTGAGTCAGAAACAACTCAAGTTGTCAGGCACTGTTTACGTAGGAATAGCTGTGTAACTTTAGTTCAGCGTCTACCGGGTTGGACATGCATTTTTATATGGGAATAGCCGTGTAACTTCAATTCAGCATCTACCTGGTTGGACATTAGTGTGTAGAGCCTACTGCCTGACCTTAGTATTTAATGAGGGCCTCATTAGGTTGACTGGTTATATCTGATTGTGCCATTGGGATGCTCGTATGAAAATTGTACTAAGTCTCGCCAATGATTTGGGTGTTGAATGAGCCGCTGAAGTATTACCCGTGTTCTCTGAATTAGATTTTCTTGTGCCAGTGATGCAGTTCTGCCCCAATTTTTGCGTCCTTATTTTCTGGTTTGCCCTCTGAATCACTTTTAGATATGCAATCTCTAAAAACTGTATATTTTTTGTATTACTTTTGTGCTAACTAGACCTTTCTATTTCAGGAAAATTTAGGTACAATAAATGGCTGCTTAAGACAAGTTTTGCATCATCCGTGGACTTTTCTGAACCTTCCCCTCGTCGATAGAAAATGTTGAGGCAGTCACAGTATCTCTGTATCTCTTGTGGTAAATAAATTGTTTAAATTGTTTAAATTGTTTAAAGCCCACAGACGATCAATTAAATTGTCAATATTTCATCATTGTCAATTATATTGACAATAAAATTGATCGTCTATGGGCCGCTTTACTTTAGGTCAGGCAGGCGACCATTATGGGCGCCGCCATCTTGGATCCGATGTAAACAAGATTGCGGTCGTCACCCTAATGGGTGGGTTAGAAGCTTTATTTATAATTTTCGCTATAAGAACTGTGGCTAACCCTCACGACCCAACCTCTTTACGTTTGTAATAGGGGGTTAACTACCCTTATTAACTAAATAACAGCGCCGGCGCCAACTTCAAAGTACAATTATTCAAAAATAACGCATCAGCGAGCAGAATGTCATTCGTGTAAAAGGTTATTAAATGTGTTCCTTTATTGATTATTTGCCCCCAAATTATTAATTTCCTTGCCTGACAAAAAATAAATATTGTCCAAAAATACTGTAAAACAACTGATTGTTTACCAGAGGAGTTTAAATAAAATAGTGTAAAACAACTGGTTTTGAGATGTAGTAGGTATGAATATGAAAACAGAGATTTATTTAAGTATTTTGTTAGCGATACAGAGAGAACCAGTGGATTTCCATGGTGCTCCATATGACTTTGGTATGAGGTCCCCCGTAACATTTGATAAAGAATCAACTCGACCACTGTTGATGCAGTAATAATATACAATGAATGTGTGGAATGAGATGCAATAATATTGAATAGTCAGTTACTTATGAAGTATTTTTAATGACCCTCTATATTAAGAGCTTACTTATAATAAACTGACTGCATGAGAAGTTTTCATGATTTTTATTGTATGGAATGACCCATTTTCCCCCCCTGAATAATAAATTACTTCTGACAGGTCTAGAAAAACTAAAAATTTAGAATAGCCATCATGCTGAATATACATTTGTTATTAAGAAATTTTAAGGTAAATCTGAAGGATATGTAAATTTAAATGCCTAAACATAATTCATTAATTGAAAATAAACAAATTTTTTCCATGCACTTTTTGTCTCAAATGAGCATTTTACGATTTATAGCGGTAGGTTTAGTTTTGTCTTTGATGACGAACTCGCTCGAATAAACAGCTACTCATCGATTTTCGAATTATTGTTGCTTGAATCATGTTAATAACTTCCAAATAAACAACTTTTCTTATATACTATTTTTTCGTCAAATGAGTATTTAACGAGGTATAGCGGTGGGTTTGGTTTTGTCTTTGATGACGATCGCGCTGGAAGCGAGTGCGCATTGCAGTCTTGCTGTCCGACGTGCTCCTTGAATTACTTGCCGCTTCAAACACTAGAGTTGCGGTAAGTCATTTACCGCTATAACTAATAAAGGTAAATCTGAAGGATATGTCAGTTATCAATTTTCCACTTTTTGGTGCCTGAACCTAATTGATTGAATCAAAATAAACAAGTTTTCTTCTATGCACTTTCCGTCTCAAATGAGTATTTTACGATTTATAGCGGTAAGTTTAGTTTTGTCTTCGATGACGAATGCGCTCGAATAAACAGCTACTCAACGATTTTCAAATTTTTGTTGCTTGAAGCATTGTAATAACATCAAAATAAACAACTTTTCTTCTATACACTTTTTTTGTCAAATGAGTATTGAACGAGGTATAGCGGTGGGTTTGGTTTTGTCTTTGATGACGATCGCGCTGGAAGCGAGTGCGCATTGCAGTGTTGCTGTCCGGCGTGCTCCTTGATTACTTGCCGCTTCAAACACTGGAGTTGCTGTAAGTCATTTACCGCTATAACTAATAAAATACTCATTTGAGACGGAAAGTGCATAAAAGAAAACTTGTTTATTTCGATTAAATTAACTATGTTTAGGCATTGAAATTTACGAAATCGATAACTGACATATCCTTCAGATTTACCCTAATAAAATACTCATTTGAGAGGGAAAGTGCATGGAAGAAAACTTGTTTATTTCGATTAAATTAACTATGTTTAGGCATTGAAATTTACAAAATCGATAACTGACATGTCCTTCAGATTTACCAATTTTAAACCATAAATTAGCCCCTTGCAGCTTTAGACTTCAACTTTCAAGCTCATGTTATAGTTTTGTTCTTGATTTATAAGCCAGATTTTTTAACTTAGTAAATACTAGCTAGGCTTATCCTCTTAGATGTTTCATGGAAAATACGGTCAATGTGAAGTTTAATGCAATCACGGAAAATAAGAATTCTGATCTTAGGAAGCACTAAAGGAACCCATTTAAGAACGTTTTACATGAATGACATTCTACTCGCTGATGCGTTATTTTTGAAGGTAAATGTGTAGCGTTGGTCAGTAATCGATTTTTGAGTTTTCAGTGCCTAAACGTAGTTAATTAGATCAAAATAAACAAGTTTTCTTCTATGCACTTTCTGTCGTAAATGAGTTTTTAACGAGTTATTACGGTAAGTTTAGTTTCGTCTTTGATGACGAATGCGCTCGAATAAACTGCTACTCATCGATTTTCAAATTTTTGTTGCTTGAATCATGGTAATAACATCGAAATAAACAACTTTTCTTCTATACACTTTTTTCGTCAAATGAGTATTTAACGAGGTATAGCGGTAGGTTTGGTTTCGTCTTTGATGACGATCGAACTAGAAGCGAGACGGCATTGCAGTGTTGTCCGACGTGCTGTTTGAATTAGTTCCCGCTTCAAACACTAGAGTTGCGGTCAGTAATTTACCGCTATAACTTGTAAAATATTCATTTACGACGGAAAGAGAATAGAAAAAAACTTGTTTATTTTGATCTAATTAACTACGATTAGACATCGGAAAGTGGAAAATCGATTACTGACCAACGCTACACATTTACCTTTTTGAATTATTGAACTTTGAAGTCGGCCTTTGCGCCATAAGGAAACGAGCGCGCGAAACGGAATTTAATTAATAACGGAAGCTATTACAAACGTAAAGAGGTTGGGTCGTGAAGGAGAGGCACAGTTCTTCTAGTGAAAATTATAAATAAAGCTTGTAACCCACCAATTAGAGTGATGACTGCAATCTTGTTTACATCGGCTCCAAGATGGCGACCACCATGGACGCCGCCATCTTGGAGCCGATGTAAACAAGATTGCGGTCGTCACCCTAATAGATTGGTTAGAAGCTTTATTTATTATTTTCACTAGGAGAACTGTGCCTCCCCCTCACGACCCAACCTCTTAAATTTTGTAATGGGGGGTTAGCTTCCGTTACTAATTAAATTCCGTTGCTTCCTTTCGCGCATGAAGGCCAACTTTAAAGTTCAATAATTTGAAAATAACGCATCAGCGAGCAGAATGTCATTCCTGTAAAATGTTCTTAAATGGGTTCCTTTAGTGATTCCTAAGATCGGAATTCTTATTTTCCGTGATTGCATTAAGCTTCACATTCACCAAAAATTATCTAAATGAGCTCTGGAGTAATGTTTTAGGCAAATTTTAGACACAAAAGTATTTAGGCATAAGTTTTTCTGTAGATTAATTTCTATTAAAGCTGGAATTAATAAAAAGTAAAATGGATTGTGTTTGACGCAAGAGGAACTATTGTATATATTCATTACTAAGTATTTCTTCTTGAAAATTAAATTTAGCCTCAAATGATTTAATGATATTTGTTTTAATTTTAAGTTAATGTTAGATGTAATCTATAAAAGTCCATAATTGATTAAAATTTATTGCCTTTTTTACAGTATTTTGTGGTTTATTTGTAATTTATTTATCTAATCATTATTTTGTGTTCATTATGGCTGATATATAGAACCAACTTTTTGTGCCCCATTTCATTGACTTGTGGATCTGGACTTTCTCATCAAAATAAATTATTCAACCATAAAGAACATCTAAAATGACATCTAATATATCATATCAAATCTCAACTGAAAGTTTGTGCGACTCCGAAGATGAAATCTTGAATGCCAGTCACATCAATATCCTTCCACAGAGTGATGAGTCTGACCCACCAACCCCAGGTACGTTGTCCTCATTGATTGCTTTGTCTTCTCTTATTTAAATGATATGTGATATCTTTTATAAGAGCTAAAAAAATTCAAATGCTTTTTCATTCAAATTTTTTGTTAACACTTTTTTCAAGCTGCAGGATTACACTAAGAAGTTTTTTTTTAAGACAAGTTCTCCTGGAAATGATCTTAATATTAAGGTAGAATCCTTAAGGCCTAAGGTAACTGCCTTAATCTTAGGCAGATACCTTAAATAGAGCAACAGATGTTTTCATAGTTTACAGTTACCTTCTTTATGCTTTGGAACCTTGTTATATTCAGCAATTGCCTAATTATATTCAATATTTTCAGGATACAAGTTTTGGGGAGTAAGACGTCTGATTTGTTTCCTTACCTTCCTTGGATTTGCCAATGTGTACGCCATGCGAGTGAACCTCTCTGTTGCCATTGTGGCAATGGTCAACAACAGCGCCATCCCGCATGTCAATGCATCCTCCAGCAATGTCTGTCCTGCACCCAGTACTAATGCATCCACAAATGGAAATGTGAGTAGCTCATAAAATTCCAGTAAATGTTTGCCCTTTACCAATTGCTATTGCATCTATAAATGGGAATATGATGCTGACATTGCAGGTTATGCGTTTATCATAGCGTAAGGATTTTTGTGTTGTGCACTGGTTACTTGCATGATTTGTCAATTGGAATATGAGTTTCACTTCAAGGTTTATGCATTTTTTATATCAGCAGAACATTTAGTATTTAGGCTTCATATTTCTAATAGTTTGAAGAATTATGTATATTATCTTAGAGATTTACTAATGTTCTTTTAAAAATTTTGTGCACAGGTTAGATATAAAAATGTGGAATTTAATATTATTTTACTGAATTGTAGGTTTTATGAGTACAGAAATTAACTGATAAAATAGTCTTGTACTTAATTCTCTAGATTTGAGTTATATGGATATTTTGCACCTCACAGTGGTAATTTAATGATCATACCATGTTGTTTGAAAAAGTCAAATGATGTTTCTTGCTAGTGCATTAAAAAAATTATAAAATTACTCATAATACTGAAGCTGCTGGCTTTATCAATAGTTTTTCATAATGAAACTTTTTCTTCATTAAAGTAAATCTTTTAAAAGTGAAATTGTTTATCAATGAATTGATCATAGAATTTTGGATGTAAATTTGAAAAGTTTTATTATGATATTTTCTGGCTAACAACCTATCTCTCTTATTTGATGCAGGCATTTGAAGCCACTAAACTGAACGTTATTAATATTGGAAAATGCTAAACTAAATATTATTAATATTGGAAAATGCTAAACTAAATATTATTAATATTGGAAAATGCTAAACTAAATATTATTATTGTAGGAAAGTCTCATTTAATTCTGATTGACTGTTTATTTATAAGTATCTTATGAGACTGAAGGCTAATTACTGCTGTGATTGATCAGCAATATTTGAAAATCAGTGCTGCATGTGTTCATCATGTGTAGCAGATGTGGTGCTCCTTCTTAGGATGGTGAATTTGCTTGGACAGAAGCTGAGCAAGGCATAATTTTGGGGTCCTTCTTCTGGGGCTACATTTCCACGAACATCCTGGGAGGCCGGCTGGCTGAGATGTACGGAGGACACATCGTCCTGGCTGTGGGTATTGGAGCAACGTCTCTGCTCACCCTCCTCACGCCTGTGGTGGCCCGCTTCAGCACTGAGCTCTTCATTGCCCTCAGAGTGGCTGAAGGCATGACTGAGGTGAGCATGCAGACTTGATGGTACTTGCTATTGAGACTACCCATGGTGGTGAAATTAGTTGTGACTATGGTCTGTGTCTGTAGTTATTTTCATTTCACCAGTTTAAAATGCACCAAGTTGATGGCGAAATGCTTACACCTGCACAATTCTTGCTTGTATTCTGTGACATGAGATGTTAAGAGTGTTTTCTAGTGGTACGATTAAGCTTACTGGTATTTTAAGAAATTTTTGCAATTGACTGTCCACCTGTTTGTACAGCAAAAGCTATAGTGAACTAAGAACTACCATGAAAGTGTTTTCAAACATAAGCTTGGTATGGATTATTTTTGCAGCTATTCTTATTAGAGCAGAGTAGAACTAGAAAATATTTGAATAGAATATTGTTTGCAAAATGAATACCATCCTATAGCTCTTTTCCCAAATAAAAGCTTTACCGATACAGTGTGACTTGAGACATGGCAATAATTTACACTCATGGCCAAGGAAGGGACTTGTGCGGCACAAAAAATATATAGCTCACAGGGGCCTATAATGGAAGAACAAAATAAGAATAGAATAAAAAATCATTTCTAAATTTTACCCTCTATGACCCATAGGAGCTGCTGCTCACCCTATTCAGGTTTCTGCTGCTCAAAGTGAATGCCTGAGCACCACACTTGTGCTGGTGCAGTTGATTTGTTCAAGTCCTATGGTAGTTTTAGTCATTGAAGAAGAAACAAAATCGGTTATTTGAACTATTAAACTTAACACTTTAACCGCAACTACTAAATATTAAGTTCAACACCAAACTCAAATTAAAAGTCAACTGCAGCGCGCGATGTTGAAAATAGCAAACATGAACTGGATCGTGCCTTCATTTAGCTTTGATTAAGTATTTATGGAAATTGTGTTTGTGACTACTGGTCGGTCTGCAGCGTTGTGAAAATTACCTCCGTGTACCACCGGTGGGTCACGCTGCGGTCAAAGTGTTAAGTTAATGAGTGATGATTCACTGCGTGCCAGATGCCGTTCTCTCAAATGCTTCTAACTTTTGTTTAGTTGGTCATGCCAGAGTGGCAATTTATACACGATTGGTTTATATACATATGTGGGTCACAAACAGAATTAGGGCTTGTTTTCTTTTCCCAAGGGAAACGCAGTGATGGCTGGGTCTGAACTTCGTAATTTCTGAATAAAGGTAGATGCTTTCATCATTAGGTTGTGGTACTTCTGTGTCCTGAAAGGCTTTCCAGCTTATGGTACAATTGGTGAAAATTTGAGGTGCTAAGGGATTTGGACCTATATTAAATTCGAGGTGCTAAGGGATTTGGACCTATTTTAAATTCGAGGTGCTAAGTGATTTGGACCTATATTAAATTCGAGGTGCTAAGGGATTTGGACCTATATTAAATTTGAGGTGCTAAGGGATTTGGACCCATATTAAATTCGAGGTGCTAAGGGATTTGGACCTATATTAAATTCAAGGTGCTAAGGGATTTGGACCTATATTAAATTCGAGGTGCTAAGGGATTTGGACCTATATTAAATTCGAGGTGCTAAGGGATTTGGACCTATATTAAATTCAAGGTGCTAAGGGATTTGGACCTATATTAAATTTGAGGTGCTAAAGGATTTGGACCTATATTAAATTTTAGGGGCTAAGGGATTTTGACCTATATTAAATTTGAGGTGCTAAGGGATTTGGACTTGTATTAAATTTGAGGTGCTAAGGGATTTGGACCTATATTAAATTTGAGGTGCTAAGGGATTTGGACCTATATTAAATTTGAGGGGCTAAGGGATTTTGACCTATATTAAATTTGAGGGGCTAAGGGATTTTGACCTATATTAAATTTGAGGTGCTAAGGGATTTGGACTTGTATTAAATTTGAGGTGCTAAGGGATTTGGACCTATATTAAATTTGAGGTGCTAAGGGATTTGGACCTATATTAAATTTGGAGTGCTAAGGGATTTGGACTTGTATTAAATTTGAGGTGCTAAGGGATTTGGACCTATATTAAATTTGAGGTGCTAAGGGATTTGGACCTATATTAAATTTGAGGTGCTAAGGGATTTTGACCTATATTAAATTTGAGGTGCTAAGGGATTTGGACTTGTATTAAATTTGAGGTGCTAAGGGATTTGGACCTATATTAAATTTGAGGTGCTAAGGGATTTGGACTTGTATTAAATTTGAGGTGCTAAGGGATTTGGACCTATATTAAATTTGAGGTGCTAAGGGATTTGGACTTGTATTAAATTTGAGGTGCTAAGGGATTTGGACCTATATTAAATTTGAGGTGCTAAGGGATTTGGACTTGTATTAAATTTGAGGTGCTAAGGGATTTGGACCTATATTAAATTTGAGGTGCTAAGGGATTTGGACTTGTATTAAATTTGAGGTGCTAAGGGATTTGGACCTATATTAAATTTGAGGTGCTAAGGGATTTGGACTTGTATTAAATTTGAGGTGCTAAGGGATTTGGACCTATATTAAATTTGAGGTGCTAAGGGATTTGGACCTATATTAAATTTGAGGTGCTAAGGGATTTGGACTTTTATTAAATTTGAGGTGCTAAGGGATTTTGACCTATATTAAATTTGAGGTGCTAAGGGATTTGGACTTGTATTAAATTTGAGGTCCTAAGGGATTTGGACCTATATTAAATTTGAGGGGCTAAGGGATTTTGACCTATATTAAATTTCAGGTGCTAAGGGATTTTGACCTATATTAAATTCGAGGTGCTAAGGGATTGGGACCTATATTAAATTTCAGGTGCTAAAGGATTTGGACCTATATTAAATTCGAGGTGCTAAGGGATTTGGACCTATATTAAATTTCAGGTGCTAAGGGATTTGGACCTATATTAAATTTCAGGTGCTAAGGGATTTGGACCTATAATAAATTTGAGGTGCTAAGGGATTTGGACCTATATTAAATTTGAGGTGCTAAGGGATTTGGACCTATATTAAATTCGAGGTGCTAAGGGATTTGGACCTATATTAAATTTCAGGTGCTAAGGGATTTGGACCTATAATAAATTTGAGGTGCTAAGGGATTTGGACCTATATTAAATTTGAGGTGCTAAGGGATTTGGACCTATATTAAATTTGAGGTGCTAAGGGATTTGGACTTTTATTAAATTTGAGGTGCTAAGGGATTTTGACCTATATTAAATTTGAGGTGCTAAGGGATTTGGACTTGTATTAAATTTGAGGTCCTAAGGGATTTGGACCTATATTAAATTTGAGGGGCTAAGGGATTTTGACCTATATTAAATTTCAGGTGCTAAGGGATTTTGACCTATATTAAATTCGAGGTGCTAAGGGATTGGGACCTATATTAAATTTCAGGTGCTAAAGGATTTGGACCTATATTAAATTCGAGGTGCTAAGGGATTTGGACCTATATTAAATTTCAGGTGCTAAGGGATTTGGACCTATATTAAATTTCAGGTGCTAAGGGATTTGGACCTATAATAAATTTGAGGTGCTAAGGGATTTGGACCTATATTAAATTCGAGGTGCTAAGGGATTTGGACCTATATTAAATTCGAGGTGCTAAGGGATTTGGACCTATATTAAATTCGAGGTGCTAAGGGATTTGGACCTATATTAAATTTCAGGTGCTAAGGGATTTGGACCTATAATAAATTTCAGGTGCTAAGGGATTTGGACCTATAATAAATTTGAGGTGCTAAGGGATTTGGACCTATATTAAATTTGAGGTGCTAAGGGATTTGGACCTATATTAAATTTGAGGTGCTAAGGGATTTGGACTTTTATTAAATTTGAGGTGCTAAGGGATTTTGACCTATATTAAATTTGAGGTGCTAAGGGATTTGGACTTGTATTAAATTTGAGGTCCTAAGGGATTTGGACCTATATTAAATTTGAGGGGCTAAGGGATTTTGACCTATATTAAATTTCAGGTGCTAAGGGATTTTGACCTATATTAAATTCGAGGTGCTAAGGGATTTGGACCTATATTAAATTTCAGGTGCTAAGGGATTTTGACCTGTCGGGCAATTAAATTTGCTGACACTATAGGACTTACTGGTCTAGGAAATTGAGATTGGACTTATAGTACACTGATAACTCAAAAGATATAACCTACCATGGTAGGACATCATGAGCTGTGGTTCAGTAATATGACCTACCATGGTAGGACATCATGACCTGTGGTTCAGTAATATGACCTACCATGGTAGGACATCATGACCTGCAGTTCAGTAATATAACCTACCATGGTAGGACATCATGACTTGCAGTTCATTAATATAACCTACCATGGTAGGACATCATGACCTGTGGTTCAGTAGTATGACCTACCATGATAGGACATCATGACCTGCAGTTCAATAGTATGCCCTACCACAATTAGTTGAGATGAGTAGCACACCATGCCCCCTGGTAGGGAGTGACGTACCCTGCGATGATGTCGCTGATGGCAGCATGGACGCCTCCGCTTGAGCGCACGCAGGCGCTCACCCTCATCTATGCAGGTGGGAGGGGGGGGGGGGGGAGTTGCTGGCTGGTTGATGGTATGGTACATGGTTGACACGATATGTATCAGATGGTTGTCTCTTATGATAGACCAGTGTACCAGGCTGGTCAAAATAGCGGTTCCAATATTTTCCTTGAAAGACTGAGGGGCTGCACTCATTGAAGCGGTCAGGGTAAACCAGCTATGGCTGTTGGGCCTGGCTGTGGAAGGTGGTTGTGCGGGGCTGCTGCTGATCCTGGCAGTCTGGTGCGGCCAGTGCTGCCTCTCTCGCCTCCTAGTGCTAAGAGTGATGATTGTGGCCTGCTGTGGCCTGCTCCTCCCATAGGGAGGAGAAGCCTGGTATATGTATGTATGTATGAATTTTCCAGATGTAGCTGACAAACAAATATATCTATCCTTATAGTACCTGCGATTAAAATATTCTTGTACTTGTGTACTGGTGAAACTTGTATCACAGATACGGTCATTTATCATACTTCAAATCAAAGAAACTGTTTCTTAACACTTTGACTGTGACCACTAAATATCAAGTTCAATGCCAAACTCAAATTTAGAGTCAATTGTAGTAATCTATTTTGAAATTACCAAACATGAACTAGATTGTGGCTTCATTTAGATCTGATCAAGTATTTATGAAAACTGGATTTGCGACTACTGGCTAGTCAGCAGCATTATGAAAATTACCTCCGTGTACCAGCGATGGCGCACGTTGCAGTCAAAGTGTTGTTGTTGTTCACTCGGGGCTTATCGAGGCATTGAGATCTTGCTCACACAGCCTCAGGTCTTAACCACTGTGAGTGACAGGAGTCTTGAGATACTAATTCTCACTGTTTTCTGAATCTCTGATGCGGCACTTTGATCACTATACTGTTCTCTATTTTGGCTAGGCTGTTGAGGAACCTGTGGGAAACCTTAAGCAAACGAAACACACACACACCCACACAAGCACACATCCATCCTCACATTTTACTAGAAAGTTGTAAAAAGTGCATAGTTCAATTGCTATCTTACAACAGTGAAGATTCGTCCCATCTATGAAGTTTAATGTGTAGGTATATGTGTGCAGCTATATAGGATAAGTAGTTCAGGGTTGATAAATTGCCTCGGTGAGGTTGATATGTCATGAAATGATAGAGGCATTTGAGAGAAAGAAAACTTGAGAAAGAGAGGGAGGGTATGAGAGACATGAGAATAATCCAGAGCTGAGCAGGTAGATTTTCTGACTTCTATGGTACAGGGTATGTATTTGTAATAGGAGGGAGCAATTATGTTTTCAGAGAAGATATAGTCACCTGTTTTGTTTTTCCCATCCCTTCCTGCGTAAATGTTCTTGAATACTATATTGAGCACCACATGCATCTCAACAGTTGATCTAATGAGGCTCCAGCCTGGGCAGGGCAGCCTGGAGGCTCCAGGATTGCATGACTATTTTGAAGAAAGATGCCTGTGTGCAAGGTCTCTGAAGGAGCAATACAAGGAAGAATTTGAGACATCACCCAGCGCATGTGTTAGTAATAACTACTAAATATGACTACTGAGTTACACAGGGTGATGCCTCGAACTCTGTCAGAGTTATATCAGTTATTACTGCAGGGATCCAGAAGGAATGGTCTCACATACAAGTTCAAAGGATATGCAAATAATTATATGGAGTGTGGGTTAGACCAGAGTAAGGGTAAAATACTGGTTATTATTATTATCGGTAAATTGTCTTACAATGTGGCTAATTTTTTTGTGTCTTTTAAAAATTGAGTAAGGGCATTCAGGATTGAGAATTGAATAGACTCTTCAAAGTTGCCTCCTCCTAATATGTTTTTCAAAGTTAGGATCACCCGTATAGAGTTGAGGAAGATTTTAAGGGTGCGACGAGCAGAGTTGTAGTTTGGGCAGTGCAGAAGAAAGTGTTCGATTGTTTCTGCACTTCCACACTCACAGTTTGGGTGGTCAGACAATCCAAAGCGGCACAGGTGTGCAGCAAGTCTTGCATGACCAAGTCTAAGCCGGGTTGTTGAGGTCTCAACCATGCGATTGGGATGAGAAGCCCACGGCCACTCACCTATTGAGTTTTTGATTGCAGCTAAAAATCTGCCCTTTCCCTGTTGGACCGCTGTGTACCAGGTTTCCCTCCACTCTTCAGTTACAAATTTTTGTAGGTGAGTCTGGATGTCCTCAGTGAGGAGAGGAGATAATGTGCGGTACTGCAGATTGTGTGCCGCTTTTGCAAGATTGTCAGCTGCTTCATTTCCAGCAATTCCCCTGTGTGCTGGAATATACTGGAGTTTTACTTCATGTTTTTTGTTCAAGGATGTTAGGGTTTGCTGGATATTGTATACCATTGTGATATATTTCTTTGGTTTAATTGATTGGATAAGTTGTATGGATGACAGGGAGTCAGAGAAGATGACATACCCTTCCCCATCTTGTAGATTATATTGTGCCCATCTCAAAGCCTCTCGAATTCCAAAGAGCTCGGCTCCAAACGAGGAGACAAACGGAGAGAGTTTCCAGTTTAGTGCTACATTTTTTGATGGGATTACCAGTGCGGCTGTTGTGGACAAGGTCATGGAAAAGTTGGATGATAGTTACTGAAGGAAGTTTTGATGAGTCTTGGCAGAAGCTTGAAACCAACATGTTACTTGTTTTTACAAGGGGGGAGAATGGAGAATGCAGGGTTGTAACCATTGGGCGAGGAAAGGGTTGCT
Source organism: Morinoia aosen (assembly GCA_030386875.1). Lineage (NCBI taxonomy): Eukaryota > Metazoa > Arthropoda > Malacostraca > Amphipoda > Talitridae > Morinoia > Morinoia aosen. The sequence goes on along the minus strand of CM059579.1, from coordinate 62,151,264 downwards.
GATACTTTCCGAAGGTTTTGACAGCAAGTGCAAGGAAAGAAGAGGTCTTGCCCAAGAGTCTGGTCTGGGGTGTGTTTGAAAGTTTCAGGAATTCTGAGAGTTGCATGATTCTGAGGGTATAATTAATCAGCAGGCGAGTTCTGTGTAGAGAGAGGGGGGGGGATATTTGCTTCTATTTCTTAAGAGTTTATAGGAGTAGTTTTGAGGCAGCCCAGCGCAATTCGAAGCGAGTTGTTCTGTATAATATTTAGTTTTTGGGGCTGTAGAATATAAAGGAGCTGCGTAGTCTAGGCGACTACGAATAAGTGTACGATATAATTTGAGCAATAAGGATCGGTCAGTACCCCAATGGTGATGAGAAATGGCTTTTATGAGATTTGTGAGTGGGATGCAACGTGTTTTGAGAGAAGCAATATGTGAGGGCCAATTTAATTTAGGAGCGTCTAGAGTTACTCCCAAGTATTGATGTTGCGTTACAAAGTCTATGGTTGTTCCTGCAATCATTATTGTAGGGGGAGTGGCTCGAGATTGAGTGAAGAGCATACATTTTGTTTTTCCAAGATTCAGTGCAAGACCCCATTTTGAAGCCCAGTTGTTGAAAGATGTTAGTGCTCCTTGGATTCTCTGCGCAGCTGTGGCTAGGTTTTGGTGAGAATTAAAGTAAATGATGTCGTCTGCATATTCTGCCGTCTGTACTGTTGAAGTTGAGGGCAGGTCGCTTAATATTACGTTGAAAAGCAGGGGAGATAGGACTGCTCCTTGAGGGACACCAGTCCTCATTTTCCTCTCAGCTGACCGTTCTCCTTCAAAGAAAACCTGGAAGCTGCGATCTTTCAAGTACTCTCTGATCCATCGGAGAAGCTTACCGTGCACACCCAATCTTGAGAGTTTATATAAAAGGCCTGTGTGCCAAACGCGGTCAAAGGCTTGTGAAAGGTCGCAAAAAGCTACTATTAAGTGATGTTTGTTTATCTGTGCCTCTCTAATTGCAGATTCCAACCTTGTCACCTGGTCCACTGCAGACAGCCTCTGTCGGAATCCCCCCTGCTGTAATCTTAATGCATTTGTATCTTCAAGAAAATAGTTCAGTCTGTTTTTTATTACTGCTTCCATTAGCTTCCCAATGCAAGATAGCAGAGAGATAGGACGATAAGAGGAGACATTTGAGGGAGGTTTTGAAGGTTTTGGGATGAGCAGAAGGGCTTTCTTCCATGATTGTGGGATGTCTCCGGTGTTGAAGCTCTGATTATAAATGTCTAGTAACCATTCTTTATAGGATGAAGACAAGTGTTTAATATGTTGGTTACTGACTCTGTCTATTCCAGGAGAAGTATTATTTAAAGTAGAGATGACTCTATCAAGTTCATGTATTGCAATTTCAGAATTGTACCATATTAAGTTATCATTTAGTAGTGCAATAGAGAGAGGTAACAGAATAAAAGTGGGATAGGGTTGAGGAGCTGATGCTGAAAAAATATTTTCGAAATGAGGCTAGAAGGTTGGCTTTTCCTGGGGAATCTGACACTATGTTGGTAGGCGTAACAAAAGGTTGGGTTTTACGAGGAGAGGATCTCAAGTTGTGAATTTTTTCCAAAGTATAGAAGGAGGGGTGTCTGAGGTAATGGAGTTGCAAAACTTAGTCCATGAGGAACGTTTAGCTTCCTTGATGTTCCACTTTAGTTGAGCTTCAGCACGTTTGAAGGCTATGAGATTTATTTGAGTTGGTTGTTTTATGAAGAGTTTCTAAGCTTTATTCCTATTCTCCAAGGCTGTTTTACAATTTTGGTTCCACCAGGTTTTACTAAAACGAGGGTTGACAGTTTCTTTGGTCTGGGGAAAGGTTCCTGAGGAGGCCGCTATAATGCGGTGTGTCAGTTCTGAGTTACTATTAGTGACATCTTCTACCATGTCACTCTCCCTCCTTGGTAAGGATCTCACCCATCCATCCCAGGAGCCCTGGTCAAATTTCCATCTTGGTAAGGTGCGATGTTGGACCAGTTGAGGGGTTAATGGAAGAGTTGTAGTTATTGCATAATGGTCACTGGTGAGGTCTGGGCCAGAGCAAACAAAGGCACTTGGTAGGAGATTTGTAGAAGAGAAGGAAAGATCCAGAGTGGAGTGTTGGTTATGGTAAGTATTGTAGTAGGTAGGGAGAGATGGGGGAGTGAGTAGGGCAACATTTGGGTGTTGGAGAAGGAACAGTTCTATGTTTTTCCCAGTACTATTTGCATTGCAGTTATTGGGCTCCCACAATGTGCTATGGGCATTGAAGTCACCCAGAATTATGAAGCTGTTTCCCAAGGAAGTGAAGTAGTGATTAATTTCCTGGAGGGTGATAGAACAATTTGGATTATAGACATTAAGGATTACAAGGGAGCGTGACTGATTTAGCGATATGGATAGAGCTTGGACCTCTAGTTGGCCATTGGGAAAATGAACCAAGTTGAAAGGCAGATAAGGAATGTCATTACGTACTAATATTGCTAATCCCCCTCCCTGCTGTCCATTTGGGCGGTGAGAATATATAGGAGTGTAGTTGACAAAAGTTGGCTCAAAATTAACTGATAACCATGTCTCACTTAGACATACAACATGGGGATGAGTTGAGTATAAGTGAAGCTTAAAGAGTGAGAGTTTATTTTGTATACTGTGGCAGTTCCATTGAAGAATTTTCAGTTCTTTTTGGGGAGACACTTTGTAGGTTTTTTATTCAGTGACTGAGGATGCTGGTTTGGATGGGGCTTCAAGGTTTCATGTCTCCGTCCTAGTACCGGAGATGGTTCTATTGAAGTAAGCTTGGCTATTTGGTTATTCAAGTACTTGCCTCCGATCACTGGCGAGGGGGAGATGTCATCTTCTAGCCATTGACTGGATGACATGTTAGGTGTTACAGATGTTGTGGTTAGTTGGGTAGAACTGGATTTGGCTGCAAGATTCCTTTCTGTTGCGTGCTGTTGAACAGATTGATTTTCTTCTAAGTTTATGGTATGTTTGTCTTTTGTATTGCCAGTAATGTGGGGATCCACTGTGTTGATGACTGCATTTGCAATGCTTTTCAATAGTTCTGGATTGGTGGTTGAATTTTGTGGTTGACAGAAGTTAAGTACTTGGGATAGAAGAGAGACCAACTCTTTCAATGTTGATTGTATTCCTTTTGGAGAGATGGAGTCAGATTCAGTTTGGGTGGCAACTGATGGTGAGGTTTGTGCGTAGTTTTTGGTGGCCAATTTAGGTAAATTTGGTTTCATCGGCATTGAGGTATGGGTTGGTTGAAAGTCTTTTCTTGCAGTTTGGGTTGAGGTTTGTTTGAGTTCTGCCAAAGCATCTCTATATGAGAGTTTGTGCTGTACTCTGATTTTTTCAACTGTTTTTGCTTGCTTTACAAAGGAACAGCCCCCATAGTTCGCAGTATGGGAGCCAGAGCAGTTTGTGCATTTTGGCATGGAGCCTGAAGGGCAATCTTTTACTTGATGTGGGCCTGAACAGGCTACACATCTAGGTTGGTTTCTGCATTGTTGAGCATTATGTCCAAATCTCTCACATTGGTAGCACTGCCATGGTTTTCCTATGTATGGGTTGACTTTGAATCTTTGATAGCTTAGATAAATGTACTCTGGGAGAGAGGTAGATTGGAAAATTATTTTTACCATTGTTGTAGGGCCTTGGTTTTTGGGTTTCTGTATTCTTATTACTTTTAGGTTTTCATAACCTCCTTCCTCCAGGGCTTCTTCTATTTCTGATTCAAGTGTATCAGTCCCAAAAAGTCCTATGACACCAATGGATTGAGACTGGTTGGCAGGCAGGCGACAGCGTATCTGCCAGGGGCCTAAGTCTGATATTTTTAGCAGTGATGATATTTTAGGTGCAGCTGTGGAAGACATTATGAGTACCAAGATGTTTCGTTTAAAGTTTTTGTGGATGTTGGTAATTCCTGCTGTTCCAAAAGGAGAGTTGGCAAGAAGTTTTGAAAGTTGAAATTCATTTGACAAGAACTTATTTGCATTGCTATTATTTTCTGTAGGTTCTATGAGAAGTACCGGGGCACCATCAGTGTGTGTTTGCCTGTCAGTTAATTGAGGCTGGTATGAGGGCATGGTATCATCAAAACTGTTTCCAGTGGTTGTAGCAACAGAATTGTTTGTTTCTAGCTGGCAGGTTTGAAAGCCAGCAAAGTTTGGGTCTGAATTGAGAGATATGTTTGATAGAAGTGAAGACTGTGATAAGCTTCTAGGACGCTTAGCACCAGATTGGGCAAGGTCTGAGGTGTCATGTAGGTTTATTTGAGAGCTCCCATTTTGAGTTTCCACAGCTTCCACTTGCATCTCAGAAGTGGGAGTTCCAGTTCCTTCTTCCCCTGAAGAAACAGCAGGCTGTTTTAGAGATTTGGTGATTGCAAGGTTTTGCGCTTTGGTAGGTCTTGAATATGGGGCAGGTGCCTTTGAAAAGGCCCCTCCCTTTGTTTTGTGTTTTGCCCGTTTTGGGCACACCATGAGGCCGGCAGATGCAAGCCAAAGCCTCACAAAAATAATTAAACACCAACTCCGCACAAGCACACAAATATAATCTAGTTGAAAAATATTAATACTTATTGGAGTATCCGACGCGCAGAGCAGCTCAAACACCGTCCTTCCTCTCACCTCGCCGGCTCCATGGTGACTTCCAGTCAAAGTGTTAAGAAGCGGACGCCAAACAAATTAACAAACACACTAAGGGTATTATTAGGTATAGTGATTGACACTTCATGACTAATGGTTGCCAAAACCAGCTGTTGGAGTTGATGCAAGGCCTTGTGGGTTCGGTGTGTTGTGTCGCTTTTGCTGCTGTTTTGTTTTTGCTTGGTGTGTTTCATTACTTGCTCCCTTTAATTTGGGGTTCTAGCTAATTTAATTTGAGGCCACGACTACTTTTATTTAAAGTTCTACCTACTTTTATTTTAGGTTCTGACTACTTTAATTTGAGACCTATGATGTATTTGTGTATGTAGGCATGACTGAGATAACTAGTATATATGTACCTACAGATTTTTTTTTTGGGGTGGGGAGGGAGATGGGGGATGATTCATAATTGCCTTTGGTTCAAAGTTGTTCACCTGAAATACTTTTCAGGCATCTCCAAACTATACCTTACAATACCTCACCTCACAAAATTAATTCGTTCCAGAAGTGGTTTTGTATCGTAATTTTTTCCTGAGAAAAGCCGCGTTTTACATTTAAAAGGCCTGATTTGTTCCAAAACCCTCATTACTACCCTCTAAATCCTTCAAAAATTATATTAAAAGTATACCAATTTTGTATGAAATATGTGTTAAAAGTAAAATAAAATTATTTATTAAACCACTAAACTGAATCAGATATGCAAATGATTTACCCTGAGGGTTAGGAAACTATACCCAAGATACGTAAGCGCGAATGCATAGCGTAGGTATTTGGGCGAGTGTTAGAACCCCGTGGACAAACGAGGGCTGAAGGCACACATAAAGAATCATGGGTATCATGGAGATGTAGCTTCCTCCTGGCCAATAGGAGGCCAGTGGAGTGTTGGGAAATAGCCAATGGGAGAGCAACTCTATCGCACCAATTTCAAAATAAAATACAGGATGCTACAAGTGTATTTACATTTCAGGGAATTTGCCAGCTGCAAAGCCGAGCGCGGATTATTTTAATTTTGGGGATTTTGCATTTCTAAACTTAAATTTCCTTTTGTATTCAGAGACGAGCGTGTTACGTAAAGGCCTTTCTTAACCTGGGTTATTCATCAGTTTGGTCTTTTGTAAGGTGAGGTATGACTGTATTTTTGCATTAACAGTACAATTTGTACAACAGAGTACATTTTTTTCCTAATATTATCAGCATGAGAAAGATGTAAGCAACATCGAAATATTGCATTCTATAGACAGTGGTATAGCATTTTATAGATTGACAGTTATAGAATTTTATATATTGACAATGTTTTAGTAATGATGATTAGCAATTTTCTTTGCGTTTCATCATGTGAAGAACTAGGGCGAGTACCCGGGATTCCTTTTGAGGTACGTGTGCAGGAGGGTACTTTGGTACAGTGATCTCGATGCCTGTCTCCGGGTACCTCTCCGCCTCCAACTGGCTGAGAGGCTGGCCGGCAGCCTTCTACGTCTTTGGTGCCTTTGGCCTTGTGTGGCTCCTTGTCTGGGTGCTCGTTGTGAGTTCATGTTTCTCCTTGTTCTTCCTGTGTGTTCTCTATAGAATTGTATCTGTTTTTTATAGAATTGTTGGTTTTTTATAGAATTGTTTGTTTTTTATAGAATTGTTTGTTTTTTATAGAATTATTTGGTTTTTCATAGAATTGTATGTGTTTCTTATAGAATTGTTTATCTTTTCATGGCATTGTTCATTTTTTCATAGAATTGTAAATGTTTTCATAGAATTGTATGTGTTTTCATAGAATTGTGTGTGTTTTTATAGAATTGTATTTTTTATAGAGTGGTTTATGTTTCTCCCCTCAGAGAGATACAATTATTGTATCTATGGGAATTCGTACTCCTAATTTGCATTCGAGTTGGGTAGGCCTTCTTTTTGTTGGAATAAAATGGTTTTTTTATTATGTTAAGGACCATCTTTTTTTCAGTTTACTGCTGTCCTGTTTTTCAGCACCTACTACTTTCTTCTTCAACTTTTATCTTGTTTCATAAACTTCTTTTTCAACTTACTGTTTCTATGTCCTTCTGCATAGATTCCACATTCCCTTATCTCCATACTCTATGGTGACTTCCTCTCTTTGATACGCCCTCTTTTTTGTAGTGGTTAGGGAGGCTTAAACTAACCTATTATCTAATATGTTTATGTTCCTTTAGAACTGTGAATGTTTTATAAGATTTTATATGCTATCATAGCGTTGTACTTGTTTTTGTTGCAGCGCTGACTTCTGTGCTTCTTGTTGTTATTATCGTTTATTTATTTCTCTTTCATTAGAATTTGTAAATCTGACTGTATTGTGCTTGTGTTCATTTTGTTGTGCTGTGGTTATTTCTTCATCTGAAAGTTTTACTTTCTGCTCTGATAGAGCTGTGCTTGTCTTTATTTCTATGGTATGTGTTAGTTTTCTCATCCCATAAAAAAACCTTTCACTTTGATATTCATGGAGAAATTTAAGTCAAGTTACCCTCTCACCTCCAGAGCTTACATAATTTTATTACTGACCATTTTCTCTTTCACTAATAGATGTACTGACCAATCACTCTGAAACATTAAGTCGAATAATAATGTTAAATGATTAAGTAAGCTCTGCAGCTTGGATCATAACAACCTGTTTTATTATTGAAGTTTTGAAATGTCAGCATGCATGTTGGAACTCCTCAATTATTTCCCACTGAGTCAGTGCCGAGATCATTGAGATATTGACAAAACCACTTAGGCCATTGAAAAAATCAATTAGTCATTGCTACAATCATATATCCATTGATACAAATCCATTGCTACAATCACTTTGTCTTTTATAAGTCCACCAAGTCATAGCAATCACCACCAAGCCATTGCTCAGACCAGTAGCGCAACACTGACAATGAACTACATTGGAAGTGCTACCCACGATGAGCCTCTGCAGATGTATAACTTGATGGTTATTTTGACGCAGGAAACCTGCACCTCTTCCACCCACTGCTGAATGAGCACTTAAGAGAAGCTGTACATTGCATTGTTGCCTAACCTAATCTAACCTAACCTAACCTCCCGGTTATTTTGACACAGGCTACCCGCACCCCCGCCACCCACCGCTGGATGAGCGCTCGGGAGAAGCAGTACATCGTCTCGTCTTTGGAAGCCCAGCTCCACCACACCGACGCTGTAAGTGCACTGAGCTCCCACTGTTGTGCTTTTAGAAATTACCACTTTCGATTGGAAGATGTGAGGTCCTGCGCTGGCTGAAGGTGGAACTTCCCCCTTGGGGCGCTGTTGTATTTATAGAAATTTCTGCTTCCTAGGGGAAGGTGTGTGGGTCCTAAGCTGAAGGTTAGGTAGACCCTTCTTTTGATGAAATAGAGGGTTTAAGTTTTTGTATTGCATTACAAAGTTTTTTGTTTTACTGTTGTCCATTTTCAGCACTTGCTACTTCCTTCTTTTATTTTCTAACTTGTTTCTTAAACTTCCTAAAATCTATGTTTTTCTATTCAGTGTACCATGTGTGAGGACACATCTTGTACTAAGGTTCCCTGTTCTTTACAGTCCACACTAAATGGTCCCTTCTCTTCGCCCTTTGAGGTTGTCTTTATTGGGGCCAGAGAGTCGCAAACTTACTTATATTACCATGATATTATATTACGGTCTATTCTGCCACGTGCAGTACGTTGTACCTGATGAGACTGTAAAATTTGCTTCTCTATACCATTCTGTGACAGCATTACTGTCTCAGTATTGATGAAATTTCCCATATCCTCTGCATTTCTGTCTCAGTTATGTTAAAATAACCATATCCTCAGCATTACTGTCTCAGTATTGCTGAAAAAACTCATGTCCTCATCTACCCACCACAAAATCAGCACCAATTTCTGCATGACTCTGTTGTGGGTCTAGATTTGTAGTAAGCTCATTTTTCACTTTGTACTCTTCTTTCAGTGGTTTAAAAGCTACCTACGAAACCGCTCTCATGCAGTGTGCTTGAATAACAAAATGTCATCATTCATACCAAATAATTTTGGCGTTCCTCAAGATTCAATTATCGGCCCGCTCCTATTTTCAATTTTCATCAATGATTTCCCCACCATGCCGGCAAACACAAAAATCTCAATGTATGCTGATGACGTACAAATTGCCATGACAAGCTCAACAGCGGATTTAAAAGAAACACAAGCCAACGCTGAAAATCTTCTGAGAAATCTGAAATTGTGGTATGACCATAATGGCCTCAAACTTAACACAAGTAAAACGCAATGCATTATTTTTGGATCACAGAATGCGACTGAAAATTTACCACCATTCAAGCCAACATTTGGAGACGATACAATTGAACCAGTAGATAAGGTAAAAAATCTGGGTGTTTGGTTTACAAAAATATGACTTTCAATTCACACGTAGAAACAATGTGCGACAAAATTAACGGAACCTTAATGTTCTTTCATCGCATCAAGAACACACTTGACGAAAAATCTAGGTTATTAGTGATTCAGTCTTTAGTTTTATCGCGTCTGGACTACTGCAGTCTTGTGTGGGGAAATTTACCTCAATGTCGTCAGGAAGAGTTACCAAAATGTATTAACTTCTCCGCCAAAGTGGTATGCAAAGGAAATTTCTATAAATACGATCATGTCACCCCTCTTTTAAGAAAACTCGACTGGATCCCAATACCGAACAGATTCATGATCCAAAAAGCTCGACGAGTGTTTTCATCTCTGTACCTCCCCCAAAGTAATGCAGAGGTGGTAAAATTTTTTCCATCTAATATCCCAAACAAAAAACCAAATCGGAGGAATGACGTTTTAGTCAGTTACCGTTCATCTAACGTGGGACAAAAAGCTCTCTGTTTCTGGAGCTTTTTTGTAGAACAAGCTTCCCCAGCACATCAAAAACTCTAAAACTGTAAAAGAATTTAGAGTAAATGTGTCATGTCATTTTGCATCTCTATGGCCTGCAGCATTTCGGTGTGAATTTCCCATCTACCAGAAATTTTAATTTTCCTGAAATTTCTTAAAGAAAATCAGAAAATATTTCATTTTACGTTTGCGTATTCATCTTATTTATTTCTGTCGACAATAATGAGCACCACAGCCGTCAGTTCAATGCAGCAGAACGAACATTTTTTCCATAATGAGGAGTATTTCCTCATCTTTATTTTGTTATTTTTTTTCTCTCTTTTCTGTATTAAGGCAAGCATTTTGGGGGCATCTGAGTCCAAAAGTTGATTCTCCCGATTTTTGTTTTTATTGCTTTAAATGAGTTAGAGACATGTCCCCGAATGTCTGTAAAAATATCAGGAACCTACCCCAGAGCTAACGTCCCTCCCGGGGGGGGGGAGGGCATCCCTCTTACGGACCTTTTTTTCATTTTTGAACCTAAAGCAATGAAATTTGGTATACTGATAGAAAATGCAATTTTGAATCATTTATCATCAATGACAAAATGCGATTTTCTTGAAAAGAAAACGGGAAATCATAGAAAACGACATTTTTGGGGGGGTTTTCTAAATGCTTCTCCTCCTACAGTTTTTGAGCTACAGTAATGATTTTGGTATCGTTGAATGCAGAATAACGTGGACAAAAAAAAAAAAAAAAAAAAAATCTGAAATTTTCAATTTTTTTCCATTTCATTTTTTTATATATTTTATCATTCATATTCCTCATCCCCATCCGAATATTTTTTTTATTATTGAATTTAGAGCAATGAAATTTGGTATACTGATAGGAAATACAATTTAGAATCATTTATCATTCATGACAAAATGCGATTTTCTTGAAAAGAAAATGGGAAATCATAGAAAACGACATTTGGGGGGGGGGGGGTTTCTAAATGCTTTTTCTCTGATAGTTTTTGAGCTACAGTAATGATTTTGGTATCATTGGATGCAGAATAACGTGGACGTTCCAAAAACTTGAATGCTTTTCCTCAAATTTCCAATATAAAAATTTAAAAAATTAAAAAAAAAAAAAATCAAAATATTCTCAAGAAAATTCAAATTTATGACGTCATAACTTTGAAACAAGAATGAATTTTGAAAAACTTCTCAATACATTGTAAAGCCCTTGTTTTTCTGCATCCAATGATACCAAAATCATTACTGTAGCTCAAAAAATGTAGGAGGAGAAGCATTTTGTTTCTTAAAAATAGGTTTTATAAAAAAAGTAACTTATCAAGACGTTTGTCGCTAAGGCTTTTTTATTTACAAAGCTAGAGCAATGCGGTTTGTTGCATTTGAAAGTGACATATGTGCTCTATCTATGATACGGTGGAATTTCCAAAATTTTTTCTGGAAAGATTTCCGTAGACTTTTTTACCCTAAAATTATAACTTTTGCTCTGACCCTTACAATGAAAAATTCATAAAAATTCTCATTGAAATGATAAAACAAATTGCACCGTATCTTAGATAGAGCCCACGTTCGACTTTCAAATGCAACAAACTGCATTGCTCTAGCTTTGTAAATTAAAAAGCCTTAGCAAATAATATATGTATATATATAATTTTTTTTTTTTCAAATATAAAATTTTCTATGGCCTTATGAAAAATTTTTGTTTAAGATAAGTTGTTACAAATGTGGAGATCTAGTAGTCTGCAAATTTTCATAGACGTACGTCCAATAGAACCAAAGTTGACCATTTTGTCAAAATGGTTCCCTTAATATTTAACGTCCGTATGACAAACATACCCTGAAATACATTTTGTGTGTACACCAATATACAGGTTTATAGATGTGAGGGTTGTGCAAAGTTTTTAATGAACTAAATTTTGGCTAACATTGTCTCGCTATTTCAAAATCATTCTCGAAGATGTTTTCTATCGATTTCGGCTGAGCTGGGGGGAGGGGGTAATTTAAGCATTTCATTTAGGCTTTATATATTTTTCCGTGCGTTCAGCGCACACTAGCACGGAACTTTCAAATCGGAAAAAACTCTAAATTTCTGTAATTAAAATTATCACTTTGGACCATTGCTTAATCTACCTATACGTGCCAAATTTTGTAAATATTTGCCACTCTGATGTGATATCCGGCCACAATGTTGCTCCATTTTATCCCATGTACACATATCCATGTAATGCTGAAGAGTTGTGTTGTTTCTTGACTGTAACCTGAGTTTTTCTTAAAAATTTCTACGAATAAATTAAAAACCGGTTCATTTGTACGTTTTTCGAAGTCTTCTCGAATAATTTCTTAGGATACAGTGAGCTCAACTGTCATTTTCGGTGTAGTAGATGGTGGGTTGTTTTTATCTTTTTATTTTGTATGTATGTATTTTTTTTCTTATATTTCATTTTCAATTAGTATTATATATTAATATGTTTGTGTACGTATGTAGGTATATATATATATATATATATCTACATAAATAGATATACATGTTTCTATTTCATTTCTTTACGCAAAATCCATCCGGTTAATACATTTATTGCACTAGCGAAATGATTTCAAAAATAGATCTATCACTTTCCCAGAGGGCGTTTCTGTGAATCGGATTAATGACAAATACCATTAATGAAATAAAGCGCAATTTGAACATATAAATCGTGGTAGAATTATCTTTCTGTCCGTATGTTGTACTAGCTATGAATTTTGATGTTGAGTATATGTTTGTTTACCCATTTCTGCTATAATTTTGTAGATATTTGTCAATCATGAGTGCATGGTAACCGGCTTACACTGTATCTCTATTTTATCCCATGTACCCATGTTTGCATGATGTCCCAGAGAATATCGAGAAGATATGAAATATGTTTTTTTGTTGCTGTTGTTCCTCGGCGGTAACTTGAGTTTTCTTAAATTTTCTTTTAGGAAATTAAAAAACAATTCCATTTTACATTTTCGAAGTCCTTTTTCAATTCTTCATTTTTCCTCAGGTTATTTCTTACGATTCATCAGAGCTTTGGCTGTCATTTTAAATATAGAAAGAGCAAGATAATTTTTCATGTTTATTAGCATTTCTCTTATATTCATTTTCAATACGTATATATATGAATATGTGTATTAGTATGTGAATGGGTGTGTATGTCTGAGCACGCAAACATGAATGTCTATGCATCAGTGTACACATGCAAACGTTTCGCACATATATATAAGCACATGTACAAATATACGTTTCTATTTCTACTTTTTGCGTAAAAAGCAAAACCTCATGACACAGTACATTTTACCTAAAGCTCTGCGATCAGTTAACACTGAACCAAATTCCAGAAATAAACAAATTGAATGCGCTTGCTTAATGATTTATAAATCGATCTATCACGGCCCCAAAGGGCATTTCTGTGAATAAAAGAAATTAAAAGTATAAACAGATAAATGAAATAAAGCGCTCGTGCAAAAATTATCTCTATATTTGTATGCTGAACAAGCCATGCATTTTATTTTTGAGTGTAAGTTTGTTTACGCATTTCCAGATGTGCGTGCTGTGTTGTGCGATGTTCTTTATAAATTACTTCGTGACTAACCTTTTCTCGATACCTGATTGTCATTTACGATGGTGTTTCAATCTGCTCTGGTATAGCGTTTTTTTGTCTTTTTCCTACTTCGATAATTTCAACTAAGAACTTGGGAGTTTCGAATAATTCCTTAGCAGTATTCGAATTATTTATAAGTTGTTAGCCATCTCTTGGAATATAAAATATCCAAGAGATGATATTTTTCATTTCTCATTGAACTACCCTTGACAGAGTTAGACTATTAGCACGCCATGTAGGGTTTGTCTATTAGTACGCCTCGTATATTTTGTCTATTAATATGCCTCGTATAGTCTATCTATTTGTACACCTCTGATATTTTGTCTCTTAGTACACCTCGTATAGTTTGCCTATTATTATGCCTCGTATGGCTTATCTATTTGTACACCTCGGATGGTTTGTCAATTAGTTCTCCTCGTATGGAACTTTTGTTAGACTATTAGCACGCCACGCATGGTTTGTCTATTAGTACGCCTCATATATTTTGTCCATTTTATATGCCTCGTATGGTCTATCTATTTGTACACCTGTGATATTTTGTCTCTTAGTACACCTCGTATAGTTTGTCTATTGTTATGCCTCGTATGGCTTATCTATTTGTACACCTCTGATGGTTTGTCAAGTAGTACTCCTCGTCTGGAACTTTTGTTTTAGGACGTCCTATATTAAGAAACTTTTTAAAACACACTATGTTGGCATGTATCTCATGTGGCAACTTGGGAAATAAACATTTTCTCTTTTTTTTCTTTGTGGTAGAGACCGGTGTCCCGTGCAGCCGACTTCCCACACAAGCATCTTTATCTTTTTATTCTTTATTTTCATTTCTCTTTTGTTTCAGTGGTATTTCTTTAATTTCATTTTTCCTATGTTTCGTTGAGATTTCTTTATTTTCATTTCTTCTTTGTTGCATTGAGATTTCTTTATTTACATTTCTTCTTTGTTGCATTGAGATTTCTTCATTTTCATTGTTTCTTTGTTGCATTGAGATTTTTTATTTACATTTCTTCTTTGTTGCATTGAGATTTATTTATTTTCATTTCTTCTTTGTGGCATTGAGATTTCTTTATTTACATTTCTTCTTTGTTGCATTGAGATTTCTTTATTTTCATTTCTTCTTTGTTGCATTGAGATTTCTTTATTTACATTTCTTCTTTGTTGCATTGAGATTTCTTTATTTACATTTCTTCTTTGTTGCATTGAGATTTTTTATTTTCATTTCTTCTTTGTTGCATTGAAATTTCTTCATTTTCATTGTTTCTTTGTTGCATTGAGATTTCTTTATTTACATTTCTTCTTTGTTGCATTGAGATTTCTTCATTTTCATTGTTTCTTTGTTGCATTGAGATTTCTTTATTTTCATTTCTTCTTGGTTGCATTGAGATTTCTTCATTTTCATTGTTTCTTTGTTGCATTGAGATTTCTTTATTTACATTTCTTCTTTGTTGCATTGAGATTTCTTTATTTTCATTTCTTCTTTGTTGCATTGAGATTTCTTCATTTTCATCGTTTCTTTGTTGCATTGAGATTTATTTATTTACATTTCTTCATTTTCATTGTTTCTTTGTTGCATTGAGATTTCTTTATTTACATTTCTTCATTTTCATTGTTTCTTTGTTGCATTGAGATTTCTTTATTTTCATTTCTTCTTTGTTGCATTGAGATTTCTTCATTTTCATTGTTTCTTTGTTGCATTGAGATTTCTTTATTTACATTTCTTCTTTGTTGCATTGAGATTTTTTATTTTCATTTCTTCTTTGTTGCATTGAGATTTCTTCATTTTCATCGTTTCTTTGTTGCATTGAGATTTATTTATTTATTTACATTTCTTCATTTTCATTGTTTCTTTGTTGCATTGAGATTTCTTTATTTACATTTCTTCATTTTCATTGTTTCTTTGTTGCATTGAGATTTCTTTATTTTCATTTCTTCTTTGTTGCATTGAGATTTCTTCATTTTCATTGTTTCTTTGTTGCATTGAGATTTCTTTATTTACATTTCTTCTTTGTTGCATTGAGATTTCTTCATTTTCATTGTTTCTTTGTTGCATTGAGATTTCTTTATTTACATTTCTTCTTTGTTGCATTGAGATTTCTTCATTTTCATTGTTTCTTTGTTGCATTGAGATTTCTTCATTTTCATCGTTTCTTTGTTGCATTGAGATTTATTTATTTACATTTCTTCATTTTCATTGTTTCTTTGTTGCATTGAGATTTCTTTCTTTACATTTCTTCATTTTCATTGTTTCTTTGTTGCATTGAGATTTCTTTATTTTCATTTCTTCTTTGTTGCATTGAGATTTCTTCATTTTCATTGTTTCTTTGTTGCATTGAGATTTCTTTATTTACATTTCTTCTTTGTTGCATTGAGATTTCTTTATTTTCATTTCTTATTTGTTGCATTGAGATTTCTTTATTTTCATATCTTCTTCGTTTCATTGAGATTTATTTATCTTCGTTTCTTCTTTGTTGCATTGAGATTTCTTTATTTTCAATTCTTCTTTGTTGCATTGAGATTTCTTTATTTTCATTTCTTCTTTGTTTCATTGAGATTTATTTATTTTCATTTCTTCTTTGTGGCATTGAGATTTCTTTATTTACATTTCTTCTTTGTTGCATTGAGATTTCTTTATTTTCATTTCTTCTTTGTTGCATTGAGATTTCTTTATTTTCATTTCTTCTTTGTTGCATTGAGATTTCTTTATTTTCATTTCTTCTTTGTTGCATTGAGATTTCTTTATTTTCATTTCTTCTTTGTTGCATTGAGATTTCTTTATTTTCATTTCTTCTTTGTTGCATTGAGATTTCTTTATTTTCATTTCTTCTTTGTTGCATTGAGATTTCTTTATTTTCATTTCTTCTTTGTTGCATTGAGATTTCTTTATTTTCATTTCTTCTTTGTTGCATTGAGATTTCTTTATTTTCATTTCTTCTTTGTTGCATTGAGATTTCTTTATTTTCATTTCTTCTTTGTTGCATTGAGATTTCTTTATTTTCATTTCTTCTTTGTTGCATTGAGATTTCTTTATTTTCAATTCTTCTTTGTTGCATTGAGATTTCTTTATTTTTAATTCTTCTTTGTTGCATTGAGATTTCTTTATTTTCAATTTTTCTTTGTTCCATTGAGATTTTTTTATTTTCATTTCTTCTTTGTTGCATTGAGATTTCTTTATTTTCAATTCTTCTTTGTTGCATTGAGATTTCTTTATTTTTAATTCTTCTATGTTGCATTGAGATTTCTTTATTTTTAATTCTTCTTTGTTGCATTGAGATTTCTTTATTTTCATTCCTCATTTGTTGCATTGAGATTTCTTTATTTTCAATTTTTCTTTGTGGCATTGAGATGGTTATGGCTTCTTTTGGCAGTGTAGCAGGCTGTGCCAACAAGGGCACCCAGATTTTCCCCCATATTGGTGCCACTTGAACTTAAACTTTGCTAAGTTTTTCTGTTATCATCACCTAACACTTACTCTATTTTTCTTTGAATATTTCTTAACCCTTTAACGCCCACATTTTTGTACTCATATTACCATTATCACAACCACTATCACTACACCGACGCTGGCATTAGGTAGTCACTGTTATCAAGATGGGGAAGGAACTGCCACTCGGCAGTGACGTTCAAAGGACACATTAGTGTACAAGTTGAATAAGAAATACAATATATTATTGTTATTTTTGAAAGAGGACCGTACAGTCCACTTGGGCGTTAAAGGGTTAACCCCTTCTTTCCTTCTATTTGATTGTCACTCAACCCCTTCTTTACTTCTATTTGATTGTCACTCAACCCCTTCTTTACTTCTATTTGATTGTCACTCAACCCCTTCTTCACTTCTATTTGATTGTCACTCAACCCCTTCTTTACTTCTATTTGATTGTCACTCAACCCCTTCTTTCCTTCTATTTGATTGTCACTCAACCCCTTCTTTCCTTCTATTTGATTGTCACTCAACCCCTTCTTTCCTTCTATTTGATTGTCACTCAACCCCTTCTTTACTTCTATTTGATTGTCACTCAACCCCTTCTTTACTTCTATTTGATTGTCACTCAACCCCTTTTTTCCTTCTATTTGATTGTCACTCAACCCCTTCTTTCCTTCTATTTGATTGTCACTCAACCCCTTCTTTACTTCTATTTGATTGTCACTCAACCCCTTCTTTACTTCTATTTGATTGTCACTCAACCCCTTCTTTACTTCTATTTGATTGTCACTAAACCCCTTCTTTCCTTCTATTTGATTGTCACTCAACCCCTTCTTTACTTCTATTTGATTGTCACTCAACCCCTTCTTTACTTCTATTTGATTGTCACTCAACCCCTTCTTTCCTTCTATTTGATTGTCACTCAACCCCTTCTTTCTTTCTATTTGATTGTTACTCAACCGCTTCTTTACTTCTATTTGAATAAAGCTTAACCCTTTCTTTTTTTCATTAATGCTCAACCCTTTCTCTGTCCCTTCTCACGCTCGTTTGAGTTTCCACACCATTTGCCGTGCAGAGTCCGCCGGTGCCGTGGCGCAGCATCTTCACGTCACTGCCGTTCTACGCGACGGCGGTGGCGCACACGGCCTCCTCGTGGCTCTTCTATGTGCTGCTCACCGAGCTGCCCACCTACCTCGACCAAATGCTGCACTTCGACCTCAAGCAGGTGCTGTGCGTGTGCTGGTGCTGTGGGGTGCTGCATAGGTGCTGGTGCTGGGTGGTGAAGCTGTGTGGTGCTGTGGCTGTCAAGCAGTGCACGTGAGGGAGTGCTGTGTGGTGCTGCATGCTTGGTGAAGTTGTGTGGTGCTGTGGCTGTCAAGCAGTGCATGTGAGGGAGTGCTGTGTGGTGCTGCATGTTTGGTGAAGCTGTGTGGTGCTGTGGCTGTCAAGTGGTGCATGTGTGGGAGTGCTGTGTCTATAAAATAGTTGTGCCCTTTCACCCTATGTGCCACTCTCTTCACACATATAAGCACTGGGCACTCAGATCGAGGTGCTATCAGTTTGCGGTCTCCAAGCCACTACCATCTGTCCTCCTCCGCTTTTTACCAGTAAACGTAGAACGAGAAGAGCGTTGCCCTATTCCTCTGAGCAGACTATCCCGTGGCTCCAAGAGTGGAAACAACATATGGTGGCCAGTATGGGGAATATGTAGCTCCCGCTATTGGAGCTACGGGATAGGCTGCTTGGAGGAATATGGAAACATTCTTCTTGTGCCACGTTTACTGGTAAAAAGCAGAGGAGGACAAATGGTAGTGGCTTGGAGACCACAAACCAATAGCACCTCAATCTGAGTGACCTGTGCTTATATGTGTGAAGAGGGCAGCACGGCACATTGAGTGAAGGGTGTACATCTTTCCCAATGAGCCTTTAATTTCATACTTCAGATGACCGTGAAGTAATGTGGACGTATAAGTCATTCTTTTTATTCTTCTTATTTTTCTCTCTGCATTCTACAAATAGAAGGCAATATGAAAGTGAAAAATACACTTACACTCAATGTTATCCAATAATTTTGACACTGGAAACAAGTATCTCTATATCATTGAGAGTTGCAATGGCTTGTTCACGTAATAAATGCGCGCATCAGGGGTTAAATATGGGACAAATACAATTAGTTCTGTTGTGAAATTTTGTTAATTTTTTTTACCAAAAAATAGAATAAAATTTAAGCTTAGGAAAATGTGATGACTTAAAAACAAGTTACAATAGTAGAGCTGGCAGTTTAGGAAATGGTTCCGAATATTGGCTTATTTTTAGGAATAAGCACTCTGTGGGGAAAATGTGAGGTCCCTAGCTGAAGGTTAGATAGGCCTTCCTTTTTGTTGAAATAGAAGAGATTTTTTTAATTGCTACGTGACATTATTTTCCAGTTCACTTCTGTCCTATGTTTCATCAAATACTACTTTCTTCTTCAACTTTTATCTTGTTTTACAAACTTCCTTCCCAACCTGCTACTTCTATACTTCTATATCTTGTGTGAGAACACACCTTGTGCATAGATTTCCAGTTCCCTTACAAAGCTTCAAGTTTAAAAAAAAACGCTCACAAAACACCAGTACACACTCACGAAACACCACCACACATAAATCACGTCCTTCAGTGTGTTAGCACTTTGCAGCTGCCACCTGGGAACTGATGCGTACGGGCGAAGCAGGCTAGAAATATTCCAAGACACAAGCACAATTCCATAATAAATATCTAAGGAGCAAAGTGCACAATACAACTGCGCTAATAATTTAGCCCGCGGTTGTGACTCGGATTTTTGACCAGTAGAACCAAGGTGTTAAAGATAACCTGCCATGAAATACTGCTACGCTGGTGTGCTGTGATGAAAGTGGGCTGTGTGGCAGCATCAGTGATCACAGTAGTGGGCTGTGTGGCAGCATCAGTAATCACGGTAGTGGGCTGTGTGGCAGCATCAGTAATCATGGTAGTGGGCTGTGCAGCAGCATTGATCTCCAAAGTGGGCTGTGTGCAGCAGCGTTGATCACCAAATTGGGCTGTGTGCAGGACGCGCTGCTGTCAGCCCTGCCCTACGCAGCGATGTGGGCTGTGTGTGTGGGCTGCGGGCTGCTGTGTGACCGCCTCAGGGCTACGGGCGCTCTCTCCACCACCACCGCTCGCAAGATCTTCAGCTCCATTGGTCAGTCACTTCTTTTAACTCACTTTGTGTATGTTCCAACGTACGTCAAATGATGAACTGACCTCTCTTAATCTAGTTTATTCAGTTTATTTCTTAATCTAGTTTATTTTCTAGTTTCTTAATTTAGTTTATTAGTGAGTCACTCCTAGCTTACTTTTTGTATGGTTCTCCATACGCCATTATTAAACTGACCTCTCTTAATTTAGTTTTTCATTTCTTGGACTCGTGTTTTATTTTTCTTAGAGAAAACTATGAGAGGACGTATTTTGCTTCAAGTTTTCCAACAATCGTCGTGTGTGTTGCGGCCTTGCTTTATGAATGTTCCTACTTACACATCAAATGATCAAAAGCCTTCAAAATGGCTGTTAACTCCCCTTAATTCAGTTTATTTATGTCTTTGATTCATTTGTGTTGGAAAACTATGAGAGTCCGTTTTTACTTCAAGTTTCTCAAGCACCATTGTGCATGTAGCATGATGACTATTGTGGTAAAGCTACCAGCGGTGTTGAAAATGATATTGGTGTTTTCGACCAACTTCCTTAATTTTTTTTTTTTCAACTCATATTTTTGGAGTGAACTGTAAAGCTTTTTTTTACTCTTTTACTTTCCTTTTTTACCGTTTTTTATTATTTTCTATAAAACGCTTTATACTGTTATTCTCTAAATTACGTAACCACTGTTGAATATACTGTGTGTACTGTGAAATTTGTTGCGGTCAAGCCACCACCGGTGTTGAAAACTGATCTTGATATTAAATTTTATTTTTAATCCAACAAGACTTACGCTTATGTACAAAACTTTTTGAAATATTTCCTTTTAGTTTTATTTGGTTTTTGTCGAATTAGAAGTTACAATTTTTTTAATTGTTTATTTGCTATTGAAGACATACTTTTGTGCTGGGGCTGGGTAAGGCGACGGTGTTAGTGTTATACAAGCTTTCATTAATGATCGCGCGTATCATTTTGTTTGCGCACCTAATGCTCTAAAAAAAGCTATTGTTTAAACTTTAGTACCTCATATGAAAAAAATTTAGTCTTTCATTGCATAAAACCTGACTTGGGTAGAAATTGGCAACAATGTTTTTCGCAAGTACGCACCACATATATTCGATTTGGTTTATATCTGGAAGTTGTGAGGGCCAACCCATGTGCTAAACTTTACTTAAATGCTCCTTATTACATTCTGCGATCACTTCAGTTGAGTGAATTTGGACTGTGGATGGAAGGCTTTAGGGTTGCCATGTAACCATGTAAACCAGCGGAACGCGTCATCACGACAACCAAACTTTCATCATTACGACAACCGAACACGTCATTATTACGACAACTTAACTCCCCCCCAGACCTAGCAACCCCCGCTAACTTCCTGGTAGGAGTGACGTCATCACAACTAAACTCACCCCCACCCCCTAGGCCTAGCCGCCCCCGCCGGCTTCCTGGTGGGGGTGACGTATGCGGGGTGCAACACGACGCTGTCGCTGGCGCTGCTGACGGTGGCGGCAGGCCTGAATGGCGCGAGCAGCTCCGGGTTCGGCTGCTCGCACCTCGACATCGCCCCCAACTTTGCGGGCACCCTCATGGGGCTCACCAACACCGTGGGCAACACGCCCGGCTTCCTCGCCCCCATGATGGTGGGCGCGCTCATCAGCGGCCAGGTGAGGGGAGTGAGGAGGTGTGTCGAGGTGGGTGATGGTCAGAAGTGGGGGAGTGTCTAGGATGGGCGAGTGTGTCAGGAGTGGGCCAGTGTGTCTAGGATGGGCAGGTGTATCTAGGATGGGTAGGGGTGTCTAGGATAAGCAAGTGTGTCGAGAGTGGGCAAGGGCACACACACATCCCTAACAAGGGTTGAGTGGGCAGGTACGTTAGGGATGCAGGTGTATATTTCTATTGCTTTATCTTCATTTATCCAAGAAAACTCTCAACCGGTTGTGTTTTGTACCACCTAACATAGGAAGAAAGACTTAGTCTAATCAGTAAAACCCTTCGTCGTTCAGAATGACGCATTTTAAGTTTCACACGCTGTTGATCGCCTTTGGCTTTGAACTTTATGTTTCAATTTATCCCTATTTAACTCTTACATCTTAGGGTCTCCGTAAATAGTCTTGCAACTGTTGAGTTATATAGGGACATTCGTCCCTATATAACCCTTCATTTCCATTTGTCCGTACATGACCCATATCTCATTTCATATAGCACGACATCTTGCATCTGTCCTAGTACAACATTCCCACCCAACTCCACCTCGCCACTGCCCCCAGGAAACCCTGGACCGGTGGCGACTGGTGTTCCTGATCACGGCTGTGATCATCGTGGCAGGCAACACGTTCTACGTCATCTTCTACGTGGGCGAGGTGCAGCCTTGGAATGAGCCGCGCTACTCGCAAGGTGCAGAATCAGCGGCACCAGTACCGTTCAGCCGGTCTTGCTCATTATTGATTTTAACTGATCATGTGTTGTTATATTGACTCTATATCCACCACTGTCATATCTGAAGGGTATTTAAATGTTTCGATTAAAAATTCACATCTTACTAATGGAAATGCATCTTACTGGAAATTAATGTAATATTTCGTTCAAGAGCTAAACAATTTGTTCGTTATGGAGTCAACATTTAACCTTGCATGCTGTCGTCGTAGTGGTGACCCTATCCATGGTTTTCCATTATTAATCTCTGTTGGTCTTATTTTATTATATTAACATTCAACCCTGGATATTCCTGTCCATGTGGTGACCAATTCCGTTTACAATCTTAGTTTATAATATAATACTATAGCTGAACCTTAGGGGTTGTCACCCAAGTAGTAACCACTATTTTTCATTGTTGAAAGTTTATGTTATGTCGCATGTGTTGAGATCTGGAAAGAGCCAAGCAATGTTGCTGTTACAGAAAATTAAATTGAGAGGGAATGAAATTGAGAGAGTACACAAACCAACTACACGCACCAGGCGAACTTGAAGGAGAAATCACTGTTATATATCCGACAATTAGTTGCGTGTTTTTGTTAGTTTCCACGCTAGACTTGAAAATGGTATGGTTGAGAATAGAAGTCCCTTAACGTCGGGTTTGATCCTCTAAGGTACTGTTTTCAGGACTTTAGCTGAATGCTAAACATCATTATCATTATTTTTTGCAAAAAATTGTGGAAATTTAGCCAAAGGGAATTTTAGTAATTTTTCATGGTCAGATTTTCTCAAAACAACTTGCATCGTCTTATTGAAATCAAAAAACTAGATTGCTTCTTTGGATATTTGCTGTATAAAATTTTCCAATTTAAGGTATACCAGTTTTGTTTAGGTGTTTCTGTGGTACGCCAGCACCATATTGTTGCCAACCGCATAACTTAATCCTAAAAATATTTTACATTATTCTATTAGAAGGCAACTGGGTCATGTGTACAGCTGGTTTTATTTTTAGAGGTAATTTAAAGTTACCTTTGGTTGGGTTACGTTCCATGTTTTAACAAAAACATTTTTTTACGAAAACCTTTTCGGTTTTTTGTCTTGTTATTTATTTTCAGCTTCAGGATTTTGGCTTTGACATCCAGTTTAAAGGTAAATTAGATTTTTGGAAATGACATAAAACTCACGTTTGAATAAATTTCAGTGTTATTATGATGGCTATGTCTATCCATACTTAGGCAAGGCGATGTTGGGTGTGATGAGTTTACTGTCTCCACGAGAAAGTGATTAAACATTCAAAAAACGCACAATAATTCAAAGTAATAACCTAATGATTAAATTGAAATTAGTTAAACGCTCAAGAAATTCTTTTGATAATATAAAATTATTATTTAATACTTCATGATGAACTTAAATTGAGTTGAATACTCGGAAAAAAAGTAAGATAATTTAAAATAATGACTTAATGATAAACTTTAGTCAAGTTAAACCCTCAAGAAAAACATGCGATGAATTAACGCAATTAACTTAACGATAGTTACGGTTATTTTTAAAGTGACAATTGTTTCTGACGCATTTGGCACTTAGTTACACAAATGCCTTTTTGATGTCGTTTTCAGGCTGGCTTGGCTGATGCTTAGGCTGACTTGGTTGATGTTTAGGCTGACTTGGCTGATGTTTAGGCTGACTTGGCTGATGTTTAGGCTGACTTGGCTGATGTTTAGGCTGACTTGGTTGATGTTTAAGCTGACGTTGTCTATGTTCCCCAGCCGCACACCCCCGCGCTGAGGAGCCCTCAGAGGACGCCGCTCAGGAGGTGGACAAGGCCGGCAGCCCTGCGTCCTGATTGTCCTCAATGTTGGGTCGAGCTGAATGTTGTGTGGGTCCTAATGTTGTGTCAAGCTGAATGTCGTGTGTATCTTAATGTGTGGAGCTGAATGTCGTGTGTATCTTAATGTGTGGAGCTGAATGTCGTGTGTATCTTAATGTGTGGAGCTGAATGTCGTGTGTATCTTAATGTGTGGAGCTGAATGTCGTGTGTATCTTAATGTGTGGAGCTGAATGTCGTGTGTATCTTAATGTGTGGAGCTGAATGTTCTGCTGGTCCTGATGTTGTGAAGATCTAAATGTTTTGTTTTGATGTTGTGTAGATTTGGATGTTTTGAAGAGTTGAATAGTTTGTAGATCTGGATGTTTTGGAAATCCGAATGTTTTGTTGGTCTGAATGTATAGATCTGAATGTTGTGTGTACTTCAGTGTTGTATGAACCTATATCTTGCGTGCGCATGAGTCTGAATGTTATGTGTTCGTGTTTCAGAATGTAGTATGTGTGATTCTTGTCATGTCTGAATGTTGCTTTTGTTTATTTAAATATCTTGTACTGTATGTCAGACTATTGTGTACATCGTAGTATTATGTATCCGTATTTGTGTGGTGTTGTTAGAGCATCGCACCACTGCAGTGCGCATCACACTGACCACTACATTGAGTGCGACATGATAGCCTTTTTGGTTCACTTCTTTACATTTCGATCGCAGTTGGTTAAACCGAAGTTCTGTATTCAACTTGAATTTAAAGTCAATAGTTGTGAACCATTTTGAGAATAGCAAACATGAACTGGATCTTGATTTCATTTAGCTTTAATTCAGTATTTATGAAAATTGAGTTTGTGACTACTGGTCGATCACCAAGCATTATGAAAATCCTCTCCGTGTACCACGTTGCGGTCATCTTCTGGAATTACCGTTTCTATGCGCAGGGGATCTTGTGGGGGAACACAACTTGTGCATTGAATACGCATTCCCTTAACTCCATATCAAATGGTGCTTTTATCCTTGCTCTCTTAGCACACCTACCTGTGTAGTGGTCAGAGAGGCTCAAACTAACATATTCAGTCTGTATTTATATTCGCTAATTTTCTTAGATGTACAACATTTCTTTTGTTTGTAACATCTATGTTTGGGATATTTTGTTTACCTGCAACGTTTCTTGATACGCATCATTTCTCATGTTCCCAACATTTCTTACGTGCAACTTTTCCTATGTTGGTCACATTTGTTCCGTCCGCATCATTCCCTATGTTCGAGGCATTTCTTGCATCTACATCATTCTGCAAATCTGTTGTATTGCTTACATGTGCAACATTCGGTAACGTTTATAAACGTGTAGCAATAATAATTTAGTAGTTATTCCGTTCCTGATTTTTAGTGTTTAGTGTTGTGTTGTTGTTACTCTGTACTTGTAGTTGTGTTATTTATATTATTATATTACTATTACAGCTGTTGTTTTTATAATTTTTATGATATTGTAGTTGCGAAATGTATATTATTTACTGCGATGCTGGGGCTGTGCCTGACTTAACAGCATTATTACAAGATCTGACGAACCTTATGGTCACACCGCGCAAATGATCTTTGATTAATTTAAATTATTATCATAGCCGGGACTTACTGAACTTTATTGTGATACCGCGCAAATGATCGTTAATTCAAATTATTATTATGGACGTGCTTAGTTGGAATGAAATAATTATGTAGTCACCATGACATGGTAGTTAGAACCCTCGCATTTGACGTGGGAGGTGTGTTCGCTACCCCACTTTGCAAACGTGGTGTTTCTTCTCGTTGGAAAACGAGAACTTATCCGTAACTGCCCTCACAACTCTACGTTATTATTATTACTCAAAGTTATTATGGGTAACGACACGAATGGGAGATAACCGTCATGGCGGCTCCTGATATTAGTTATAAGCATTTTAAAAACTTACGCAAGATGATATGTAAGAAGCTTGATTGCTATGAATTATGTCGGAATTAGCATATCTTTGATCTCACGTGCTTTTTTTCCATCGATTTGTACTTATAAAGCGCTTGTTTTGTCGTGTTACTTTGTGTCTGATATGAAAAGCATTTCTGGAACTATAGATAAGGGATGATTAATATTTATATAAATTACTACGTTATTATTGTTATAATTAAATTATAATTGTTATTACGTTTATTTATGCAAATGGAAGCATTGCTTGTCGCTCGGTTAGTGTCAGGTGTGCGTTATAATTCCATTTCACCTACTATATTATGTAAACTAAAATATATATTTCCTTCATTTAAAAGCGTGCATTTGATTTTGTATTTTTGCCGCGCATTGCGTGAATATTGCTCTTCTAGGGAATAATTCGATTCTAATTATTGTTATGCCACCCCTCAGGGGGATACAACTATTGTATCTATGGGAATTAGCGCTCCCAGGGGGACAATGTGAGGGCCCGAGCTGAGAGGTAGGCCTTTTTTTACCAATGTTTTTGTTTTGTTATGTTAAGGACCATCTTTTTTCGGTTCACTGCTGTCCTGTTCTTCAGCTCCTACTACTTTCTTCTTCAACTTTCATCTTCAACTTTCATCTTGTTTCATAATCTTCTTTCACATCTTACTGTTTCTGTGCCCTTTCTGCGTAGATTCTGCGTTTCCTTAACTCCATACAAAATGGTACCTTCCTCCTTCCTCTCTTCCCCTCAGGGGGATACAACTATTGTATCTATGGGAATTAGCGCTCCCAGGGGAAAAATGTGAGGGCCCGAGCTTAGAGTTAGGTAGGCCTTTCTTTTATTGAAATAAAATGTTTTTTGTTATGTTAAGGACCCCCCCTCGCGCCATCTCGCCCTTGTCGCGGGGAGGGGGCTTGCGTGCCTCTATGATGCCCAGGGCTGTGCTGCCCAGGTGCAACCATGGCAGAGTGGCCTGGGTTGAGGGGTCAGACGAAGAGAGATGGCAGCATGTGACCACCCTACTGACTTGGACCTCTATATTGATTTGTGCTGAATTTCTCTCTTCGGATGACCCGGCTTTCCTTGGAACACGCTCTGACCTTCTCCTTGGGGGCTGGCGGGAGCCTAGGCCCGTCCTGCCAGTTTGAAGTCGCATGCGGCGAGGGCTAGTGGGAGGGGTGGCTGGGTAGGCGGGGGGCTGCTTAAACGTCCTTGGCGTGCGGGAACGCGCCCTTGACTAGTCAAGCGCATCAACCTACTGAGCCTGGTTACTCTGACTGCTATGCCTGTACCTAGCGAGCGTTCCCGTTGGGACTACGTGTGCCCGACATCAGGGATCCCCTTGTAGGCGGCCGATTTTTGGTGCCGGCTCGGGGTGACAGGTGAAACCAAACCTTGCTCAACATGGAAATTTCACCCACTACACCTTCGGTGACGACACGGCTTCTGCAAACGGACATAAGTACTGGACTCCCCCCAACTCTGCCTTCGGCGCAGCTAACACCATCGCAGCCTCCTGCGAGTGGTGACGCTGAAGCCAGGCCATCTGAGATAACAACACTAAGTCTTGAACCCTACGTCCCACCAACTCAGAGCCAAAGGGTGCTACCGCGTCGACCCAAGCGCCGTGTTCGGCGGCAACATCTATTTGCAGAGCCCCTAGCCAGAGTCGATGATAACGAAAGTAAAACTCTTCCCACGGAATTTAAGAGATTCTTCACAATCAAAACAAAGGACGGATCGCCCATGAGCCACGTTGACGTGATTGAAGCTAACCGTCACCTGTGCGGGGGACTTGGCGGCAGACCTGCCAAGGTGACGGAGACCCGGAACGGTGGCCTACTGGTAGAGGTGCGTAACCAACATCAAAGTGTGGCTATCTTAGGCCTGCGGTCCCTTGCAGGAGTTGGCGTGCAGGTTTCTCCACATGACAGACTCAACGAGTGCAAGGGTACCATCTGGTACGATAACTACCCTCAATATAGCGACGAACGCCTCCTGGAGGAACTTAAGCAATTTGAAGTGAAGGCATTGTACCGGATCAAGAGATTTGAGCGAGGCGTTTTGACACCCTCATCGATCTACATCCTTACTTTTGATCGCTGCCACCTACCACAGTCCGTGGAGATTGGATGGACTAGATGCCCCGTGCGCCAGTACGTGCCAAAGCCACGCCGTTGTTTCAAGTGTCAGGACTTTGGGCATGGTGCAAGGTCCTGTCGTGTTGAGCCTGGCGTGTGCGTAAACTGCGCGGAAGAGCAGCATGAGCTGCCTTGCGCTAAATCTCCCCGATGTGCCAACTGTGATGAGCAACACCCAGCTAGTTCCCAGGCTTGTTTCTATTACAAACTGGAAGAGGAAATCATAGCAGTGCAGGCAAACCAACGCATCAGCTATGGCGAGGCTAGGCGCGTTGTTGGCAGTCGTTTTAATAAGACTCAGGGCACATATGCAGAGAAGGTAAAAGCCCCTCAAGCGGCGCCCGTCAACCGTGCCTTCGGTCCTGCTGGCCGGGACCAACAGAGGGACGCTGCAGTGAGACAGGAGCCCGGTACTAGTAGAGCGCCCCTACCGGAAATATCTACAACCGTAAAACAACCATCTGTACCCAAAATTAAAGCGAAAAGAAATCCACCCCTCACTATTACCGAAACTACAGTTGCTGACCAGCCAAATCCATCCAATGAACCATTGAGAACGATTCCCTCAATTATAACCTCGAGGAAGCGAACGCAGAGCGGCACGTCTCCGACCCACAGCGGCAGCCAGGGGAAAGTGGCCAAGACACCTAGAGTCATCGAAAAAGCTCCTGATCTTTTTCCCAGCCAGGAAAACTCAGGACGGACTGGTGAGCCTGCTCTGGAGTCAGCCGCCCCTCTTGTGGGCGCATTGGAGCCGGGAAGTAAAGTTGAAAGAGTGCCTCGACCAGACGTGCGGGTGTACAGCCGTGGGGGTGGTGCTGTGGGGAGCGCTGGGCGTGACCTTTCGGTTCCTCGTGCGGACAGTCGTAGGTCTGAGCGGGATTGTGAACGACATATTGTGACCCAGCGTGTCCGTTCTCTGGAGCGCGTCACAATTGTCCCAGAAGATATTGCATCACACATGATGAAGAGATACCCGGTTCCGCGAGGTTTCCCAACTAAGCCTCCTCCCGCAGTGCCAATACATACGTGGGATGATAGACCCACAAGCCCCGTGCCGCCTGATCTAGCAATCGCCCTGAGTGAGGGTGTTGAAAGGGACTCCACGCGTGCTAAACCTCGAAAGGGTAAACCATGACCACCTATATCCAATGGAATATTAGAGGATTTCGCCGCAACTATGGAGATTTGAGGGCCCTCCTTGAGGAGTACCAACCATGTTGCGTTTGCCTTCAGGAGACCCTTCTTGGAAACCTGAACCCTGCACCTCCAAACAATTATTGTATTGAGGTTTATTCCCCGGTGCCTAACCCGGTGCCCGGAACGGGACTTGCAATACTTGTGCGGAGAGATGTTGGCTACAGTAAAATAGCAATCAATACTAGATTGCAGGCCCTGGCCCTTCGTATGTGTGTTGGGCAGCGTATGATCACGGTCTGCAACATCTATACTTCACCAGGAGATCCCTTAACCTCACAGGACCTTACCCTCCTTAGCAATCAACTAACAAGACCTGCTTTCATCCTTGGGGACACAAACGCCAAACATGTTCGCTGGGGCAATCTGATAAACGATCGACATGGAAGAGCGGTGGAAGAGTTTTTGGATGCTACCGAGTTGTGCCTGTTGAACACCGGAGCTCCCACTCATTTCCATGTACAAAGCGGTACCTCCTCTGCAATCGACGTCAGCCTGTGTACGCCCGACATCTTTCCTGATACTCAGTGGTCCGTGCTTGACGATACGTATGGTAGTGACCACTTTCCCATCCTTTTGTGTGTCGCACGGTGCCAACCTGTGCCCACGGATCCACGCTTTAATTTCAAGAAGGCCAACTGGAGAGACTTTGAAACCGGCTCGCGAATGGAAGAACCCGATGAGAGATGCAGTGTTGATGAGCTAGTCGAACGTTTTGTCATAACGGTGTGTGCAGCTGCCAACGCTGCCATCCCAAAGTCTCAGGGAGGCTGCCAGAAACATCGTGTTCCATGGTGGAACAACGAGTGTGCAGTAGCCAATAGTGAGCGGAAACGAGCCTTACGGCGCTATCAACGAACCAAGGAGCTGGCACATAAGATCGCCTATAACCGAGCCAGAGCCCGAGCGCAACTAGTCAAGGATGTGGCGCGTAAGACATCGTGGCAGAAGTATGTCTCCGGCCTGAACACTGATACCCCCATGGCTAAGGTATGGCAAAGAGTTAATAAAATGAAGGGAATTTATGGACACAGGCGACCGTGTTTGGAAGTTGATGGATCTCTCACCGCAGACCCGGAGCGTGTAGCAGAAGTGTTGGCCCGGAGTTTCTGTCGTGTTAGCAGCGGACATGCCACCTCGGCTCTCAGACGTCAGCAGGAACGGCAATTGCTAGATTTTTCGACTGACTCCACCTATTCGTACAACGATCCCCTCACAATGATGGAATTTTATTGTGCCTTGAAAAAGTGCAAAAACACAGCCCCCGGACCTGATGGCATTCACTACCAAATGATGAAGAAAATGGACCATACGGCGATATCATACCTTCTCTATATTTACAACAAAATCTGGACCACGCACATATATCCGCAGCAATGGCGAACATCAATAATCATGGCCTTTGCAAAGCCCAATAAGCCTACCACCAACCCTGATAACTATCGACCCATTGCCTTGACTAGTTGTCTTGGAAAACTGATGGAAAAGATTGTAAATGTCCGGCTTACGCGATGGCTGGAGACTGAAGAACTGGTGAATCCTGTACAGTTCGGCTTTCGTCAACACCGCGGCACCGTAGACGCTCTGCTGCGCCTTCAGAACTACCTAATAGCTAACCTCGCAGAACGTCGCCAGACTATATGTGTTTTCTTTGACTTGCACAAGGCCTACGATACCGCGTGGAGATATGGGATCCTCAAATCGCTGCATGGATATGGACTCCGCGGTAATATGGCTTTGTATATCCAGGAGTTCCTTGGTGAGAGAACGTTCCGTGTTAGAGTGGGTGGTACGCTCTCCTCACTGCAGTTACAGCGTGAAGGCTTGCCTCAGGGCAGCGTCATGAGTTGCACGTTATTTAATGTTGCCCTGAATGAAATTACTACAGTCCTTCCCCCTGGCATTTTGGCCTCGCTGTATGTGGATGATTTTATGCTCTACTCTACGTCTGCATTTCTGCCTGCGGCGACCCGTAGAATGCAGAGAGCCATCAACAGTGTGAGCAACTGGGCTCTTGAGCATGGCTTTACTTTTTCTACTGAGAAGACTGTAGGCCTTCTTTTCCAAGGTCGCGGCCGCTGTGATCCTCCACGACTGGTGCTGAGGGAGGGACAGATAGCTTTTGCGCACAGTGTAAAGTTCTTGGGGATGACTGTGGATGACAAGCTCACCTGGAAACCCCATCTGGCTGCTCTCAAGGTTGAGTGTGCTCGGAGAATGAATCTCCTAAAGTGTATATCTGGAGTAACGTGGGGAGCAGATCGAGTAACGTTGTTGCGACTGTACAGAACCCTCATCAGGAGCAAGATAGACTATGGCTGTATAGTATATCAATATGCCAAAGAATCCTCACTCGCTAAGTTGAATCCAGTGCACAATGCAGCTATCAGGCTAAGCACTGGTGCTTTTCGATCCTCACCCTCTTACAGCCTGTGCGTGGAGAGCGGAGAGCCACCCCTGTGGCTCCGACGTGTGCAACTAACCTTACAGTACCTAGCCAGGCTGGAGCAAGTCCCTTTGTCTCCTGCATGGGCCAGTGTGCACGTGCCCCTTGGTCGACACCTGCCTTTTCCACATTTCATACCCGCATCTGTGGATTACCCAGCGATTACGGCCGCAATGCAATTGAGACCCATGCGAATACTCCCAGTACTCTTGGACAACTCTGCGACATGGCGCGTCCCTATAGAAAGTTTTTGCCCAGGATGCCGGATGCCCAAGAAGGAATCCGTGCCCGACCACATCCTGAAGGGAATTTTCATGGACCATGTACTTGAAAAGCACGCAAACTCCGTGAAGTTGTACACTGACGGATCCAAAACGGGAGACGCCGTGGGATGTGCCGCCGTGTCTGGGGAAAGGGTCAGTGCAATGAAACTACTCCCAGAGTCATCAATTTTCACAGCAGAATTGTACGGTGTGATGGAGGCACTGAAATTGATTGAGGACTACCCATGTGGCTCTTTTACAATTTTTGTTGACTCGAAAAGCGTAATCGAGGCCACGCAAATGTATAATAGTACACACCCACTCATTGCTGAGATTCTCGTAATGTTAATAAACCTTGCGAGTAGACATAAGAGTGTCACGTTATGCTGGGTGCCCGGACATGTGGGAGTATCGGGCAATGAGCGAGCTGACCGGGAGGCTAAGCGAGCTGCGGAGACAAATGGGGAAACGTTGAACTTGATGGTCCCATTCCGAGACTACTACCCTCGGATAAAGGCTGCAGTGAGAAGTTTGTGGCAACAGGAGTGGGAAAGAACAATTAATAATAAATTAAGAAGTATTAAACCCACCGTGCGTGAGTGGATATCTTCTAGTTGTCGCCCTCGTCGGATGGAGGTGATACTCTGCCGCCTTCGTATTGGCCATACCCGTTTGACGCACGGGCACTTGATGGAGCGACAGCCACAGCCACGATGTGAGCGGTGCCACGTTCCTCTGACTGTCAAACACTTTCTTGTTGAGTGCCCTCGACATGCAGCTGCCAGGAATGTGTGTTTCCCGAGACTGCGAGGTCCTGATGAGGATGTAATGATCGGAATGCTCGGGGAAATTTTACGCTCAACTTTCGATGTATCAGCGCTTAAAATGTTCCTAGAAAAGTGTAATCTGATGTCAGAAATTTAACCAGAGAAAGAACAGCGTAAGCAAGGAACTTCTTCACAACTGAGATGTGGAAGACTAAACTGTAATATGGCCGGGCGCGCTGCGTAGATGCCTCTGGGGGTTTCAGCGTGGGTAAGGCGCCCGGCCATAAATGGGTGGGCAGCTGAAATCCCCTATGGGGCCTTTGGCTGCCCGTGCTAACAAAGTGTGCGTGGATATGTAGATGATCTCTTCAAAGATCAACTGGGGCTCTTATAAGATGACAAATGTGGTTTGAAATTAGAGCGGTTTTTGCGATGGATGTTGCTATGTCTCCATAATGGTAATTGTGATAAACTTTGAATAGAGATTTATATAATGTGCTTTTGCTGAAATGATGTGAATGTTGTATTTTTTATTTTTATTTTTGAACTGTGAGACCTACGGCGCGATATAGTACGAATTACTGAAGCGCTAGCAAATCGATGCTAATACTACTACTACTACTACTATGTTAAGGACCCCCTTTTTTCGGTTCACTTCTGTCCTGTTTTTCAGCACCTCTGACTTTCTTCTTCAACTTTTATCTTATTTCATGAACTTCTTTCCCATCTTACTGTTTCTATGCCCTTTCTGCATAGATTCCTCATTTTCTTATCTCCAACTAAATGGTGCCTTCCTCCTTCCTCTCTTCGATACGCTCTATTTTTGCAGCGGTTAGGGAGGCTTAAACTAACTTATAATCTAATCTAATCTAATCCTTCCTCTCTTTGGATCGCATTTGTTGCTGGGTAGGGAGGCTAAAACTAACGACTAATCTATTGTTATGCCATTTTATGAAATGGTCCTTGTGTAGTTGCGTGGAACCCCTCAGGGGGATACAGGTATTGTATCTATGGGAATTAGCGCTCCCAGGGGGAACATGTGAGGGTCTGACCTAAAGGTTAGGTAGGCTTCCTTTTGTTGTAATAAAATAGGTTTTTGTTTTGTTACGGACCATCTTTTTTCGGTTCACTGCTGTCTTGTTTTTCAGCACCTACTGCTTTCTTCTTCAACTTTTGTCTTGTTTCATGAACTTCTTTCTTAGCTTCCTGTTTCTGTGCACCTTGAGCATAGATTCCGTGTTCCCTCAACTCCATACTAAATGGTGCCTTCCTCCTTCCTCTCTTAGAACATCTTTGTCGTGCAATTAAGGGAGGCTAAAACTTCCTTATATAATAATAATAAAGTTGCGTGGAAATGAACCTAGCAATGTTGTATGGATAAAATTTTCACACCATTTTTAACTGAAAGTTATGCAGATTGTCATATAGCAGGATGAATCTTTTTTAACCATTTACTGTCATTTGTGTGTCCAAGAAAATATCTAAATTAGTTATAAGTTATATACTGTCATTACTGAAATTTTCAATGCATTTTTCAAATTATCTCAATTTTTTGCTCCTATCGAAGTTCATGAATGTGAGAATATTTAGTCACCGAATATTCAGTTTATTAAATGTTAACTCCCCTTAGGGAGATACAACTATTGTACATATTCATGGGAATTAGCACTCCCAGGGGAAAATGTGAGGTCGTGAGCTAAGAGGTAGGCTTTCTTTTTTATATCAAAAATTTTCTTTGCCATGTAAAGACCAAATTTTTTTCGTTTCACTGCTTTTCTGTTTTTCAGCACCTCTGACTTGCTTCTTCGACTTTTATTTTGTTTCATAACCTTCCTTCTTATCTTACTGTTTTTATGCGCATGGGATCCTTTGCGGGAATACCCTTTGTGCATAGATACCACGTTCCCTTAACTCCATACTAAATGGTGCCTTTGAACATCTTTGTTGTGGTAAAGGGAGGCTGAAACCAATTTATAATTAATCATTAAATGTTAACTGTCAAATTTTTAATCACATTCCCGTCACCACAACACCACATTCCCGTCGAAATAAATGCAATTCCTTCTTATTTTTTGAAGCTCACTTCTATTTATTGAAAGTTTATTTTCATTTCTTTTTGCTAATTTGCTACTATAAATTGGTAACAACATTGGTTCGCGCTGGGAGCAATTTTCTTTGTTGGGTATAGGAGAAAAATTCCAAGCACAATACCCCACTCTACCCAGGTGTCTGAAATGGGTGCCGGTGTTGGTCGGGGGAAAGCGTCATGGCGTCCTGGTGTTGGTTATAAGGCATTTGAAAAACCAATGTACAAGGTGATATGTATCAGGCTTGAAATTGGAAATAAAGCATCCGTAGATGCCTTCATTATTATTATTATTATTTGACACGTTGACTGTGATGGGTCACTCTAGAGTTCAGTTTTCAACTCAAATTTAAATTCACGAGTTATTAATTTTATAATAACCAACATTAACTGGGTCTATTAAATACCATTAATTTTAAAAGATTGGTAAAACTTTTTCAAACGACATATCGATGGGTCGTTTTGCAGAAGGAAAAACTTGAGCACGACCCACCGGTGGGTCGTATCGCAGTCGATGTGTTATTATTTCTCAGCGCGCAAATCCTTCGTTAAAATGAAAAAAATATATAAAAGCGAACATTCTTTTGATTGCAAACGTTTTGGAATTTCTGATTCCATCGTCAGTGCGTGCTGTAAAACGAACAAAAAACAAAAACGACAATGAACAAATTTGAATAACTGTTAGAAACTAAAAATACATACATTGAAAAATGGTTACACTTAACTATTAAAACTGAATTTTCTTGAACATTTCTCGTAAAAAGTAAGATTTTGTATAGAAAATTTCCCAGTTTTTAGGCTGCTCTGTTGGTTACAGGTGATAAACCCTCAAAGAAATAACTTCCAAGATCAAATTATCAGCGTAACATAGCTAAAACATTGAGAGCAACTTAATTATTTAACAAGAACTTTTCTACTTTCTCAACTTTGCGAAACAGTTGAAGTTCATGACGTGATAGAGTTCGAAGAAATTCACTCAACATTTTTATTGGAACACTCAATCGTTAGAAAGTACTGCCTATGAAGTCTATAAAACGCAACGTTTCGATGTACAAACATCATCATCACGCTGAAAATGTACAGAAAAGTTGATGAGTCACATTGGTAAAATGCAAATCTAATTCTTAAGCTATATGAGACTAGAATGAAAGATGAAATCGGAGCACAAAAATATTTTACAAGTGACCAGATATAAAGTTTGTACTACAAAAATATGTATACGCGAAAAAATAAAATGTACATACTATTACTCTACCTGATTTCGTATATACATATTTTTGTAGTACAAACTTTATACCTAGTCACTTGTAAAATATTTTTGTGCTGTGATTTCATCTTTCATTCTATTCTCATATAGCTTAAGAATTAGATTTGCATTTTACCAATGTGACTCATCAACTTTTCTGTACATTTTCAGCCTGATGATGATGTTTGTACATCGAAACGTTGCGTTTTATAGACTTCATAGGTAGAACTTTTTAACGATTGACAGTCTTCCAATAAAAATGTTGAGTGAATTTCTTCGAACTCTATCACGTGATGAACTTCAACTATTTAACAAGAACTGGTCCCAAGTAGAAGATTCATGACGTCATGCCGGTGTGGGACTAAGATTGGGAAGTTGTGACCGAAAAATAAAGAGAAACAGTAAAATTGCAACCAGGTCGTGACATGAAATGTAAAACAAAGTTATATTAAAAAATATGTCATTGGGAAACCAGTTTTGATAGGTATCATAATTGATGATATAAGAGCCATGTAACAGCCCTCAATCTTTCGGTTGAAAGGTTCAAAGAAAAGACCTGAGAATGTACTTGTAGATCGTGGTCACCGTGAAAGTGAAAGTCGTGAGTTCGAACCTCAACGCATTCACCGTGGTCTTCCCTTGGGGAAGAATATTAACTCTACATTCTTTGCTAAACTTAAAGGTATAAAGAAGTACTGGCTCGAGCTATGGGACCCCTTGCTGCGTCCTAGCTGGGTCGTTGATTATAAAGAATTACATTGATTACGACATGAATTAGTTTGACTATAATTCACAGGGTTTTTAAATTTTTTATAATTTCTTTTCTTTTTGTTGTTGATTTGATGACTGGAGAGTGGACTGAAATGGTTGAGGAACTAATAAAAGCGATCAAATCATTACTAAGCATAACCCGTACATGAAAGTGTTTTAAATTTGTAACTTATCATAAAAATTTTCATAAAAAAGACTAGGATAGGACATGCATTTTAAACAAGAGGTGTATAATAATTTTATTGATAGATTTACTCTCACATGAGCTCAATAAGCTCTCAAAAATGAATTTCTCAAACAATGATAAAGCCTATAGAATAACATAATATAATTATCATAACATTATTCGATCTTCGATCGAATAACATAGTATTCTCATTAGCCCTTCACTTTGTAAAATCAAATGCTAATCAAAAACTTATTGTATAAATTTTAACACCGTGTGAGGGACATTATTGCTAAGTATTCATACGTGGCCAGCGCTCTCACAATGCACAAACAAATACTCTCCAGTGCCTCGCATTGCTCAGTCTACGGGTGTTCAGAATGAGGAAAGGTCATGCGAAACGATGCTCCGCCTTTGAGGTGCGAGAAAGTTTGCCGGAAGCGTTAAGTGTTTCTTGTTTTTACGACGGAGAAATTGCTTTTCTGGGAGTTCGTTTCGTTGAGTGGGTTTATTAAAAAGCCCCGAGTAAGTTATTCATTTCTGAAGTGTTGGGAATAAATATATTCTAGATAATCATGGAGTATTAGTGTGGAATAATAGGTTTTTACGTCTTCAAAACCTTGTTATCGAAAAACTACCAAAATCTGTACAATTAGAAAACGCTGGCTAAGGGTTAGTAAACTATAGGAAATGATTTGCTGTTTGTTAATTTTGAATTAAAATAATAGCTGCAAATGATTTGCTTGTTAATTATAGAAACAAAACCGAGGAGTAACGATTTCAAGAATAGCAAATATGAACGAATTTAAAAAACATGTTAATGACAAAAAAAATGCCCCTGTATTAAGAAGAAAATTTCATGTAAAGTTTAAAGTATCTCTACGAGTCTTGCGATTTCTTAGTAAAATTCAATAGTCAAATATTGAAGAACTCGCTTGTTAGTCCACAATAGTTAATTAACGATACTTCTGATTTTTTCAGGTTTAGAGGTTTTCAATGAAGTTTATAGTCCAGTACTGATATGTCGTAACTATACTAATATATTAGTGTAGTCCACAACCAATAGCAGAAGAGCGTTTGACCGGCGTCAGCTGAGCAGCAGAGGTAGCATGTCGAGTGCATGTTGGTGTCCCGTGCAGACATGAGTTCCATGCGGTCCATGTACCATCATGAACGGCCGGTAAGTTCTCAGTGTGTGTACTTATGATGAGTGTTTGTTCTCATTCACTGTTGATGTACTTTACTGTTTGCTCACAGTGTATGCAATCACAATAGACTTCTAGAGTAGCCACTCTAATCGTGATGAGCAAGTCAGATGCTACGCACCAACTACGAACGAACGGTGCTTATAGTAAAGTCAGAAAGAGTTAGCAACAGAGTGTACCAGGAAGAGAAGAGGTGAAGCGGAAAAGGATAGATAGGGAACTGAAAAAGATGCGCTTTGCGCATATGATGCTAGTGTTATAGATTTTTTTTTAAGTAGCTTGAAGGTGGTCGCACTAACTGCCGTATGAACGTGCTCTTTAATATCGTTGGTACGTAGCACGAATACGCGCTCCCATGTCTCTGGTGCTCACATTCACGAGGTGGCCAATCTGCCCTCAGTCTTTGGCCGGCGTAAATCTGTTATTTGACCGGCCGACTCTATTTTATCATAGGTTCAGTTAATATGATTCACGCAGATGACTAACTGCTGTTACCTACATCAGTACATATTTCAAAATTAATAATTCGACGTTCTTTCAAAGTTACAACACACCGAAAGCTTTTAGTTTCAGATTTTTGCCGTAATTTTCAAACTAAGGTCCAATTTTTCGCCGATATTCGAAGGCATCAGAGTCACTGAGTCGTGTGTGCTGAGGGAAGTTTGTTATTTGCTGGAGTTGAGATGCAGGCGACTTTACTATCAATTTATGCTCAATACACGTTCACTGCGATGAGTTAAACCGAAGTTCAATGTCCAATTCAAATTTGAAGTCAAACGTTGGTAACTTTATAGATAGTAAACATTAGCTGGTTAAAATAAATACCATTCATTTATAAAGATTATTAAAAAATTATCGGTAAATGTGTAGCGTTGGTCAGTAATCGATTTTCCGTTTTTCGGTATCTAATCGTAGTTAATTAGATCGAAATAAACAAGTTTTCTTCTATGCACTTTCCGTCGTAAATGAATATTTTACAAGTTATAGCGGTAAATTACTGACCGCAACTCCAGTGTTTGAAGCGGGAACTAATTCAAACAGGACGTCGGACGGCAACACTGCAATGCCGTCTCGCTTCTAGTTCGATCGTCATCAAAGACGAAACCAAACCTACCGCTATACCTCGTTAAATACTCATTTGACGAAAAAAGTGTATAGAAGAAAAGTTGTTTATTTCGATGTTATTACCATGATTCAAGCAACAAAATTTTGAAAATCGATGAGTAGCTGTTTATTCGAGCGCATTCGTCTTCAAAGACGAAACTAAACTTACCGCCATAACTCGTTAAATACTCATTTACGACGGAAAGTGCATAGAAGAAAACTTGTTTATTTCGATCTAATAAACTACGTTTAGGCACTGAAAACTCAAAAATCGATTACTGACCAACGCTACACATTTACGAACTCCCAAACGACCCATTGATGGGTCGTTTGAGAGTTGGAAAAACATAAGCTCTACCCATCGGTGGGTCACCCCGCAATGAACGTGCTAAATAATTCTAAAAATTTAATAATTATGTTCAATGACACGAATGTAATCGTACGTTTGTTCAAAATTTACTGTGTACATGAGAAGATTTCGACCTCTTGAAAACGGACTAATCTTTGACCGAAACAAGACCGTATCGCTCGTTCCCCCGTAGTCTTTTTTTGCGGGTGGAAAGTTTTGACTAGTTTTTGTACAGCCAAGCGATTGCCCAGGGCAGCAAGGTAAAACTTAAGCAAAAACTGAGATCTGCGTGATCTTCTTCGCCAGAGACCATTTGGTACGAGCAAGGTCTTTATCACTGAAAACTAAATAGGGCACGGAAACTAATAAATTTATGACTAAGTTGGGATGGTAAACTTCTCATCAAGAAGGTAAACTTCTCATCAAGAAGGTAAACTTCTCATCAAGAAGGTAAACTTCTCATCAAGAAGGTAAACTTCTCATCAAGAAGGTAAACTTCTCATCAAGAAGGTAAACTTCTCATCAAGAAGGTAAACTTCTCATCAAGAAGGTAAACTTCTCATCAAGAAGGTAAACTTCTCATCAAGAAGGTAAACTTCTCATCAAGAAGGTAAACTTCTCATCAAGAAGGTAAACTTCTCATCAAGAAGGTAAACTTCTCATCAAGAAGGTAAACTTCTCATCAAGAAGGTAAACTTCTCATCAAGAAGGTAAACTTCTCATCAAGAAGGTAAACTTCTCATCAAGAAGGTAAACTTCTCATCAAGAAGGTAAACTTCTCATCAAGAAGGTAAACTTCTCATCAAGAAGGTAAACTTCTCATCAAGAAGGTAAACTTCTCATCAAGAAGGTAAACTTCTCATCAAGAAGGTAAACTTCTCATCAAGAAGGTAAACTTCTCATCAAGAAGGTAAACTTCTCATCAAGAAGGTAAACTTCTCATCAAGAAGGTAAACTTCTCATCAAGAAGGTAAACTTCTCATCAAGAAGGTAAACTTCTCATCAAGAAGGTAAACTTCTCATCAAGAAGGTAAACTTCTCATCAAGAAGGTAAACTTCTCATCAAGAAGGTAAACTTCTCATCAAGAAGGTAAACTTCTCATCAAGAAGGTAAACTTCTCATCAAGAAGGTAAACTTCTCATCAAGAAGGTAAACTTCTCACAATAACTGAGTGAGGGCGCAGAAACTGCACTGTATGTAAATCCCTTACTGGGATACAAATAATGTATTTGCAGGAATAAGCGCTCCTTGTGCGGAAAATGCAGGTCTCGATGTGGAGTTCCGGTGAATTTTCCTTTTGTTTAGTACATTGTTTTTGATTTTGTTTCGGATCATCATTTTTTCAGTTCACTACTCTCCTTTTTTCATCACCTCAATTCTATTTTCCATTTATTATCTTATTTTGTAAACTTCTTTCAATCATGCTTCTTCTAAGCGCTGGAAGTCAAGTATGGGAACAGACCTTGTGCATAGATTCTATCGTAAGCTATGAAGGCTGGCGCCCCCTGGTAAAATGCTGTCAGGTTACCTCAGATGTACACAGGCCTTGGAATACTTTTTTCCCTTCCTCCCTAATTTTCCCTTTCTCGTAATTACACCACTGAGTTGACAAAAAGGTCGGTCGGCGACATCCTCAAGTTTCCTCTTTTAAAAACGTTCTTCCGTAGGAAAAGAAGCATAGAATCACACGAAATGGAAGTCCATACTAAACAGTAGTTTTTCTTCGCTTTTAATAATGTTGCTGTGGAGGCTGGGGATTCTTCATCTAACCAATACTATATAATAGAACGCCAGGTGTCTCCTTAACTTATAAATGAATAAATTTAAATATTTTTTGTGCGTAATTTCTCTTAAGTTATTACATACAGTGGAAATCTCATTGAACACATTAATTGGTCCGTCTCTCTTTGACTCATAAGGATGCCTAATGACTGTCTCTGTGATAAGAGTTTCACCACTGCACAAGTGTAAGAATTATTTAATTGCGGCACTATTAGGATGGATATATTTGGTTGTCATCCCTATCTTGATACTTATTTAAGGAAATGTCGAATCCCGCCATTTTCGACGAGTCCTGTACACTAGATGTACGTACGCGTGTAATAATCCGCACTGGTAAACGTTGCACAATCACCAACTCTTCCCCTCCACGCAAGACCCTCCCAATAAACCAGCTTGGGCCGCAAGACTCCTTGATGCGCGCCGCAGTTTTTTGTGCAGAGAAAGCAAGCAGAAGCGACAGCAGTTCCGCCTGCCGGTCCAACCACGTCATTAACTTCCGGATGTCTCATCCTCGGACATAATTGCAGAACTCGAACTATTACTTCCTCTTTCATATGAATGTTTTCTTCGGTAAATTTTTATATTCTTTAATGTAATACTCGTATATCTCGCTTTAAGACTACTAACTGCCAGGTTTCATTTCGAGGGCGTAGAAATAGTCCGTCTTTAATTTTCGAAATTTTTATTGTAGTGTTACTTTGAGACTAGCAGCCAGGTGTTTCACCTGTTTTTGTCTATTTTCTGGCTTGTTTTCTGACCTGTATACCGGTCAGTTGCGTTGCGAAAGTTGAGGTTTGCAGTTTGGTATCGCGTTTTCACTGGCGTTGCATCCGATTATTGTTGGGAAAAATCCCCTCAGGGGGATACAACTATTGTATCTATGGGAATTAGCGCTCCCAGGGGGACTATGTAGGGGCCTGAGCTAAAGGTTAGGTAGGCTTTCTTTTTGTTAAAATAAAATAGGTTTTTGTTTTGTTACGGACCATCTTTTTTTCGGTTCACTGCTGTCCTGTTTTTCAACACCTACTTTCTTCTTCAACTTTGATCTTGTTTCATGAACTTCTTTCTCATCTTACTGTTTCTATGCCCTTTCTGCATAGATTCCACGTTCCCGTAAGTCCATACTAAATGGTGCCTTCTTCCTTCCTCTCTTTGGATCTCATTTGTTGAGGATAGGGAGGCTTAAAATAACTAACAATCTAATCTATTGTTGGGAAATTTATGTTATGTAAGAGTTAGTTTTGCTAGAATATTTTATTGGACTCGAACGACAGAAATTTTTCAACATCAAAGTCTCAAAATAAGCTCTCTGGGTGTATACCTATTTCTCTTGCTGTGTAGGAAGGTTGCTTTTTTACGAGAAGGGAAATCTATACAGAGCTTTATTTTTGAAAATTATTTTACGCTTTTGCAGTTAGCCACAGTGGAATGCCGTTCCTTTGCAGTTATGAACTTTTGTCATTTTTATTACTCCATTTTTGTGATACCAAGGCTGTTGAAATTTTTACTACCGAACATGTTTCAGTGCCACTGGTGCACTCGACCCGTCAAAAACAGCGGTATTCGAAACGGAGATTATTGATAAAACACATCAGTTAATTACAGTTTTTAAATGAACAGAGGAAGTGTATCTCAGATACTGTATTTTACGGCAGCCATGCATGAACAAAAAGGAATTGACTGGCGTATCTGTGATACGTACCTCGTGTACTGGTGGTAATGGAGGCGGAGTAGGTCATGAGGGATGATTTATGTAGAGAGAGTTGGGCTGAAATATTTCTCCTGGCGTAAAAAGCATCAAATCTTCGTGCGGTTGGTTCACTCGTGAATTTGCAAACTGTTCTGGCACAGCTGCTTACGGGTATGTCCTACTTGATCGATTGAGGTACAAGCAGTGATGGTGTGTGTCGTGTACACCATATATCAAAGATGGTTTTGATAGGCGCTCATTCGTCAAAGGA
The DNA here is from genome assembly GCA_030386875.1 of Morinoia aosen. Taxonomy (NCBI): domain Eukaryota; kingdom Metazoa; phylum Arthropoda; class Malacostraca; order Amphipoda; family Talitridae; genus Morinoia; species Morinoia aosen. Next base: position 62,107,885 of record CM059579.1, on the reverse strand, counting down.
AAAGTTTCAACGTTACGTAATTGGCGGCTTAGTTTGCTGTTTTTTTATGATCAAGAAAAAATACTCTTTATTTATCTTTTAGGAGTTGACATGCAATGTGATTTCGCTGTCTAAGCCCGCGTGTTGAGGCTAGGGATCATTTTCAGTTTACCCTCACTGATGCTTTTATGTGCCTCAAAGATCCTAGCTTTCTTCTGATGAATCATTCCGAATTCTCAGTGATAAAAAAACGCTATATGTCTGTACTTCCCATAACGTTTCTCGACAGTACTTCAAAATTTCGAAAGCAAACTACAGTAACGCTAAAAAGTATATTGGGTTATTCATCTATAGTCACAACGCTGCCCGTTAAAGTCATTCTCTTTTCCGAGTTGAGGTTTTGTGCGCGACGCTGGCCCACTCAATGTGCGCATCAGTTATACCTTCCAGCCAGCGATGGGTCCTATATTTCACAACACACTCGCGTGGAAGACCATCTGCCTTCCATGCCTCAAACAGTAGGAAGCCTTGTGCTACATACCAGCCTCTGGTTTAGAAACTGAGCGATGCCACATGCGTTCTCTCGGAACCTGTTCGTTCATTGCCTTTACCCCCGCCTACTTTAATTGGAAGAGGGTTCTCCGAATGCCGTGGCAGAGAGTGAATTAGTTGTGCATGTAAGGTCTTTTCTTTTTATACACCAGTGTTTCACGGATACCAAATCAGCCAGTGAATATAGTTGTAGAGGTGAAGCCTCTCTTTTTTTTAACATAGGATTATACAAACATTTTACATGCATTCCCTTATATGCAATGGGCGAGTTAAAAAAGGGTTAAGGGGAAGGTGGTCTGTAACTGTGAAAGTGATGGCCCAGGTACGTTGAACTCTATGAATACCATTACCAAATTTAGGGTGTAATAATTTCACAAATAATGACGAACTAATATTTCATCCTTTGTACGAGAATATGTACGTAATCCACTCCTTTGCAGACAACTGACGTGTCGTTTGAAGCTTCGATCTCCCTGTGGTACTGCGTTCCGTTCCTCCTTCTTGGGCTCATCGGCTTAGGTATTTAATGAATATTTCTTGTTGGTATTATCGTTATAATCTCATGATGTTTGTTATTATCTTGCATGTTGTTATTTTGTGAATCTTGTCTTGATATACTGAAGTGTGTCCTATGTCCTGTATGAAAGTGTCTTGTGCATTGCTGGAGCGATGAAGATTGTTCCGATTTTGTAGTGTAGTGGATGGTTCTCCTATTCATCATTCTGACATCGACTTCACCTCATCCTATACGTTAATATCTTCGGTAGAGCCTTACAAAGCAAAAACGTAAAATTTAATGCGAAGTTTCACAAGGGAATCTATCCTCTCCATAGATAATTTTAAGAAGTAGAAATTGATGTTTTCCGAGGTCTAATAATTATAGATTGAGAAATTAACGAGTGTAATTTACAGCTTCTTTGGCGGCTGGAGCCGGCATCGGCGCCCTCATTGCTGCTGCAATCGCCAAGCACATCTACAAGCACAAGGACGACAAGGACTACAGAGACTACGATTATCACATCGGAATTTATCCCGACGAAGGCTACCATCGCAGAAAAGATGACAAGCGCAAAGGCAAACGTAATGAAAATTACATCATTGAGTTGACAAAAAAGTCGTTCGGCGACATCCTCAAATTTCCTCTTCTAAAAACGTTCTTTCGTAGGAAAAGAAGCATAAAATCACACACGAAATTGAAGAACATCCCAAAAATACTCAGTCCTGTGAAGCAAGTTCAATCTGTGAAAAGCCAAGAAGAACGGATCCTTGAGACTATTCAGGCCGACGATGAGCTGAGGTGCGGGGAGAGGCTCGGGTGTGAGGTGGCGGGAGTGGCGGCGGGGATGGTGGGGTTGGCGGCGGGGAGGCCACTCTCTCAACTCGAACAGCAAATCCTGCGCTTCGTGAGGTGAGCGGGTCTAAAATCTATATCATTGTAAGTTTCATCCTGTATGTGATACTTGTGAATTTACGCATTCATAAAATGGTGTTATTTTTTCGATTAGTTTGGATAAACTCAGATGGTTCCAAAACATTGACGAATGATGAGGCATTCTACAATTGAAATATTTAAATTATATTTCTTTCTGATGTCTTAAAACAAGTTTAAATTTATGTATAATGGCTTGGTGTATTTTGCATGTATCTGTACTCAGATACAGTTCGGTATACGCATTTATTAGGTAGTTTTTCTGTTGTTTTCTTCTCGTTTTTATGTTTAGGTGTGAGAAAGAAAGAAAGAAGAAAGAAAAAACCGTTTATTTCCAAGTTGCCACATGAGATACATGCCAACATATTGGCTTTTAAAAATTTCTTAATATAAGACGTCCTAAAACAAAAGTTCCATACGAGGAGTACTAATTGACAAACCATCCGAGGTGTACAAATAGAAAAGCCATACGAGGCATAATAATTGACAAACTATACGAGGTGTACTAATAGACAAACTATCAGAGGTGTACAAATAGATAGACCATACGAGGCATAATAATAGAAAAGAAAAAATAGAAGAAAGAAAAAAACTTTTATTTTCCAAGTTGCCACATGAGATACATGTCAACATATTGGGTTTTAAAAAGTTTCTTAATATAGGACGTCCTAAAACAAAAGTTCCAGGCGAGGAGTACTAATTGACAAACCATCAGAGGTGTACAAATAGAAAAGCCATACGAGGCATAATAATTGACAAACTATACGAGGTGTACTAATAGACAAACTATCAGAGGTGTACAAATAGATAGACCATACGAGGCATATTAATGGACAAAATATACGAGGCGTACTAATAGACAAACCATACATGGCGCGCTAATAGTCTAACTCTGTCAAGGGTAGTTGAATGAGAAATGAAAAATATCATCTCTTGGATCTTTTATATTCCAAGAGATGACTAACAAACTTGTAAATAATTCGAATACTGCTAAGGAAGTATTCGAAACTCCCAAGTTCTTAGTTGAAATTATCGAAGTAGGAAAAGGACAAAAAACACTATACGGGAGCAGATTGAAACCCTATCGTAAATGACAATCAAGTATTGAGAAAAGGTTAGTCATGAAGTAATATATAAAGAACATCGAAGTAGGAAAAAGACAAAAAACGCTATACCGGAGCAGATTGAAACACCATCGTAGATGACAATCAAGTATTGGTTAGTCACGAAGTAATTTATAAAGAAACATCGCGCAATACAGCACGCACATATAGAAATGCGTAAACAAACACTCAAAAATGAAATGCATGGCTTGTTCAGCATACAAATATAGAGATAATTTTTGCACGAGCGCTTTATTTCATAGATCTGTTTATACTTTTAATTTCTTCTATTCACAGAAATGCCCTTCGGGGCCGTGATAGATCGATTTGTAAATCATTAAGCAAGCGCAATCAATTTGTTTATTTCTGGAATTTGGTTCAGTGTTAACTGATCGCAGAGCTTTTGTTAAAATGTAATGTGTCATGAGGTTTTGCTTTTTACGAAAAAAGTAGAAAATAGAAACATATATGTGCATGTTCTTATTATATATATATATATATATATATATATATATATATATACGAAACGTGTGCAGGTGTACACTGATACATAGACATTCATGTTTGCCAGCTCACACATACACACCCATGCACATACTAACACACATTTTCATATATAAACGTATTGAAAATGAATGTAAGAGAAATGCTAATAAACATGAAAAATAATCTTTGTTCTTTCTATATTTAAAATGACAACCAAAGCTCTGATGAATCGTAAGAAAAAACCTGAGAAAAAATAAGGAATTGAAAAAGGACTTTCGAAAACGTAAAATGGAATCGTTTTCTTAAAATTTCTTTTAAGAAATTAAAAAAACTCAAGTTACCGCCGAGGAACAACAACAACAAAAAAAAACATATTTCATAGCTTCTCGATATTCTCTGCGACATCATGCGGACATGGGTACATGGGATAAAATGGAGATACAGTGTAAGCCGGTTATCACTCATGATTGACAAATATCTACAAAATTTTGGCAGAAATGCGTAAACAAACATATACTCAACATCAAAATTCATAGCTTGTACAACATACGGAGAGAAAGATAATTCTACCACGATTCAAATTGCGCTTTATTTCATTAATGGTATTTGTCATTAATCCGATTCACAGAAACGCCCTCTGGGGAAGTGATAGATCTATTTTTGAATCATTTCGCTGGTGCAATAAATGTATTAACCGGATGGATTTTGCGTAAAGAAATGAAATAGAAACATGTATGTCTATTTATGTAGATATATATATATATACCTACATACGTACACACACATATTAATATATATTATTTATTGAAAATTAAATATAAGAAAAAAATACATTTATAGAATAAAAAATAAAAAGATAAAAACAACCTACCATCTACTACACCGGAAATGACAGTTGAACTCACTGTAATCCAAAGAAGTTATGCGGAAAAAATAGCTATAAAGAAAAGAAGACTTCGAAAAACGTAAGAATGAACTGGTTTCTAATTTATTCATAGAAATTTTTGAGAAAAACTCAGGTTGCAGTCAAGAAACAACACAACTCTTCAGCATTATACGGACATGTGTACATGGGATAAAATGGAGTAACATTGTGGCCGGATATCATATCTGAGTGGCGAATATTTACAAAATTTGGCACATATAGGTAGATTAAGCAATGGTTCAAAGTGATAATTTTAATTACAGAAATTTAAGAGTTTTTTTCGATTTGAAAGTTCAGTGCTAGTGTGCGCTGAAAGCACGGAAAAATATAAAAAGACTAAATGAAATGCTTAAATTACCCCCTCCCCCCTGCTCAGCCGAAATCGATGAAAAACCTTTTCGAGAATGATTTTGAAATAGCGAGACAACGTTAGCCAAAATTTAGTTCAGTAAAAACTTTGCACAGCCCTCACATCTATAAACCTGTATATTGGTGCACATACAAAATGTATTTCAGGGTATGTTTGTCATACGGACGTTAAATATTAATCCAGGAAAGAGAAAAAAATAATAAAATAACAATATAAAGATGAGGAAATACTCCTCATTATGGAAAAAACGTTCGTTCTGCTGCATTGAAGTGGCGGCTGTGGTGCTCATTATTGTCGACAGAAATAAGTAAGATGAATATACGAATGGCTTAGCAAACGTTAAATGTAATAGTTTCTGATTTTCTAACAGAAATTTCAGGAAAATTAAAATTTCTGGTAGATGGGAAATTCACACCGAAATGCATCAGGCCCTATGACAGAGATGCAAAATGACGTGAGTAGTAAGGGGAAAGAGCTTGCCAGCCCAATTTTGGATTTTTGGAGGATTTCAGCAATTAAAGAACGATCTTGAAAAGCCTCAAAGCCTCATCCATGATTTTCGGAGGGTTACAGCCATTAAAGAACGATCTTGTGAAGCCTCATAATCCATGATTTTACGAATTAACTGGAGAAGTAAAAAAAAATATTCTTATTTTGCACAATTATTTCAATACTTAAAATGTTACGATGAAGAAAAAGTGATTTGCTACTGAAATTTTTAAAGAAGTGTATAATTTCAATAAAACGTTTAAAATATGTAATAAACTATTTACAATACTTGAATCCCTGTGTGTGTATAGGCTGGTGTTTCAAATTCTAGGTACAAAGTCTTTAAAATACTTTTTCGGAATATAAACTTGGTTCAAATTCCTGAAGTATTTTCCCTTTAATGGGTGAACGTCTTTGTTTATCATTATGTAGCTAAAAGGAATTTTGGAAGTATCACTGCAAAATTCAATAAATTCTTCTAAGGACATGTCTCCTGAGACAATGTCCATATGAATATTTCTTAAATCGTTAGTTGGTAATTCAAATAGAATCAATAGGTTTGCATTCGTCCGTATCGACTGACGAGGTAATAAATAATAATTTTGAGTCAAGTAAATCGAGCTGCAATTATTATGCCTGCCTCGGGTGTAAAAATTATCAGCTGCTGTCTGATTCTTTTCAGTTGCTATGTCATCGAATATAAACAAATTTTTTTTCTTAGCATCCACTTCACTAGAATCAGGAATAGAAGTGATATCTTCAAAATATTTAACGATTACCTTTGCGCTGCGTTTTACAGCTAAGCCTTCGAGAAATGTATCAATATTTCCACTACCGATTTTGAAAAGCTCAATTATTTCAGACTGTTTATAACCTTTTAAAAAAGCATTTTTAAGTAGTTTATATTCTGCTTGTTTTGTCGATTTACTATAAAGAAACAGGTTGGTAAAATCGATATATTCCTCAAGAAGAAGTCTGATCAATAAACAGGTTTTACCACAATTCGATCTACCGACTATTACACACCGTAAAGAAGGTGAAGGAAAAATAAAATGATTCTTTTGATTATTTCTTTTACTGTCTTTCCACATATACACCATTTTATATAACTAATAAACTACAACTGATTTTACAATATTTATTTTCTGTTTGTAGCAATTGTAAACATTGTTTTTTTTAAATTTGCTACTTCATTAAGTTCAATTCTTCAATGTATTTTTCTTTCTTATTGGTTGTCTCGTTGGGCAATTACGAGAGAAAAAGCTACCTTTGGTGTCATAAGAATCGTTACTGATTAATGTTTCAAGATGAATGATATCTGACTCTAATTGAGTTATAACTTCCCTATTTAATTCGACATCATTTTGAATTTGATCAACATCTAATTGCAATTGATTTATTTTTGTAGTATTGAGAACAACTTCTCTTTGAATATCTGTAATAATATCTTCCATTTTATTAAGTTTAATTCTTCAATGTGTTTTTCTTTTTTATTAAGTTCATCTATTAAAAAACATGTTTTTTTAGTTCAACGGTTTCTCGTCTCAAAGTATTCTCTAACGATATTAATCTGTTTTTAATATCAGCACTGTTATCCTCCAGTTTTTGCGATGACTGTTTCAATTTTTCTATTTCATTTGTATTTATGATAGTTTCTCTATCCTGTTCATGAAGATTATTTCTAAAAGTTTCAATGTATGAACTCATGTCGTTGAATACTCTCTCGAGATTTGCATAGTCTAATTTCACACTTTTTATTTCCTCTTCTTCCAACCTCTTAATCTCATTTTTCAAAAAGTCTGTGTGTTCTAAAGTACCTGTTCGAATGACCTCTATTTTTTCCTCAGATATTCTACTATGTTCATCGAGGTTTGTCATAATTTCACTGAGTTTTTCTTGAAAACCTGTAGTATTTTCATCTATAGATGCTTGGATGGAATCACTTCTGAACTGATAATTTTCATTGATAAGATTTTCTCTTACCCATATATATTTTCTGAGATGAAGCCTCAAATTTTCCAAAACTTCAACATATTTTTTATTCGTAGCGTCAAATTCTTCGATTGGAAAAGAAATATTTGCAAGTCTTCTATTATTTAAATCGAAATTTTGATCTTCATCAAGATATTTAAAACCTATTCCAGGAGGTCCTGGTTGTGAAGATAAAAATGATTTTTTTCCTTGTTGTCCAAAAATATTTACGCCTATCATTTTTTATACATAGAATTTTCAATTCTCTAAATTTTCTCTAACTCTCATAGATATCAAATTGTTTACTCGGTCACTCAAACTTTCCACTTCCTGGTTTAATTTTACATTTTTATCAGTTTCATTCTGAAGCATTAATTTGAACTGACTGATTTCATTCTGATTTGAAATAATGTCTCTTGAAAACTCCTGGAAAAGACTTTCTACATCACTCAAGTTCTTGGCTAGTTCTTCTATTTTTCTTAATGGGACTGACTCTGCTCGTAATTCCATTATAATTTTGTTAAGATCATTGAATTTTTCTTCACTGGATGAGGTTATGGTTGACTCTAAATTTTTCAGCTTATTGTCAACTTCAACAAACGAAGGTGCTAATGCTACAGTTCTTTCCATAACAAAAAGGTTTCTATCACTTAATTCAGTTAGATGTGCCTCTAAGCTTTTACTTTTTTCTTCAACAGTATTGTTCAGTGTTGATTCTAAACTCTTCAGCTTTTCTTCAATTTGATCATTAAGTGATGTCTGCAAGCTCATTTCTTTTTCATTCACAACATTAATTATACTAATTTCTTGTTCTTCAACTTTATTACTTATTAATTTGTTCTTTGAATCAATTTGATTATTAATTTTAGTTTCTAAAGTCTTCAGTTTTTCATCCATTTGATTTTCTATAACTGACTCTTGATTCTTGAAATTCTCTTGAATCTCAGGAATTTTAACATCAATCAAATTGGTTATCTTAGAGTCCACAAGCTCAAATTTAGCTTCAACTCCTTTAATCTGATCGGTTAATGCCGACTCTTTAACTAAGAGCTTTTCATCGATTCTAGTTTCAATACCTGACTCTAGACTCTTCAATTTGTCCTCAATCTCTGGAATTTTTACGTCTGTTAGGTTGATTATGTTTGAATCAGTGTTTTCAAATTTAGCATCAATTTCATCAATTTTCTTCATCAATGTTGAGTCTATGCTTGATAGTCGTTCATCATTTGAAACAATTTTTGGTTCAAGAGCAACGAACTTTTCCGATAAATCATAAATTAACGTCTCTAAGAATTTAACGATTGAGTCTACATCAGAAAATTTCACTTGTAAATCTGTTTTCAGAGTCACATATTTCTCATCATACTCGTTTATAATTGATTCCAATTCAGTTCTTTCATTTTTGAGAGCTTCAATTGTGTCTTTCAATGACTCTATATTAGAATCTTCAAGTAAACTTTTTATTTGCTCTACATTCTGCAAAAGTCCTTCAGAATTATTTTCACTATTTTCATGTTCATGATTTTCTTTACAGGAAGGTAAAAAGACCAACTTTGCTGCATAAATATTTCCACAAGACATTTTTTAAAGAAAAAAAATTAACTGTAGTTTATTTTCTAAAAACTAGTTTAGGTTTTATATACATCTAAAAGAATTGCATGAAAGCTTTCATTTTCTAAACGCTTCAGCATTTCTAGACATAAATGTCCACAAATTACATCACCTATTTTCTGGATTTTGTAAGTAGAGAAAATTATATCAACACAATCTGTTAAGTAGTCTTTAAATTCAATTGGATAAATCAAACCATAACTGTCAAAGTAATAACATATGTTATCTTTCTTATACCAACAAGTCCAATGCGTTCCTAATCCTTTTTCAGTGTCTAAGTTTAGGATTCCGCATTCCGTTTCTAGAGGGTGTTTAGGTAAAGTATCTCTCATGTAAATACCTCGAAAATTCGGAATTTTCAATATATTTATGTAGTATTCCAAATCATGTTTAGATAATGGTTGGTTAGGCATTACTTCTTTGGTGGTTTCAAGTAGAGACCCTTTCCACAAGTTTTTTTTTTCTCGGAGTTATCCGTATACCTGAACCTTTTTTACTTTCCATTGCTTCATTGTGCCTTTTAGTTTCTGACAAGAGTTTATCATCAGCTTTTTTCTTATTGACTGCGGATGCTATTGCAGCAGCACCTCCAGCCAAAGAGCCAGCAGCCCCAAGGCCAGCTAATAGAGCTGGAATTGTAAATATAAAACCACCTTTCGTCGCAGTATCTTTAGAAACGAAAGAAGTCTTTGTCTTTTTACAAATAATACACATACCTTTGACAAGTATCTTATTGTTCTTTGTAATTAAATATTGAGGATTATCAGTATCAGTTTTCTTCTTACACTTTACACAATACATTTTTTAAACATTATTATGTGAATATATTTTAATTTTTAGTAGTTTAAACTCATTTTATCAGCGTCAGATTGCAATCGAATTACTCTGTCAGATAGAATCAGTGCATATGCATGTGTATCATCAGGAATGTTAGTTTTAAATTCTGCTTTAATTTTAATATCAATTGTAGTTTCCTTGATGCGTTCATTTTGTCTGCTGATATCAAACACATAGATGGGATACAAATATTTGAAGTGTCTATATTCGATAGCACAATTTTCATTAGGTACATAATCTATTAACATCTTATAAGCTGTAGCATAATTGTTAGAATCGAAATCAATCTGTAAATTGTGATCAGGGTATCGTTCATTATTCAGCTGAACATATGCATTCGTCAAGTTACAATGATCGAAAATTGCATTGTTTACAGCTTGTGAATTAGCTTTCTTAGTTTGGAACGCTAAAATTATATATCGAGGTCTTTGAGATCCTGAATTTGGAGTTAAAGTCCAATCTAAGAATTTCTGTTGAGAGTTTACAATTGTTTGTTCCAATTGTCTATTCAAATAAGGAATAGGTAATGTTATTTTATCCTTAATTTGACGATATAGCTTTATTTTATACTCATCAGACAGTTTGTAAGCTGGCATTTTCCAATTTAATTTTGTAATAGTAATTTTACCGTCAACTACTTTATCTTGCTGGTTTGCATCTTTCTCATCTGATTTGAATATAGCATTAGAATTATCACCTCTTCTTAAAGTCAGAGCATGTTTCACTCCATAAATTACCTTCTTATAATTTTCACAAAATCCAAACACATGTTCAAGTGGGATAGCAGCGCTGAATTTCCCATTAGCTGAACTTAAGTAGTCATTTCGATCGCTAAATCCTTCGTTTGATTTTTCATTCTTCTTAGTATCGACGCTCCAGAAAAATATCATGTTTTCTTTAACATTTCGGGGATAGCTAACTAATCCTTTTAGAGTTGTTGTAATTCCAGGGTAACTATAACCTTCAATTTCTTCATCTCCAATTCTGTAAGAAACTCTATCAAACAAATGCATTAATCCATTGTTGATTATTGTTATTTTTTCATCTTTAAAATTATAATCACTTCCATCTTCTTTATTCAAAGCTCCTTCTATATAAATAAAACTTTTACTAGGTAATACAAACTGATCTTGATTCTGGATAATGATCTTGATATCGTTATGTTCACGGTTCAGATCAGTACCTATTTGTGGTTCATAGTTATGCGTTTCAATTTTTTCAATTGATTCATCAACTTTAATGTTTTCATTCCATCTTAAAGAATCCATTTTTTAAAGATAATTTTATCAAGTTATCTTAATTTCTAGACCTTAGGTGTAATCGAACAGTTACTTCTTCACCTCTAGTATTCAGAGTATGTCCATTTTGATCAGTAAGCCAAATTCTCAAATCATAGAGTAAAGGTTGATATATCGGTAGATAAATTGGTTTATTTGGATTTTCTACAATTTTATATCCTGGTGGGACGTTTGGGAAAAAGGAATATAAAATATTATGCAAAGAACCATTAAGGTATGAGCCGTTAATTGCACTACAATGAACGAGTATTGCGTTAACAGACATTATGTTCACTATATTTATACTTTCATGTTCTCCAACACCTTCTAAGATAATTTCTCCAAATCCCAACATTGTATTTAAAGATTTTTCTTTATTGAAAAATACTTTTAACGTAGATGAATGGAGAACTATGACGCATTTCAAAGTATTAGTATTTGCTTTGATTTCAATAAAGCTTGCCAATGTTTTTTGAATGAATTCGTCTATACTTTCTATTTCATAACAACCTGTTGGAAGTGTAATTACATTTTCAACACCATTTAATTCATAATAAAATTTATTATTATTTTCATCAATGTTAGGAATAGAATGATACATGTCTAACCCAACCAGTGCCATTTCGTGAAATTTATTTTTGTTCAATTCTATTGCTGGACTAAAGTTTATACTTATGTCACTTTTTCTTTCACTAATTACAATGCTTTGAGATTCCATTTTTTAAACAATAAATCATCAAACACCTTTACTTCAGCAGTATTTAATAGACCTTGTTTTAAAAGTTCATGCGTAAGTATTTGCAGTTCATTAAAAACTCCTGTATTTCCAGCGGTAAACGAACCGAACAATAACTGGTGTCTTTTTACAAGATCATTGATGTTAGATGGTAATACAATAATACCTGATCCTGAAACGTCTGAATCCTCTCTGTGAGGATGACGAGGAGGTATAGGAGAAGATGTAGGAGTAGGAGTTGGTCTAAAAGTAGACCTTAGTGACGGGTCGAAAATTGGTCTTTGACTTGTTGAAGGAATTTTGTATCGACTCGAAATTGAGGATTCTACTATTCTTGGGTTTCCTAAAGGACTTGGTTCAGGGCTTGATTCACGACTTGATTCACGACTTGATGGACTTGCTGATCTAATTGTTTCAACTGCAGCTTGAGCTTTTTTTCGTTGAACTAAACGATAGAGGGGTTTGATAAATTTAGAATATTTCTCACCCCTATTTGCTTTTACGGTACCGTCTTCCTTCAAATAAGCATCAGTAGAATACAACATTTCATAATTATTTTTATCTTCATCCCTAAAATCAATAGGATTTTGCTTTGTTAATAATTCCCATAATCCAGTTGTGCCTTCGTATATTCTATCTCCAATTTTCAAATCATTACCCAAAATATCTACCTTTTTATTTCCTAGCATAACTTTACTTCCATCCCAACGAATGCCATAAGCTTTGTCATACTCATTTCCAGGTTTCCATGCAAAACGCAAGAAATCCAATGCGATAGGCCCAACTACAGTGTTGGATTCAGAAGATGGCAAAGCTAGTTTCTCAACAGGTTTTCCTTGGATAGATTCAAGTTTTTCATGAGGTATATCTTTTAGTGCCAACCTAGTTTGTTTAGTTTCGTCAACAATTTTAGATAAAGGTTCAATCAATGGTTTGTAAACTTTTTTGACATCATGGTATAAATCTTGTTCGAGTATTTTATCATTTGTGAATTGCTTTTTCAAACTCTTTGTTAAGTTTAGTAAATCTGATTTAGTTTTGATATCAATCAACGCCATTTTTTAAAGAGAAAAATTCAAAAAGACTTTAACTTAATATAAGTTCACTCTGAACTGACATTAAGTTCAGTTGCTGAGATCCATGAAGGTTCATCATAACCTTTCCACTTGACCAGAAGTTTTCCTTTACTCTTCTTGAGAATTTTCTCAACTGCATAAACATCACTAGTATATTTTGATAGTTCTTGTTCATAAAAACTTCCTTTTATTTCTTCACCATCCATATCTTTTAATCTATAAGTAATTGGTTCAGTAGACAGTATTTCGGATACAATGAATAACTCATTAGTGAAATTTGGCAAATAACCCTTCCGAAAGTCCTTCCGTTTCTTGCTTATTCTTACTCTATCCCCAATTTTGAGTTTCGGTGATGTGAAAGTTGGTTCGGTTGGAGGGAATAAGTTATCATAAACCTTTTTACTGTTCTTTTCCAGTGATGCTTAGTTAGGTGTCATTTTAATTGTTCTATGATAGCTATTATTGTAATTTTGCATTAAATCTTGTAAAATATTCACCTATTTTTTAGTTTTCATGTGTGTAAAATATTTCCACATTTTAGTTTTTAACGTCCTGTTGAAGCGTTCCACAACTTGAGCTTTGGTTTCATTTTCTGAACTAAACCACTGAATGTTATGTTTCTTGAATAGTTCTTGAGTGGATTTATTTGTAAACTCTAATCCTTTATCTGTCTGAACTTTAGAAGGAATTCGTATTTTAAATAGTTTTTGAAATGAAGTTTTGATTTCTTCACCTGTCTTCTTACTTATTGGAATCGCCCATGCATATTTACTGAAAATGTCAATTACTGTTAAAATGTAGTTTTTTCCTTGATCTTTATAGTTTTGCATGTCAACCAAATCAGCTTGCCATTGATCATCAATTTTTGATACCTTCACTCTTCTCGTTTTGAAATTATGTTTTATTGGTTTATGTACAGTGAGTTTTTTGAGTTTCTAACCAATTTCGTACAAGGGTTGAAGATAAGCTGGATTTTTTAACAAGTTGATTCATTCCAGTATAACCAGTCTTTGGATTATAATATAAGTCATTCAAGATTTTATCGCTCACATCAGTGAGCGTGTTTGATAGTTTTTTGTCGACGAGAGGCCCATTCCTGCCCAACTCTTACCTGCCATAATTGCGTTAACTAATTTAGCATCTTGTCGAACGTATTCTGATTCATTTGGATCAGTTGCAATTTCAGCGGCTCTTTTTGCTAGAATATCAGCATAATTTCTGTCTTTCGTTTTTGGATGTTGTGAATAAAATATGTCATGATTCTTACAAGCCTGATCGAGTGAGTTAACTCCTCGATAACCTTCTTGAATTCGCTTCTGCACCTTAGTTCCTGGACCGCAAAATGAGTAGGTATGTTTATTGTTGAATGAACCGTTCGGGACTTGTTCAGATTGGACATTAGATGGTAATTTCAAATGCATTTCAGGTAATGGAAGTTTTCTAAGTAATGTATTTACAATACCCTTCCCAGTTTTTTCTTCATTAACTATTGATTTCAAATCACTCAAATACTGTTCATTTTCAACAGATAATAAATCTTGGTTATAGAAATCATTATTGTTGTAGATAATCATTTTTTATACTTTATTTAATTAATATATTTTATAGTGATTTAATGCTAGTGTGTTCATACCATCTGGTAATATATGTCGCTTGTCATCATTACCATTTAATGCAACCTTATTTATTTCTTTAGTATATAATTCGTGGTTAACACTTTGAATATTATACATCGTTTTGTATATTGTTTCATTTTTCAATGCTCTTTTATATTCATCCATTGTGATATTGTGCTCAGTTATGTTCTTACTTACACCTTTTGCTTTCTTACTCACGTAATTTTTCGTCTTGTAACAATATAGTTTTGCTCTGAGACCGACGAATTCTTCAATTGGTATTCCACACGTTTCGTCTTTCATTTTCCCAATCACTTTCATATTTTTAGTTGAATATAGGAAGTGTTCTTTAGAATAGTTTGATGTATCATACAAGTCTTTATTTCCTTCCATATCTTTGTACAAATCTTTTGTTTCGATATCATAACATAATGAATCTGTATCTGTAAACAACAACTTTGCCTTATTACCATATTTCTTTTTAATATGATTATAATGGAAATCATACATTAATGTTTTACTTATATCTACCCCTCAGGGGGATACAATTATTGTATCTATGGGAACTAGCGCTCCCAGGGGGACAATGTGAGGGCCCGAGCTAAAGGTTAGGTAGGCTTTCTTTTGTTAAAATAGGATAGGTTTTTGTTGTGTTACGGACCATCTTTTTTCGGTTCACTGCTGTCCTGTTTTTCACCGCCTACCACTTTCTTCTTCAACTTTTTCTTGTTTCATGAACTTCTTTCTTAGCTTTCTGTTTCTGTGCCCTTTCTGCATAGATTCCACGTTCCCTTAACTCCATACTAAATGGTGCCTTCTTCCTTCCTCTCTTCGATACGCTCTATTTTTGCAGCGGTTAGGGAGGCTTAAACTAACTTATAATCTAATCTTTACTTATATCTAATACAGATAACCCTACGTAGATTGGTTTATCAAATTTCAGTCTTTGTTTTTGCATATGACATGCTATCAAATTTTCTGAGAATATTTTAAAACTGGTAAAGTTTGGTTTATTTGCTAATTTAATTAATTCTTTCTCTGACTTTACCAAACACACATCTACTCTATTTCTAATATTTTCCATTGTTTTACCAAATACTGAATTGTTCATCAGCTTGTAGAAGTCTTTTTCAAATTCAGATTTAGCTTGCTGGCGCATTTTTGTGTTGATATCAATATATGATTTCATCCATGAACTTTCATCAAACTCTAATATTCTGTGAATTTTCTCCAACTTCAATCCTAGATCTAGATATTGTGTTAGAGATTTAAGATGTACAACATATTTTTCTCGTTTTCCAAGATAGGGAACTAATTTATTTACATCGTTTACTTTGATATTTTCTGGAGCTAATGGTAAATCATTATGGAGAGCATGTAAGTCTTTTGGATAACTTAAATCAACTTCTAATATATAACCTTTATCTGCTTTGAGTTTCGACTTTGGATCTTTCCATTTAAAGTTACCAGTAGGTAATGATCGACACATAGCCCAGCCGTAAAGATTATTTGCATCTATGTATGTGATAAAACTATTTGGTTTTCCTTTATCGAATGTTTCTGGAATATATGGATTGTTTGCTTTTGCATATCGTGTTGATATTGTAGAAATCCCACCTCTTATTCCTTTTTCAATGAATAGGAGCATATCAGGATCTTCAAACAAGTCCAATTCTATTTTTGTATGTTTCAGTAGAGCATCGAA
Organism: Morinoia aosen; assembly: GCA_030386875.1. Taxonomy (NCBI): domain Eukaryota; kingdom Metazoa; phylum Arthropoda; class Malacostraca; order Amphipoda; family Talitridae; genus Morinoia; species Morinoia aosen. The sequence goes on along the minus strand of CM059579.1, from coordinate 62,091,723 downwards.
AGACAATCCTGGAGCCGTAAAATAATGTGCTGGATCTAGAGAATAAGTTTTCATGCATGTTAGTCTAAATTCTTCAAATACTTCTGCTAATAATAATGTATCCACTTTTAGATATAAATTATGGTAATCTTTGAATGTTCTACAATTAAAAGCTCTCCACACTTTGAGTGCATGCTGATATTCATCTTCTGAAATATTTTTATTATTTAATCTACTGTAGAATTCACTTTTAATAATAATAATAATGAGGGGTGTTGATACAATCAACATTAAAGCACGGACACGGGTCCTTTACTGCTCCCCTTTATGCATGTCATCTGCGATCGCAAGGTCAATTTAGAAACTCATCATTAAAGGTAAGTCAATTGCAATGCAAAGTTACTGAAACATTTAAATTAGGTCGTAGACATCTATCACACGAAGATAGTTCATTAATTCCTTGACGTCTAAATGGCGTCCCAATACCGTCTCGACGGTAGGTTGTAGCGTTTGGCAAGCCTTTATACAATTTCTACTAATTGTTAGACTTTCACATTCTATGATTAGGTGTTTGACAGTTAGTGTTGAGTTGTTGCAAAACTCGCACACTGGTGCAATATCAGGTATCTCGTTGTTCATCAGGTAGCCATGCGTTAAGAATGTGTGTCCTATTCTGAGTCTGTTAACTATTATTTCCTCTTTACGTGATATTTTACCGAAGTCCAACTCTATTCCTGGTGATGGTTGTATTTCCCTTAATTTGTCTCTGCAATTTTCCCACCTAGTTTTCCACTGGTTAATCACGGCTTGTCGAATTAATGGTTTCCAATCTGTGTAGCAAATTAGGATAAATTCTTCGTTTTTTTGGGTTGCGTTCTTGGCTGCAGTATCTGCAGCATCGTTATCGCCTATTCCGACATGGGAGGGGATCCAGCATATGTTGATGGCTTTGCCGCCTTTTTGTTTTTCGTGTATGTCGTGTTGTATTCGGCGTAGTACTGGATGGTATGTCTCGTACTTTAGGCTGTTAACGACACTCAAGGAGTCGCAGTATATTACGAATTTTTTATCTCTTTTTTCATTAATGATGCCAAGGGCCAAGTGGATGGCGTGTATTTCGGCTGAGTATATTGAGGCCTCTTTCGGTAGCGTTGCAGAGCGAACAATGGTGCCACATACTGCTGCCGCTCCTGTGCCATTTTCTCCTCTTGAGCCGTCTGTGTATATAGTTACATATCCGTCATATTTTTCTTTTGTCATTCTTTTAAACTCTTGACGGATTATGTATTCAGGGGTTTCGTTTTTTGGTAGTTCGGTGAGGTCGGTATTTATTGTTGGTTTTGTTAGTGCCCATGTGGGAGTATTAATGTTTAGTAGTCGGTATGAAAAGTCTGGTTTAACTCGATTTTTCCGGAGGCCAAATTTTTCTATCAGTATTTGCATTTTAATAGCGAATGTTGGAGTTATTTTCCTATTTTGGAAGAGTAGTCGGTTACTCGGCGTCACAGTGTAATTGAAGGCGGGGTTTCCATGTTGACTTCGGATTTTGTAGTAATAACAGAGGGATAGATAGTTTCGCCTAATATCGGGAGGCATTTCATTGCAAATAATGTGTAGACTATTTGTTGGGCTGGATTTGAATGCTCCTGTAGCGATTCGTAGTGCTTCGGATGTAATTGACTCGATGGGCTTTAGAGTTGTTTGGCTGGCAGAGTTATAGATTATTGATCCATAATCGAGGATTGATCTTGTAATGCTTCGATAGATTTTGAGGATCGTGGTTTGGTCTGCTCCCCAGCTTTGAGCTGTTATTGATTTTAATAAGTTCAGGCTATCATTCCCTTTTTTCTTTAAAGCAGTGATGTGTTGTTGCCAGTTCAATTTTTCATCGAAGATCAGGCCGAGGAATTTATGTGAGTTTGTGTATTGAATGTTTTCATCATTGAGTTTAAGTATTGGGCTGAGGAAGAGTCCGGGTATGGTATTGAAATGTATTGCTTTGCTTTTACTGGATGAGAATTTGAAGCCATGATTTTGGGACCACTTAAATATTTTATTGATACAGGATTGCATTTTGTCTTGGATAACCTTGAGGTCTTGGTGGTGGTATCCAACTTGTAAGTCGTCAACGTATAGTGAGTGGTGGAATTTGTTGTCCGGTGGGATCTGCTTGGCTATGTCGTTTATTTTGAGGGCGAATAACGTGACCGAGAGGACACTGCCTTGAGGGACTCCGTTTCGCTGTTCGTAAATATTTGAGCTATAGTTGTCTATTCGGACACTTAGTGTTCTACGTTCTAGGAATTTGGCGACAAAAGTTGGTAATCTGCCCCTGAGTCCGATATCGAATAAATCCCGTATGATCCCATATCTCCATGTTCTGTCGTAAGCTTTTTCAAGGTCGAAGAACACTGAGATGAAGTGTTCTCTGTTTGCGAATGCTAATCTTATGGTTGAGTCTAGTCTGACCAAATGATCTGTAGTGCTACGCCCCTTTCTGCATCCACACTGCTCTTTACTAATTATATTGTGCATATCTAAGTATTCGATCAGTCGATTATTGATCATTCGTTCCATTAATTTGCACAGACAGCTCGTGAGTGCGATGGGTCTGTAGTTATTTGGTTTACTATGGTCTTTCCCGGGTTTTGGGATTGGTATTATTATCGAGTGCTGCCATTGTGGTGGGAAGTAGCCCGTTGTCCAGAATTTGTTAAAAGTGTTCAAGATGTATTGTTTAGCTGGTAGTTTTAGGTGTTTGATCATGTCGTATGTTATTTTGTCGTTTCCTGGTGATGTGTTTTTAGTTTTTCTTAGGGCGGATTCAAATTCATGCATATGGAAAGTTTGGTTATAGATTTCTACGTTTGGCGAACTGAAATGGATCGGTATAGTTTCATTTGCGGTTTTGATTTGTTGAAATTCAGGGGAATAGCTTTGATCGCTTGACACTTCGCTGAAATTTTCAGCCAGTTTATTCACAATATCAGGGATTGTGCTGTAGTGTATATTGTTTTCGATCAATATATGGACTTTTCTTTGTACTCGACCTTTTATTTTCCTTATTGTTTCGTATACTCTGGCCATTGGTGTATATTTATTAAGTTGGTTTACGAAATTCTTCCACGTTTCCTGTTTGCTTGCTCGAATTTTGTATTTATGATTTGCCCTTGCTCGTTTCCAGTTAATTAAGTTAGTAAGATTTTTATTGCGGTGGTATTTCTTGTAAAGTTTTTCTCTTTCTTCTTTTGATTCTTGGAGTTCTTTTGTCCACCATGGTTTGGGGTAGTATTTTCCTGGTATATAAGTTGGGATGGCTTTTTCAGCTGCTGAGTAGAACCGCTGGTATAAGTCGGTGAGTAGTTGTTCGTTATTAGTTGTTGTGTTCAACATCGGCTTGTTCCATGCATTGTTATTGGAATATAGATCCCAGTTAGCTTTTGAGTAGTTCCAGATAGTTGATGGGGGTTGGTTGGGACGATTTTCGTTAAGGTAGGTGATCAAAATTGGGCAATGATCGCTATCACCCGGCGAGTCGAAAGCAACCCAGTCTAATAGCACGGCCAATGTAGGTGAGCAAATTGTCAGATCGATAGCTGATTCTGAATTGTATCCTATTCTAGTGGGTGAACCAGTATTTAATAGGCAAAGGTTATTGTTTGTAATAACAGTTTCTATCAGCTTCCCCCTATTATCTGTATTTTTGCAGCCCCATATGGTGCTGTGTCCGTTGAAGTCGCCGGCTAGGATGAAAGGATTCGGTAGTTGGTGGATTAGGTTATTTAGTTTTTCGTTTGTGACTGTTTGTCTACCGGGTATGTAGATGCTGCAGATGGTTATCAGCTGTCCTATGTTTACTTGAATGGCCACGCTTTGTAGTTCAGTCTGTAGATTCAGTTCACAAAAAGGTATTGAGCTATGGACATATATTCCAACACCTCCATGGGGGGTTCTGTTGTAATGACCGTGTCGTAGCACATTACTGTAGCCGTTTATTCTAAACTGGCAGTTATCCCATAGCTTTGTTTCTTGAAGTGCTATTATACTGGGTTGGTGGTTGTTTATTGTTTCCATTAGTTCATCTTTCTTTCCCCTGATGCCTTGGCAGTTCCACTGCAGGATTCCTACGTTAGCCATGGGGTCTGTTTGATTTGATTTTGTTATTCAATCGTTCAATTAGTTACTTTCTTTTGGGTGATCTATCTCTAATCCTAGAGTCACGAGAGTAGTGTGATTGTTCCTCATCTGAGTAAATTTGTCGTTTATCATGTCTGTTGCGGCTGTAGGTGGGGGATCGTGATTTTGATCGTGATCTTGGTCGCTTCTTGTTTTGGGTTTTGGAAGGTTTGTGCTGCTTTGGGGGTTTGAATTCGTTGAATATTCGTCTGGCTTCTTGTCTCATAATAGGGTTGCATTCGCTCGTGCCATCTTCCTCATTTTCAGATCCTTCGGCTGTAGTTTCAATATTAATTGTGGATTTGAGCAATTGTGTTGGGTTGGGTTTAATGCGGAGTATCTCTTTTTCGCATGTTTCGTGGTCGCGTTGTGAAGTTTGCGGTGGTTTGGTTTCTGGTGTATCGGTTGTGTTATCAGTTGTACCTGGTTCGTTACAAAGTGGGGGAGCCATATTTTGTTCGGTGATCGTTTGGTTTTTGGGAGCCGCCATAAAGGGTTGGGGGGTTGGTACTTTGGGTATTTGATCCGTTCGATTTCTGGTTATTTGTGCGTAGCTTTGGTCGAGTTGTGGGGATCGTTTGTGGTATATTATAAGGGCTTGTTCTCTTGATACGTTTTGTTTAGTACGGATAGAAATTAGTTCTTGTTGCTTGCGTTGTTCCGGGCAAGTCCGGTCTCCAGTTTTGTGATTGTTTCCGCAGTGGTAGCATGTCAAGTTGTTTTCCGTGCAATTTGTTGCTTCATGGCCTTTTGTTGCGCATTTTCCACACACGAACTCTTCACTGGTACATCTTTTAGCAGTATGGTTGTATTCCAAGCACTTTTTACACATCATAGGGCGGTCGAAGTATTCATATATCCTACTCTTGCAGTCTTGGCCAAGGATGTCGATATACTCAGGGGGGGTTGAGCCTCTGAAAGTTAGAAGTATTGCTTTTGCATTTGTGTTACGGCTTTTTATCCAATTTGCTGGTTCGACATTTTTGATTATATGGTTTTCCATTAAACCTTGTTTGAATTTCTCGAAGTTGGTGAAGTCGTAATTATAGATGTAGGCGAGTCCTTTTGAAAGATTTACATAGTTATTTTCTGTTACTTGCACAGGGATGTTGTTTATGTCTTTGATTTTCTGTATTTCATCTTTTTGTCGTGTGTGATCTAATTCTACAATAAATGTGTTTTTGCCACCCGATCGAATAGATTTGGGTTTTCCTTGGATTTGGTTTGCAATACATTTTTCTAGGAGCCATGGAGTAATTTTCCGCTTTTCGTTTTCCTGCATTGTTATATTGAAATGAGTTGTGGGGATGTTCGTATCTGATATTGGTATCTCGGAGTGTCCTGTGACTATCTGTACAGCACGACGCCTATTAACTCGTTGTTCTTGTTGGACTTTGCATATTTCTGTTTCCATGATATGTTTCGGGCATTCTCTGTGGCCAGTTTCATGTTGACGCTTGCAATGCATGCAGGAGAGGGCGCTGCCACAGTGTTCGCTGTCATGGCCTGTTTCTCCGCAGCGTTTACAGTTTGCTTCGTTATGGCAGTGTTTGGCTGTGTGGCCGTAGTTTTGACATTTGTGGCAGATCATTGGTCTATTAATAAATGGGTATACTATCGTATCTGATTTTTCGCCTGGGATATATATAGAGTCTGGTGTAGTGTAGCTATTAAAGGTTAGTAGGAGTGGGGTGGTTTGGGAGAATCGAGTTTTAATGAAGCTGGCACGGACAGCGTCACTGATATTGTACTGGCTCTTTAGGCCTTCCACAAAATCTTCCATATTATCTACATCGTATTCTTGAATATATATTAGTCCTTTGGATTGATTGTAGTATGGGTGTTCGCTGATCTGGCAATTAATGCCGTCGACGTTATTAAGTCTGGTGATGCGCTCAGATTGGGGTTTGTTTCGAGTTTCTATGATAAAGCTATCTTTACCTGAATAAGTTATTCTTTTCGCCTTCAAACCAGTTATTTTGACTATTTCTTCTTGGAGGCAAAATGGATTTATTTGGTTTCTCTCTTCGACTTTGAATTTGACCGAGAAGAACTTTGTATAATGGTCGTTCTTCGTCATTTCTTGGTTCAACGATATGGGTGTGTATTTGTTAGCTTTGCTTTGTTTTCTCACATTTTCTTTCTCGCAGCCCATGATTTTACTGTTTTTCCCTATGTTCTGCGCTTTCGTCATTTCTAGGATTTTTTCGAGTGTATTTTCGATTTTCCTTATTCGATCGTCTACATTTTGTGCTTCTTTTTCAACTTCATGTTTATCGGGGTTGATGCATTTGGTTGCATCACCTGCCGCAAGTCTATTCAGCACTTCATTTAATTTAGCCTCCAATTGGTCCACCTTACAGGTAGCACCGTTTGGTTCCGGTAGAGTTTTTTCGGTTGTTTGGTCAGATGTTTCATTGTTTTCGCTTATCTTCCTGGTGATGGTGTTAGTTTTGGGGTTTGTTGCACCTACGTTGGTAGCAGTGCTTAGGTTGTTTTTGTTGGGGTTTATTCGTTGTTTGAATTTGTTTTTATTTTTGGCGTACATACTCCCGGCTTCAGAGGGGGTTTCCCCGCCTCGAAGTCGGGGTTTGAGGTATTCGCTGATTGTTGCCAGAAGTGCTTAAAGTTTTACTTTGGGATCCAAAGTAGTAATCCAAAATGGACTATTGGTCTGCGTAACTTAAGTCTATTCTTATAGGCTATTTAAGGGCCCTGGAATATAGGGCAAATTAAAGAGAAAATAACTACGCAAAAGAGACCCAAGCTCCGAAGAGCTCGGGCCGCCGCCCGACTTTGTTCTACCCAACAACGGGGAATTGGAAAAAAAACTAAAATCTTAATCCCTCGAAAGAAAACTCAAAAGATAGAGGAAAGAGCAGTTGGGTATTTCAACGGTACCACCACGAGAAGGTGCCGGGTCAGCTGGATACCTGCTCGTGAGTAGGTATTCCTGTATCAATCCTTGTCTACGACTTCTTTCCCTTCACCAAGCTCAATAATTCAATAATTTGGTACCAGTAAAACGTGGTAAAGGGAGTAGTGAAAATTCCAACTATTAACGTTCATTTTTTCATAACTATTTACATATTCATACGGATAAATACCTTTTTTGTTGATCAACTCTAATTGTTGTTCATTGAGAAAGAACTTCGACAATTCTTTGTGCTCAGATAAATTCTTTGATAGTTTATCCAGAGACGATCGGTAAAAACCTGTAGCTGTCTAAAAACCGTAAGTCTCTGGTGATATCTTTAATTTTTCCTGTATGTTTACATACATAATAATCTACTTTTATGGTTTGTGTAAAACTAATATATTCTTCATCTGTTAGTGGAATAACGTTCAACTTTCCGGATATATTTCCCAAGTCTTTCACAAACAAATGAGCATCGTAATTAGACAGATTGTGTAGAAACACAGGTATAAAATTAGGATTCCTAATTTTTAAATTACATTTTAAATGAGCTGGACCTCTATAATGACCTGTCAAATGATTGTGGTCTCTAACTTTATAGTTATCTTCCGTAAATTCTCCGCCACATACATAGCATCTTGTGGCTTCTTTATATTTTTCGAATTCATCTGATGGTAAATACATTTTCTTATTCATTTTCAACAGACTATAAATTCTCTTGGTCTCTTTTTCTAAATATTCTACAAACTTTTGGGAAGCATCTTCACCATTATATATTTATAAGCGGGAATATTCATCTGCTTCACATTTTGTATAGCAACAGAATGAATTAGGATTGTGCTTCTGAATGTTCATGGTGTAACTTGAGTTTTGATTTGGTTGACACGTATCTATTTTTGTCAATGTTGATTCAAAGTCAGCATAAATTGTGAAAGGATGTCTAATTGTTTTTTGGTAATGTTTAAATTTCAATTTACCTCCCTCAAGAACATACTTTGTTGGAGTGTGAACTGAGCAATCGTCTTTATGTTTATCTAGAATATCTGATCTTCTAAAAACTGATAAACAATACGGACATACATGTTTTGTGTAATGGTTACTGGTTTTACAAAAAGGACTTAATGATTTCATGAGAACATAGTGAGTCGTGTTTTTATCTCTAATGAATAGTAATGATACCACACCTTTATTCTTTGATGTTGATATTCTGAGTGGACACAATTCATTATTATAATTAAAACTATATACGTTAACGGAAATGTTATTATTTTTTTCGAATTTGGTTATACTTTTTAGTTCTACGGGGAACCTTATATCAGAAAAATTAAGTTTTTCGGCTTCAGCTTTTAGTCTTTTAGAAATTCGATGACCGTTTTTTTCATCTAGACAGAAATATCTCGCGATACACCATTTGAAGCATTCGTTGTCAGTGTTTTGTATATTTATTAATTTATAATTGGGATTTCGAAACTTCTCAGGTAATTCAATATAGCTTGACCCTGTAATCGGTTTGTATTCAACGATTTTCAAACTGAACTCTAATAATTGTTCAACTATCTAACCAGATAAATTTCTTGTGAATTCATCGATTTTATTAACAACCTCTTTCTGTAAATTTGCAATTTCTATGTATCCTTTTGATGCTGTCACAAATTTGCCAGAGTTGAACCAAGCTTGGCAGCTTAGCTTTTCATTTTCTAATTTTAATTTATAAAATTGCACTTTTAAATTGAGCTGTAACTTGAGATTGTCAAATGCTTGATTTTTTATTACTTTTTCAATTTCAGGTGTGAAGTTTCTGAGAAATACCTCATAATCCTTGATTGAAATATCTCCGTAATCATATTGTGAGCTCATTCCATTTATTGCTCTAGTAACTTTTCTAAATTTACATCCATACACATTCCGGAAATGTTTAAATGATTTTCTATGACTATAGATATTTGTCAGGTGTTTTTTACATATGTCACAATATTTTTTAAACTTATTTTTACGTAGAGTGAAGAATTTATTAGATATTAACATATTATTAGTGTTTTTCATATGTATCAGTGTCTTCTCATGTTTGTTAAAGTTTTTAATAGGTACATTGCAGATATTACAGAATACATTGAATGGTTTATTCATTTTTATAAGATTTTTATCTGAGGGTATTTTATTTTTTTTCTGGATCAGATGAAGTCAATACTTTCTTTGTGTGTATTTTCGAGTTTTTATGTTGAGTGAAGAATTTATTAGATATTAAAATATTATTAGTGTTTTTCATATGTGTCAGTCTTTCCATGTTTGTTAAAGTTTTTAATAGATACATTACAGATATTACAGAATACATTGAATGGTTTATTCATTTTTATAAGATACTTATCTGAGGGTATTTTATTTTTTTCAAGATCAAATGAAGTCAATACTTTCTTTGTGGGTTTTTTCGAGTTTTTATGTTGTCGTGTTTTTTCATTGTTATATAATCTATATACATCTGATGATTTATCATATACCATTTTTAATACAATAAAAGTTCAACTAATTTGAAAAGAGTGAGTTCAGTAGTAGCACCTCCTTTAAGTACTCAGGCGAGAAAGCATCTGAAGTGAACCCGGAAATTTTTGCTCCTTATCACAAAAATTCAATCATGACGAGCAATTGGGGGTGTTAAATCTTGCATCATGTTTTGCAACCGGAAAGTATTTAGGAAGATTGCATCATGTTGTACAACCGGAAAGTATTTAAAGGGGATTGCATCATGTTTTACAATCGAAAAATTTTCAAGAAGATCGCATCATGTTTTACAATCGGAAAGGAGGTTGCGTCATGTTTTACAGCTGGAAAGTGTCTAAGAAGGTTGCATCATGTTTTACAGCTGGAAAATATCTAAGAAGATTGGATCATGTTTTACAACCGGAAAGTATTTAAGAAGTTTGCATATGTTTTACAACCGGAAAGTATTTAAGAAGGTTGCATCATGTTTTACAACCAGAAAGGAGATTGCGTTATGATGTACGGCACAAACGTGAAACTTGATAAGAATTCATAACTATATTTTAAAGATTATTTGACATGCTTTTAAGCATACACTCATTATACCCTTGATAATCTTTTAAACCTAAATATTCAGCAAAAGATTCCCATCCTACATTTGTATACATTAGTTTCTTCTAATAAATTTTCTATAGTTGTGAAGAAAACGAGAAGATTTTGAGGGGATACCTAAACGTTTTATTGAAATTATACACTTCTTTAAAAATTTCAGTAGCAAATCACTTTTTCTTCATCGTAACATTTTAAGTATTGAAATAATTGTGCAAAATAAGAATATTTTTTTTTACTTCTCCAGTTAATTCGTAAAATCATGGATTATGAGGCTTCACAAGATCGTTCTTTAATGGCTGTAACCCTCCGAAAATCATGGATGAGGCTTTGAGGCTTTTCAAGATCGTTCTTTAATTGCTGAAATCCTCCAAAAATCCAAAATTGGGCTGGCAAGCTCTTTCCCCTTACTACTGACGTGACACATTTACTCTAAATTCTTTTACAGTTTTAGAGTTTTTGATATGCTGGGGAAGCTTATTCCACAAAAAAAGCTCCAGAAACTGAGAGCTTTTTATCCCACGTTAGATGAACGGTAACTGACTAAAACGTCATTCCTCAGATTTGTTTTTTTGTTTAGGATATTAGATGGAAAAAATTTTACCACCTCTGCATTACTTTGGGGGAGGTACAGAGAGGAGAACACTCGTCGAGCTTTTTGAATCATGAATCTGTTCGGTATTGGGATCCAGTCGAGTTTTCTTAAAAGAGGGGTGACATGATCGTATTTATTGAAATTTCCTTTGCATACTACTTTAGCGGCGAAGTTTAGACATTTTTGCAACTCTTCCTGACGACATTGAGGTAAATCTCCCCACACAAGACTGCAGTAGTCTAGACGCGATAAAACTAAAGACTGAATCACTAATATCTAGATTTTTCGTCAAGTGTGTTCTTAATGCGATGAAAGAACATTAGGGTTCCGTTAATTTTGTTGCACATTGTTTCTACGTGTGAATTGAAAGTCATATTTTTGTCAAACCAAACACCCAGATTTTTAACCTTATCGACTGGTTTAATTGTATCGTCTCCAAATGTTAGCTTGAATGGTGGTAAATTTTCAGTCGCATTCTGTGATCCAAAAATAATACATTGCGTTTTACTTGCATTAAGTTTGAGGCCATTATGGTCATACCACAATTTCTGATTTCTCAGAAGGTTTTCAGCGTTGGCTTGTGTTTCTTTTAAATCCGTTGTTGAGCTTGTCATGGCAATTTGTACATTAGCATACATTGAGATTTTTGTGTTTGCCGGCATGCTGGGGAAATCATTGATGAAAATTGAAAATAGGAGCGGGCCGATGATTGAACCTTGAGGAACGCCAAAATTATTTGGTATGAATGATGACATTTTGTTATTCAAGCACACTGCATGAGAGCGGTTTAGTAGGTAGCTTTCAAACCACTGAGTGTCTATTCTGAGGTTTGAAATTTTTTGTAGAAGTCTCTTATGCTCAACACTGTCAAAAGCTTTGGAAAGATCAAGCAATAGTAAGAGAGTTAATTTTTTTTGGTCAATATCATTGTAAATTTTTTCTGTTATGTTAACAGGGCGTCCTGAGTACTGATATTCCTTCTGTATGCATATTGATTGCGATGCAGTAGATGTGACTCATCCATGTAAGACGAGAGCTGATTTGTTATTACTTTTTCTAATATTTTGGACATAACAGGCAGGAGACTGATTGGTCTGTAGTTTGAACTATACGAGGTGTGCTAATAGACAAACTCTCAGAGGTGTACAAATAGATAGACCATACGAGGCATATTAATAGACAAAATATACGAGGCGTACTAATAGACAAACCAAACGTGGCGTGCTAATAGTCTAACTCTGTCAAGGGGTAGTTGAAGAAGAAAGGAAAAACATCATCTCTTGGATATCAGTGTAACATTGTTTTGCAGCCAACAGTGAACAAGCCGTAATAGCTAAGCGTTCAAGTGTGTTAGTTTTATAAAGTTAAAGTTTCATAAAGTTGTCCTGTGATTAAACGAAAGATATAAAACAATGTCGTAGCTTTAAAATTGTAATCAGAATTTAAATGAGGGTCAAATTGGAAGCGCTAAAGCAGCTAAAGGTAAAAATAAAACTGATAAAAAATTGAATTGGCTATTTAATTTGCATAAATTATTTTCAAATTTTGAACATAATTATTCGTTTAATATTCTTTCAACGAAGCCATTGGCTTTCAATTTTTTAGATTTTTATATAATTTTAGCCTAAAAATAATAGCTTTTTAAGTTTATTCAGAAAGAAAATGTAAGCCCAGTTTTTACTCCATACTGTACCAAAGTTTAAAACTTCAGAACACCTCGCCTTGTACACTTGCGTTGTATGCAAATGCATTTCTTACGCTGAATGATTCCTCATTTCCGTGGGATAAAAAATAGGTTCAAGCTATTTAAGATCGTCAGTCTTATGCTTTGGGACTAGTTTGTCTATGGGAAATACTGTCATGTCACATCAGCTATGGATGAGCCTTCGGGACTTTTCTTTCGTCTCCACTTTTCGTTTCAGTTTTCGTGGCTTCCTTGTCTTTTCTTTGTCTTCTTTCCTCTTTCTTCCTAACTCACTATTTTTATGTACAGAGTAACATTTATGGGATCATATCTTGTTGATAAATTTCCCGTTTTTTACCGTCTGTACTTAATGCTCCTTTCTCTTAGCTCTCTTGCCATCGCCTTTGTTGTAGCTAAGGAGTTACACTAAAGAGTATGAAGATAAAAATTCTTGACCCTATTTAAGCTTGTACTGAAAATAAATGGTTTAAATACATTCAATCGTTGAATTATACGTCATTTTATGCTGATAAATATTAGTCATTAATTCCCGACGCATTTTTGGGTAAAGAAAGAAAGAAAAAAAGAAAAAACGTTATTTCCAAGTTTCCACATGAGATACATGCCAACATATTGGCTTTTAAAAATTTCTTAATATTTTATATTATTATTTCATTATATTATTATTAATTTATTATATTATTTCTCAATTTCTTGAGCATCGTATCAGCTGAATAAGCAAGTCTAACATTTCCCCTTTTGAGTTGAGGTTCACACGAAATGACTCACAACTCTGAGATCAAGGACTGCTCAACCAACATGGCGATATTTTCAGGGCTGGGGCCGACCAGTTCGACCGCCTGGTGCCCGGTGAGGAAGCAAGTGCACGCAGCGCAGCACCAGCGCACAGCTAAGGTCGGCGCTACGACGGGAGGCCTGCGCTACGGCCTACCGCAGCAGTGCGCTGGATGCCCACGCTGTGACGGGCGTCATCGGCAGCCTGCGGCGTCCGTTTGGGGCAGAGTTGTTGCTGGTGGCAGCTGCAGGTGTGCTTGTTGTGGTGTGTGGCTGTAGGTTTTAGAGGCCTTAATGTGTTACGATAGATATTTGGTGCATCAAGATGTTATTTGCAACCAGAAGTCCCGTGTTTGGCACATGTGTAGCTTTACATAGGTTTTCGATATGCCGCCATACATATCGCTTTAGATTTCTTTATACTAGTAGCTAAATATTTTGATTCAGCGGCCTGCCTGTTGCCTCACGCAAATTCCCGGTATGGTGAAACTCCTGTTTGTGTTGCGGGAGTTTTCCGATTTATGTAAGGTTTCATATATATATTATTCAGATAAAATTCAACTCAAATTTGCTGTGGGCACTATGAGTGGAAGCAGTAAGGAATGTTTACCAATGAGTAGTAGTAGTAGTAGTAGTAGTAGCAGTAGTAGTGAAACCAGGTTTCTAGCGCTTCAGTAACAAAGACTATAACGCGCCGAAGATCTCAATGTTCAGTGTCCAATCATGTGGTTGGTTTCCGGAGAGTTCACGTAGGAGAGACAAAACTGTTTAAACGGTCAATGAGTCAGGAAAGCCAATTTTGAGAAGTTCAGTTCAAAGAGCCACGAATTCATAAAGGATGTACAATATCGTCAAGCATCCTATATCTCGTCTATAAGATGAGCATCAGAAAGAAAAGCAATTAATGAATCGAAATTAAAAGCGCCACGGGGAGGGTCTCCCAGCAATACCCTCTAAGAAGGCATCAGGATTATCTCTAGGCAACGCAGGGTAATATTGCAAGCGGAAGTCGGCAAGGCAGGGGCATTCCGCCAGCAGGTGGCGCACTGTGAGTGGCACCAAGCAGTCGCCGCAGAGGGGCTGAGGATTCCGCTCAATGAGGTATTTATGCGTCAAGCGAGTGTGCCCGATCCTCAGGCGACACAGCAAGACTTCAAGCCGTCGGTTACGATGGCTCGAGGAGGGCCAGGCTCGGACGGTATTCTTATATTTTCGCAGCTTGTTCTCATCGATGTCGTCCCACTGCTGCTGCCAGGCGTCACTAATCGCTGCTTTGATTAGAGGATAGAAATCTCGACATGGGACTGCAGTATTTTGGGGAGGCATGGTAGATCCCGCGGCTTGTCGCGCGGCTTCGTCCGCTCTGTCGTGGCCGCGCACATCAACATGCCCAGGTACCCAACACAGACACACGTGCTTCTGAGTGCGGGAGAGTCGCGCGAGGCTGCAGGCAATTTTAGCAACAATCGGATGCTTCGAGTTATAATTTCGGATGGCTAGAAGAGCTGCCTTAGAGTCTGAAAGCATTACGTATGGCCCCTGGATCTGGCGCTCCTCTACGATACGTCAGGCGGCGAGGATAGCGAGGAGTTCCGCTGAGTAAATTGAGGTTTCGGGAAGCAACCTGTGCATCACCGTTTGCTCCTCGGTGACCGCGGCACACCCGACGGCACCGTCGGTCTTTGAGCCGTCCGTATATATCTTGACAGCATCGTGATGATTTTGTAGTAGGTGATCAATGAACAGGTGCCGCAGTAGCACACTTGTCTGGTCGTTTTTCTTGGGATAGTCAAGAGCTGGGCAAAAAGTTTCAATTGGGATCCGCCAAGTCGGCTCTCCTCTCTTTGGCGCCGGAGAAATCTCAAATGGTGGGAGTTGTGAAAGGCCTAGTAAAATCCCGTAGTCGGTGGATGATGGGAGAAAGTAGGGGAAGGCATCATCAGCTTGAGCGTCTCCCACCACACTGTCCCAAGTAGGCGAGGCAGGGACCTGCTTAAGCCGCACGAGGTACTGCAGCGTTAATTGCGCTCGACGGTACTGCAGGGCTGGTTCGCCACTCTCCGCGAGCAAACTCAGAACCGGCGATGTCCTGAAGACACCTGTGCATAGCCTCTAAGCACTGTTGTGCATTGGATCTAATAATGATAAGGAGGAGACATTTGCAGTTTGGTAAATAATGCACCCGTAGTCGAGCTTTGCTCTGATGGTAGCTCTGTAAATTCTCAGCAGGGTCACTCGATCTGCTCCCCAGGTCAGCTTAGAGAGGCATTTCAGAAGGTTTAGCTTTCGGGTACAGTTTCCTTTTAGAGCCTTTATATGAGGTTTCCACGAGAGCTTGTCATCAAAGATCATGCCCAGAAACGTCACAGTAGGGGAAGATCTTATAGGCCTACCCTGGAGGAGTAGCTCGGGAGTAGGTTCGTGGGTCCGGCTGGGCTGTATGTGTAACATCACGGTTTTTTCACTGGAGAGGGTGAAACCATGTTCCCGAGCCCAAGCATTTATTCTATTAACTGCATCCTGCATACGACGGGATCATGAAGTCGTCCCGTTTTACGGGATCATGAAGTCGTCTACGTACAACGAACATGAGATATTGGCTGGCAGGGCATTCGATATAGCGTCGATGGCTAACAAGAATAAAGTGCAGCTTATAACGCTGCCCTGGGGAACGCCCTCAGTTTGAGTCATGAGTGGGGAAAGAGTGGAGCCAATCTTTACTCTGAAGCAGCGCCGCCTTAGGAATTCCCGAAGATAAAAAGCCAAGTTGCCTCTTATACCGAGCTCGTGTACCCTCTTCAGCATTCCAAATCGCTAAGTCGTGTCATAGGCTTTCTGCATGTCGAAGAAAATACACATAGTATGTTTACCTTAGATGCGATGCTTGATAATATGGTTTTGAAGTCTAACAAGGGCGTCAGTAGTACCCCTCAGAGGTCGAAACCCAAATTGAACAGGGGAGAGGAGGTCTTGGGATTCCAAATGCCGCATCAGTCTAATGTTGACAATTTTCTCTAAAAGCTTTCCCAAGCAGCTTGTCAAGGCTATTGGGCGGTAACTTGTCGCTTCTGTTGGGGGTTTGTTGGGCTTTGCAAAGGCCAATATTATGCTTAATTGCCAAGCGGAGGGGTAGGAGTGCGTTTCCCAGACTTAGTTGTAAAGAGAGAGGAGATATGTTATGGCTGTAGGGTGCATCTTTTTCAGCATTTTATAATATATTCCATCTGGTCCTGGTGCGGCGTTTCTGGATTGTTGAAGGGCATGAAATATTTCCAGATATGTAATTGGCTCATTGTAGGCAAATTGTTCATTAGTAGTAAAATCAAGTTCCTCTTCCTCTTGTCGTTGCTTAAGTTGGATAAATGTAGGCGAGAAATGTCTCTCGCTGCTAATTTCCGCAAAATGCTCAGCTAGATGGGTGGCTACGCGATCTAGGTCACATACCAGTTCTCCATTTATTTCAAGTGATGGTAGTTTTTGTTGGCCTTTTCCCTTCATTTTCTGAATTCGTTGCGATATCTTGGAGGTTGGTGTGTCGGTGTTCAGCGAGGATACATATTGTTGCCAAGATTGCTTCCTGGCTGCCTTCGTAATGATTTGGGCTCTGGCTCTCGCTCTCTGCTAAAGAATTTTATCTGCAACGGTGCGACTGTGTTGGAAGCGTCGTAAAGCTCTTTTCCATTCATAGTTGGCACGCGCACAGTTGTCGTTCCATCAGGGCACTCGATGTTGCACATAACCACCTCTTGAGCGCGGGATGGATACGGCGTTCTTCGGATTCTTTCTGCGGCATAATCCACGCTTTGGACTTCCTCTTCCTCGAGGGAAGTAAGTGCTTCGAAGGTACTCCAGTTAGCACGGTGGAGTTTGTAGTGCGGCTGAGTATGAACGAGATGGCGGGTCAGTAAGGTCATTATGATGGGGAAGTGGTCACTCCCATGGGTATCTTCTAGTATGGCCCATTCAATATCCGGGGATATTTCAGGTGAGCAGAGGCTGGGGTCTATAGCCGATGAGGAGCCAGTTTGGACGTGGATGTGAGTCATGACATCTGAGTTTAGAAGACAGATGTCTGTGGTAGAGATCAATCGCTCAATGGTTTTTCTTCTCTGAACGCTGATAGAGTTGCCCCATGCAGCATGCTTAGCATTAAAATCTCCAGCCAGTAGAAACGGAGGAGGTAGCTGTGTGGTTAGATTGAGTAAGTCGTCAGGATTGAGAGCCAGATTCGGGGAAATATATATGTTACACACGGTGAGATAGATCGCGCCAAGTTTGATTCGAACTCCCTATGTCTGAAAGGGTGAATTTATATCTATCTTAAGTTGCGGCACGTCAGACCTGATTAAAACTGCAAGTCCGGAGCCAGGAACAGGGTTAGGATTGGAGGAGGAGGCCTCCACATAGTACTGTTGGATGTTGCCAGGCTTGATATTACCAAGCATGGTCTCCTGTAGGCATATGCATGCAGGTTGGTATTCTCGTAGTATAGCTTGCAAGTCTTCATAATTTCGTCTAAAACCGCGGCAGTTCCATTGTATGATATTGTGCATTGAGCGACATTAAGGGAGATTTCTTGGTGGATCTTTTCTTGTTTCTAAATTCCGAATCTGTTGGGTTACAATGGTGGGAAAAGGTCGTTCTCCGTCTGACTTTCTTCTGGTTTCTCCCCAAGCCTGCATTGGGATAGCAGGCGGGGGCGTTGACGGGAGGTTAGGAGGAGGAGGAGGATATTTCTTGAGGAGGTCTGCGCTGATGTCAGCTGGGACTTCAGTGACTCTGTCTAGAGAATGTATTCTCCGCGAGTGAGGCTGCGAGGGCTTTTTAAAGTTATCTCTGGAGAGATGGGTCTGTGAGGTTGTGTTCTTTCTACTTATTGGGTATGCCTTTTCTTCATGCCTAGAATCCGATTGCCCTTTAGGGATTTTGTTGTGGCTAAGATCTTTTGGTGGTGTTCCGCTTTGAAGGCGCTTTCGAGGAATTCCGGTATTCACTTCCATTTCAACTGGCTTCCGAGATTGGGTTTGGCTCGTGGGATGAACTGCATCAGGGGCAGTAATATTTGGCCTTGCTGCGATTCGAGGCTTGTCTCGGTTGGAAAGAGTCTTGGGTTTCTCAGTTTTTTGGCCTTCGACAGTAGTGTTCGTGGCATTCCTTGGATTTATATCAGGTAGTATTAGAGGGGGTTCTTCTCTGGTCGAAGTTAGGGTATTTTTGTAAAGAGGATTTGATGTAGGGATCTGTTCGGTATCTCGAGTGTCCTGGCTCTCTGTTGAGAGGCTCACTTCTGTACAGGCAACGATGTTCTCTAGGGTACTAGCAGGCACAGTCTCCGAAGCAGGGTTCGATGGCCTCCAACCGGAGGGAGCACTCGTGGGGGTTAGCGAGCGGCCTGTTCGGTGGGTCGTAGTCACATTTGTAGACCTGAGAACGTCTGCGAAGGAAGTGTTCTGTTTGACATAGCGGGCGGCTACTTTCCGCTTGGCTTCACCATATGATAGTCTACCCGCAGGGCCATGATCTCTTCTTCCCTCCTATAGATTGGGCAGCTCAAGGAGGAGGCCGGGTGAGGTCGGGTGAGGTCCTTCACAGTTAGAGCAGCAAGCAGGTCGGGAGCAAGGTAGTTCATGTAATTCCCCAGCACAGTGGTAATAACAGGTACTTAGGTCACTCCTGCACGTCCCTGCTCCATGTCCAAACTTTTGGCATTTAAAACACCGCCTGGGCTTGGGCACATATTGCCTGACAGAGCACTTCGTCCATCCTATTGAGACCTCAGCGGGCAGCTGACATGCATCAAAGGTTAATATATAAATTGGTTGGTCGATCAGGACTCCAGTGACTCTTTTTTGTTTGGTAGACCTCGAGGACTTTATGTCTCTTTAGTCCCTCGAGGATTTTCCTGGATGAAAATTTGGGGTTATTTCTGTAATAAATAGTGCCTTTTATTTGGTCAAGAGTCTTATGTGGTTCAACTGTCACCTCGTGTGAATCCAAAGATTTCAGGTTCATAATGGCTCGAGCCGCTCGACTCTGGGCCTGGTTTGAGACCTCCACTATCAACTGCCCTGATCTTGCTTCATTAAAATTTTTGGGTGGGCCTCCGATAGTTCGTTCTATCGCGTCATTCGCCCTAATAACGTTGATGGTAGACAGGTTCACATCAGTAGGTGAGGAAATATGGAAAAATCGTTTATATTCAGGTGCTTGCCTCTGTTCCTCAAGCGGCGGGAAGAAGGAGACGGAGCTGTTGACTCGTGGTCTCCGGGCTCGTCGTCCTCGTCCTCTATAAGCTGGTTGGTAGGGCTCTAGGGTTTCAAATTTCGGGCCATCTGTGTTTTCAGAAAGTTTCTCTTCAGTCAAGTGAGAATCGCTGTCTTTATTGAAGGGTGCAGCAGTCATCACCCTTGGAGTGGTCAGAGGAAAATCCATATGGGGGCTCAAGGTCATCAAAGGAGAGGTAAGGCTAGTTGTCCTTTTAGGCATCCCAGCAGAGTCCGAAGAAGGCGTTGAGTCGTTACCGAGAGATCGTGTAGTTTGGGGTTGAGAAGGGGGCCCCATCCCCTGAGAGTTTTTAGAATTTTCATTATCGCCCATGGAGATGCTGGTTCAAAAACGGCGGGTCTGTAGAGAGAATACAACTCCCAGTTGCCCGCCCCAGGGAGAGGGCTCTGCCAATCTGAAGACGGACAGAGCTGAAAAAACCGCTTATTGCCGCCTTTTAACCCCGGCGACCATTAAGCTCATCAGCACAGTTAAACCTTGAGTTTGGGGTTTTGCCACCCCAGTTAGTCTGATCTCTCCAGCAGAGCCACTCCAACATGATTGAATCTGCCGGGGAGACCAATTCTCCCCGAAGGCCCAGCCCCCGCCTTCCTCGAGACACGCAAGCCCCCTCCCCACGACAGGGGCGGGATGGCGCGAGGGGGTGTTTACCAATGAAAAATAGTTTAGAAAAAAGGTTTATTCGATCATAAGTAGCCGTGTTGTCTCCTACGTTGGCAAGAACACGTTCGCTGTAAGGGCATTTGAGGCTAGTGCTTGTGCGCTAACTAGCAGTCGACAAGGCACAAAACGACGTTTAAATATTGTACTGTTGTGTAGTTTCAAGTAGCTTGAGGTTCAAATTTGAACTTGAATTTAATCATTGAAATAAAGGGTATATATAATTTGACGCGTGAAATAGTACATGTTTTCTACTGTAGTATAGGTGCTTTATTTTCTATTTTACGGCATTTAGTTTTTAAATGTATTCATTTTTTATAACTTCGTACTTTGTATTAGTCTGTGTGTCAATATATTTATTAGCTAATGGAACACTATCCTTTGGGATTTTCATAATATATGTAGATCCTAATTCTCGTGTATAATTTCTCTTCTACTTCCTTCAGGATTATGAGCGAAAATTAATGGAATAATACTAATCTATTAAACTACCAGTCGCAATATATCCATTCATCAAATAGCCATAAAATTATAGTGGAAAAATTAAACGATCATCAGGTTTTCTATTTACGCTCAAATCTGGTATAGGAAATTGCAACAAGCCTAGCGTGCGGGTTAACAGCTTATAGATATCTATTGAATATAAAAATACAAAAATTATAACCTATGTTGGCCAACATGCAATCGTTACTACACCAAATTATACTCGAACGTTAATACCGTAAAAACCCTTCATTACCATTACTACGCGCATTTGAAAACAGTTAAAGGTGCAGTTTCACTAGACAGCTACGGGATAAACACAATTTCCAAACCCTCACATAAAAACTTTCAAATTTACCGATGATTATAATATACAGGAATTGACAACGGTGAAATATATTTAGTTGGACCATTAGTGTTGCCCTCTTAACCATAAAAGGTGTTCCTAAGAGATGGAGGATGAAGGCACCATTTCGTATGGAGTAAAGGGGACGTGGAATTTATGCACAAAGTGCGTTTCCACACAAGAAAGAGTGAATTAGAAAGTAGCAGACTTGCACATGCTTCGGGCTCCGGGCAAGGCGTGACAGTCGGACAACAATGTCACTAATTATTGGGTGATTGCTGTGGTATGCTTGGACAGCTTCATAGACACTCTTCGAGTCAGTGAATATTACAAAATCATAGTAGGGTATTTGCGCCACGAGGTCTAGAGCCTCGACAACTGCAAGTAGTTCAGCCGAGAAAACAGAAGTTTCCTGCAGGAGCCTTCGAGCACGCACATAGTCGCCAGACACAGCAGCACAACCAACAGATTGATTCGTTTTAGAACCATCTGTATATATCTTACGTTGATCAGAGTGCTCCGCCAGTACATGATCCAAGAAGATACCCCTCAAAACCGAGGCCGGCAGCAGGTCCTTCTTAGGGATCTTGCAGCCTGTACAAAAAGTAGTAATTGGGATGCGCCACGTTGGTGCACCTGCAACCCGTGCGGGAAGGACCTCCATGGGGGGGAACCGCACGTTATTCATAAGCGCACCATAATCTACGGAGGATGGCAAATTATACGGAGTGGGTATACGCTCATCCACGTCGGTACGAAAACTTATCCAGGTCGGAGAGAGAGGGAGTTGCTGTAGCCGGGCTAGGTACTGTAATGACAGTTGCATACGCCTAAGCTTGAGGAGGGGCTCCCCACTTTCCACGCAGAGACTGGTGACGGGGGAGCTTCGAAAAGCTCCAGTGCAGAGCCTAATGGCTGCGTGGTGTACTGGGTCCAGCATACAGAGAGTACTTTCTTTGGCATACTGGTATATTACACTACCGTAGTCTAATTTAGACCTGATGAGGGCCTTATAGAGCCGCAGGAGAGTCACACGGTCGGCGCCCCACGTTTGACCTGAGAGGCTTTTTAGCAAATTTAATCTCATTATAGACGCTGCTTTTAGTGACTGAAGGTGAGGTTTCCACGTAAGTTTGCTATCGATGGTCATACCAAGAAATTTAGCATTTGCTGCGTAGACTATTGGTCTGCCCTTCAGGAAAAGTTGTGGAGGGTCACGTATTTTGTGGTTTCCCGGAATAAGAAGAGCCCTAGTTTTCTCAGTAGAGAACGTGAACCCATGCTCAGATGCCCAACCATTTACATTATTTATAGAGTTTTGAATTCTACGAACCAGAGCAGGCAAAAAGTATGAAGACGCGTACACCATAAAATCGTCAACGTATAGCGACGAGCAGATCTCAGGCGGCACAGCTGTCGTGATTCCATTAATAGCCACAGCAAAAAGCGTACAGCTGATGACGCTTCCTTGAGGGACTCCTTCAGACTGCGTCTCACACGGAGACTCCGAAGAGCCGACTTTCACTCGAAAAGTCCTCCTGCTCAAGAATTGCTGCAGGTAATGAGCCATATTTCCCCTCAGCCCATCACGATGCAGGTTTTGCAATATACCGTACCTCCAGGCAGTATCATAGGCTTTCGCCATGTCAAAAAACACACATAGTATGCCGGCGCTCACGTTTGCATTTAACTAGGTGGTTCTGCAGACGGACTAAAGCGTCCGTAGTACCTCGCATTCTTCGAAAGCCGTACTGTACAGGCGAGAGGAGGTCACGAGCTTCCAAAAACTTCACCAGCCTAACATAAACTATCTTTTCAAGCACCTTGCCGATACAGCTCGTGAGGGCGATAGGGCGATAGCTGCCAGGATTTGTAGGAGGTTTGCCGGGTTTTAAAAAAGCTAGGACAGTGGCAAAACGCCAGGCATCGGGGTACTGGTGTGTGGTCCAGATCTGGTTATATATTGCTAAAAGCACTTTCAGGGCTGTAGGGTGCATTTTCTTCAACATTTTATAGTGAATGCCGTCTGGACCAGGGGAGGTGTTTTTAGTTTCCTTGAGAGCGTTATAAATTTCTAAGATGGTAATAGGTTCGTTATAGGGGAGATTTTCATCTGTGTTGAAAATCAGACTTCGACTCTCCTGCTGTCTTTTAAAGGCCAAGAAAGCTGGTGAATAATGATCACCGCTACTGATGTTAGCGAAGTGCCGGGCTAGAGCTGCCGCAACGCGCTGTGAGTCCGCGGTTTTCTCACCATTGACCTCCAAGCAGGGTGGGCTATAGCTCTGCTTCCCAGACATCTTCTTCACTCGCTGCCATACCTTCGACATGGGCGTTTCAGCATTTAGGGACGATACATATTTTTGCCACGAACGTTTTCTTGCTTCATTCTTTGTGTGTAGTGCTCTTGCTCTGGCTCTATTGTAGGATATTTTGTCTGCCATACTTTTCGTCCTCTGATAGCGTCGCAGGGCATGTTTTCTTTCAATTTTGGTGATGGTGCATTCATCTGTCCACCAAGGAACTCTGTGCTGGAGGGCACCCCCCCTCGACTTAGGGATACTGACGCCAGCAGCGATCAGCAGGCAGCCCACAAACTCTTCCAATAAGTCTTCCACTGGCCTGGTCTCGTCAACATCACACATCTGAGTGAGTGCTTCGAAGCTCCCCCAGTCGGCTCGCCTCAAAATAAAGCTGGCTTCGGTGGGAGTCGGACGATTTTCCTCGAACCGTATCTCTATAGGGAAATGATCACTACCGCACAGATCATCACAAACATTCCAGTGCAGATCAGCAACAACATCAGGGGTGCACAAGCTGAGGTCTATAGCCGATGACACGCCCGTCTGCACATGGAAATGGGTGGGCAATCCTGTATTTAATAAACATGCGTCTGAGTTTGTGAATAGGCCATCAATGATCCTCCCACGCTGGTCGGTGGAGGGATTGCCCCAAGCTATGTGTTTTCCATTAAAATCCCCCAATATGAGCGCTGGTCGGGGTAGCTGGTCGTAAAGGGTCAGGAGATCTGCTGTAGTGATGGGATCAGCTGGAGGTAGGTACAAATTACAAACTGTGAGCAAGCGCGGGCCAATACCAAGACGTACCGCCATTGCCTGCAGTGCAGTGTTCAGGCCAAGCCTTGTGAAGCCCGTATCCCGCCTCACTAAAATAGCTAAGCCCGTACCTGGCACCGGATTTGGTAGAGGGGAGAAGGTCTCTACGACGTAACTCGCCGGTGGTGTAGGTGTCAGACTTCCGAGCATTGTCTCTTGGAGGCATACACAGCCCGGCTGAAGCTCTTGCAGCAACCTCCTCAGATCACCATAATTGCGGCGGTAGCTTCGACAGTTCCATTGCAGAAGACT
Organism: Morinoia aosen; assembly: GCA_030386875.1. Classification (NCBI taxonomy): domain Eukaryota; kingdom Metazoa; phylum Arthropoda; class Malacostraca; order Amphipoda; family Talitridae; genus Morinoia; species Morinoia aosen. The sequence continues at coordinate 62,067,351 of CM059579.1, read as the reverse complement.
CATTATGTTTATCGGCTTGAAGATCTCTCAGTTGGGGTCAGTTTTTTCTCTGAAGTTTGTTTACTATCTTTTGGGTTTTTGCCACTCTCCTGCCTCGAGCTCCAAGGGAGCAGCTGCACATTAGGCGGGGGCATTGAGGGCATATCTGCTGGCATAGGGAATTTCTTTCTCATTTTAGTTGCTATACTTTCAGGTACCACAACAACACGTTCCAGAGAGCGAACACGATGGGTCACGATGTTACTTCCCTCGCGTCCTCGCTCTCGAGCCTCTCTAGGTTTACTGGACACTTGGACAGGTATACATTCCAGTCCTTGAGGTTTAACCGTTGGGTCATCTGAATTATCAATATGCTTAAAGGTGGGACGCTTTTTGGGGGCTTGCCCTGTCATCCCTCCAATTGGAGACGGAGTGCCGCTTTGCAGGCGCTTTCGGGCACCAACTGCGGTAGATGGATTTCCAGGGGAGGTGTTACTCTGGGATTCAGGTCCCTTATCCATTCCTTTTGACCCCGGGCTCTGAGAGCCCTGTTCCTTTTTTCCCTCCTCCCTAACAGACGAAACCTGCATTGATTGTTCGCAGCCAGGTTGGTCAACCACAGCTTCAAAATGGCTCCGGGCATCCACACAGACATCACCCAAAGTCGCACAGGACGGTGAAGGGTCTGACACAGTACCGGCAGCGCGTGGTAAGTCACCATTGGAAGACTTTTCTGGTCTTTCGGATCTAGAGTAAGAACTTCGGGGTCTTTTATGTTCCTCATTTGGAGCGTCAGTCTGGGTTGCTATACTAGTCTGTGTTACGGCATGAGCAAACTCGCCTCCGACTCTCATCGGTATCTCCTCGCTGATGCGTGTTCCGCCGGACTCAGCTGTCTGTAATTGCGGCTGACGCACAGCCGATGAATAACTATGCGTAGGGCGCACGTAGCGACCGGAAACCTTCCGCTTTGCCTCACCATAGCTTACGCGCTCAGTAGTTTGTGTAGAAACTATTTCCTGTTCCAATTTATAGATAGGGCAGGACTGGTCACTGGCGGGGTGGGGCCCCTCACAGTTGGAGCACTTAGGTGGTAGAGTGCAAGGGAGTTCATGTGCTGCTCGGGAGCAGTGAAAACAGACAGCTTCTTGTTTACGGCAGCTACTTGCACCGTGACCAAAATTTTGACACTTAAAACATCTACGCGGCTTGGGTATATATTGCCTCACCGGGCACCGCGTCCAGCCTATACTCACGGACTCAGGTAGGCGCGTAGAATCGAAGGTCAGTATGTACAACGAGGTGGGTATTTCAGCTCCGTTCTGTCTTCGTTTGGTTCGGTAGATAGATTTTACTCCACTTCTGGCAAGTTCTTCGAGTAGAGTTTCATCTCCGTAATTTGGTTTATTTGTATACCAAATAGTCCCCTTTGTTTCATTCAACCTTCCATGAGGAGCAACAGTGATGCTCACCCCAGCAAGGGTTTGGATTCTTGAGATAGTTTTTGCCTGATGTTCATTTCGAACCTCCACAAGGAGCGAGCTCGTTCGCGTCTCTGTTATCTTCAAAGGTTTACCACCAATTTTTCGTTCAAGTTCTCTATTTACCACAATTACATCCATCTCTGCTAGGTTAGAACCATCACCCGCGTTGATGGTGTAAAATTTCTTATAATCTGGATGTGTATTCTCATAGAGGGGCACATCTGTGCGATATCTTTGGTTGGTACGTTGGCGGCGATGTCCAGATGAGTTTTCAATACGAAAACTGGGTCGCCTTTGATTACGAGGTGGTATATATGGCTGAAGTACTAAATTTGTCTCGTCAGATTTTACGTAGGGTCCAGCGTCACTCACTGCAGCAAGCTGCGATGATACAGGTTGCAACGGCGGAGAAGGGGGACGATCATGTGAAGTTTCCGTTATGGTTCCTATGGTCCTAGCTCCATCTGCAGCAGCCGGCTGCAAGGGGGCAAGCCCCGATTTCAGAACAGTGCGGTGAGCAGGACAAGTTTTCTTTGGAGATCTTTCCGCAGGAACCAAGAAGGGCGCCGGGTCATTTCCAAGAGATCGAGGGGGATTTTCAGTAGTAGAAGCAAGCACAGGTTTAGGATTCTCTTTCGATAGGGATTTCTCCCTACCTATCCAGGCCGGCTCAAGCCGGAAAAGAACCCCTCGGGCGATCAGCAGCATTCTGGTGCATCTCTGCACTTAAGGCGGGCACACGCTGACCACTAGGAAGTAAAAACCTCCTCCCACCGTCGACCCCGGCCCGTGGCAGTCCCCAAGTACGCCCGAGGTAACAGAGACTTTATAACCCGTAACTGCCGGGGCCCGGTTTATATTTACATGGGAAACCTCACCCATGGTCCCCCTTTTGTCAGGCTGCTCCAGTTGAGCCAGCCTACCATGGTTGAACCTACCAGAACCGGGGCCCCGGCAGTATAGCCTCAACCTTCATTGCAGCACGCAAGCCCTCCCACCACGACAAGGTAAGGACATGGGGAGGGCGGGAAGTGTTGATTCTCACTGACGCAATAGTTCCATCCCCCTGAGGAGCGGCTGCACGATTTGCAAGGCACAATCTCTCATGAAGTGCAAGATTAAGATTATAAGTTTCTTTAAGCCTCCCTAACCGCTACAAAAAAGAGCGTATCGAAGATAGGAAGGAGGAGAACACCATTTAGTATGGAGATAAGAGAATGAGGAATCTATGTAGAAAGGGCATAGAAACAGTAAGTTGAGAAAGAAGTTCATGAAATAAGATTAAAGTTGAAGAAGAAAGTAGTAGGTGCTGAAAAACCGGACAGCAGTGAACCGAAAAAAGGTGGTTCTTAACATAACAAAAACATTTTATTTCACCAAAACAAGAAGAAGGCCTACCTAACTCTCAGCTCGAACCCTCACATTTCCCCCTGGGAGCGCTAATCACCATAGATGCAATAGTTGTATCCCCCTGAGGGGTCATGAAGTGCAAAGATTACTCAACAATTAAAAATAAAAAATTAACATCAACACTACACGCAGCAGTAGAAAAAGGTTACTAGCTAACATAAAAAAAATTAAAACAATAAAAAAGCCTACACTCGTAAAATGTTCCTCACTTCACTATAGGTCACCAATATGTAACAACTTAACAGGAAATACGCGCTCTAAGGAACACGACACCTTCCAAGCGTGAGAGGGTGTGTATGCTGAATTTTGCTGCCATGAGCAAGCACACTGGAAAAACGCTGTCGATAATAATTCTGTCCTTCAAGGTATGCACAAGAATACTTTCAATGCACCCGCAAATAACATGAAGATTATTCACCACATAAAAAAATACTTAACCTTCCACCGCGTTTGGGGTTTAACCCGCGCACGGTCGCGCATCCCTCAGAAAAGTAGTCAATTTACCCGCGTTACTCTGCCGTTCCCTGTTCACTTACCGTAATAGGCAGAGATGTAAAAATATGAAGTAATGAGTAAAAAATGTTGCTTTACACTTTGATGTTGTCAGATTTTTGATAACTTGAACCGTTTCTTTGTAATATGTAGTCAAACTCCGTAGATTTTTGCACAACATTGCTTCAAAGAGATCAATGGCCATTTTTGTGTTTTGGGAACAATGTAATGTTTTTCACTGCTATTTTATGCAGAAAATCCTTCCAAACCTGCTGATGTTTTTATTTTTCCTCTACAACAATTAGAAAAAAAGTTATGACCATTTATGTCTACTAGGTGTTATCCATTCTTCGTTTTAGTTCCTACATAAATGCATGTTTGCATGTCTGGTTATATTACTGTAAGTATAGTGTTTCGAAACTTGTAATTTTCACACAATATGAATAAAATACTGTTCTACACGCTACTGACTTCAGATTTGTCTTATTTGCCATTTTTGCGAAATAAGGCGAAATAAGGCCCTGAGTAGTTTCGCTGGTAACTGAGGCTGCCACTGACTGTTCGCACGCACACCCTCTCACGGTCGCCTCATTTACCACACTGACTGTGCTTACCCTTCCCAACTTCCAAGTGGTTGGAGCTCTGCCTTAACCCCCACAATGTGGGGGTTTCTGGCTCCAGCTGTGTAGCACTCGCTGAGACGATCATTTTGGTGTATAACAACTTGGGGTTATGCCTTACGTCTGGCAACCAGTGAGCCTGGTAAATGAGGCGACCAGTTACAGTGCGCGGGTTAACAAACTTAATTCCGGATAACATTAACAGGTAATCTTACAGAGAAACAGCATCTTCATTATGATGAAATGTTTTTATATGGTACAACAATTACAAAAATAACATTCAAATGTGAGAATAATAAAGATTCTCGTAAACACGTATCATCTTAAAGTGATAAAATTGTTGTCAGTAGAATCAATCGTCACTGCGGTTGATGAATAATTATGCCATCGCCTATTTCCAAATACTCAACGTATAAAAATTTTCGTGATGGTTTACACACACCCGTAGCAGTCCATCAAAAATAGAAGTCCCATAGAGTGCTTTCACCCTCATCTTACCATCAAAAGCAGTCATTACATTAGTTTTCTACCATTTAAATACTCACAGTTCGATCACATTCCGAACTCAAAGCAATACGTTTGAGCACATCTTGACCCTTTGAGCGCCATGTCATCAGCGCCTCGGAAAAGCATAAAATGCAATGTAGAAAATAACAAAACTTAGATACTCGTGCAAGAAGCCGGGAGCACGGTACAACGTTCTCAAGCATAACGAATTATGGGGAAAAATCATCGAGAAGAGCAGGGGTATCACTACGTACCTACTGGCGGTGTTGCCGTCATGATTATTATATTATATTAGTTCATTTGATACTTCCTGGCTTCAACAAAGGCAGTCTCAGGAAAGCAAAAGGACCATTAAGTATGGACTAAGGGGAAATCGAAAATATATGCCCAAGTGTGCCCTCACACACCATCCTCATGCATAGAAACAGCAAGTTAGGAAGGAAAAGGAATAAGATAAAGAAAAAAGGAGAAAAAGGAATGAAAACTGTATGTGATAAAGTGGGCACGAAAGAGACAAGTCTCGAAGACCTATCTATTGCTGAAGTAACCTAACAGCATCTTTCTTGTGCCGCCAATCCGCTTAAGACAGACCATATAAACTTGAGCTTGTTGCATACAGACGAAGACCAACTCAGGTAATCCTTCCAAACTTAACTCGCAAGTTCTTTCCCTTTGTGAGAACAATGTTTAGAGAACTAAATATAAAGTTATAAGTGACCTATGTTCAGATTGCAAACAAATTTGAGACAGACATAGGATAGTTCCTATGAGAGATCTTCAAATATACGACCAAATGATATACAGTTAGCCTAGCTCGATATAACATATGATATATATAGCGCATGAAGGGAGAGTGTCAAGTCAATGTATGTTGAACAAAAATTTTGTTTAGTGCACACTCTACAGACAGAAGAAAAAGACTTCCTTGAGTGAACTTACAACATTCAAATTGTGCAATTTAATAATATATTATAACTTTCTATTAATTTTCCTAAAACGCACATTTGTTTATAAAACATTTTACCGGTAATTGAAGAAATTCAACTAGAAATAACGAACAACAAAAATCAGACATTCGGATTAGCAGGTTAGATACTGTTAGAATTAGCAGGTTAGAATCAATTGATTCTACATGGTCGAATATCGTTGCAGTCAACCACGCCTGCGCGCCATCCCTGGCTGCACCCCAAGTTGAGAAAAGTTATGCAGTTCAAGTAAAGTTTGCATCCAAAACAAACCTGAACACTAGCCCATTCTGATGCACCGACATCAAAACCTGAGGTCATAATCATCATAGACTAACATCATCTCACGACGACACCATGAAAATTTAAACACTTGCTCTACCTGTCGATTGCACATCAATACCGAACCTAAAGCTTTACGTCATCGAGGCTTAAATTTCACCACACATCATCAGAAAGCCAACGGCACAGGCAGATGCCGGTGTCATCCAGACGTTCCCGCCAGGTATTCCTGCCTACACTAGTCACTATGTAACAGATCCCTGTTTTACTTTCTTCAAAAGACACACCACATTCTACAAGCATACAAGTAAAAAGGCCCTTTTATCACAGTAATGCATATTAGCACACGCAGCCAAATACAAAAATAGCAGATGCCTCGCTCAACTACAAGGAAACTACGTAAGGCACACATCAACGCAATACGAAACACAAAAAATAATAAAGGAGACGCATGCAACAAATGGAAAATGTTGTGAGAATCTCCGTACAAAATTCGTTTTAGTTTAAAATAAAAAATTGAAGAATGAATTTGAACAATTTCTACAGTAACGACACACCGCATGCATACCACATAAATATTCTTGTATGATATCTAGATTTTTTGTGATCAACGTCAACATGATTGTGAACGTCAATATTACTGCAAACAGCAATATTTTTCTTAAGTGTTGAAGCTGTAAACAAAGTCAATATTTATGTAAAAAGCATCCACATTATTGTGAACAGCGTCAACTTTGTTGTGAACAGCGTCAACTTTGTTGTGAACAGCGTCAACTTTGTTGTGAACAGCGTCAACTTTGTTGTGAACAGCGTCAACTTTGTTGTGAACAGCGTCAACTTTGTTGTGAACAGCGTCAACATTACTGTGAACAGCGTCAACATTACTGTGAACAGCGTCAACATTACTGTGAACAGCGTCAACATTACTGTGAACAGCGTCAACATTACTGTGAACAGCGTCAACATTACTGTGAACAGCGTCAACATTACTGTGAACAGCGTCAACATTACTGTGAACAGCGTCAACATTACTGTGAACAGCGTCAACATTACTGTGAACAGCGTCAACATTACTGTGAACAGCGTCAACATTACTGTGAACAGCGTCAACATTACTGTGAACAGCGTCAACATTACTGTGAACAGCGTCAACATTACTGTGAACAGCGTCAACATTACTGTGAACAGCGTCAACATTACTGTGAACAGCGTCAACATTACTGTGAACAGCGTCAACATTACTGTGAACAGCGTCAACATTACTGTGAACAGCGTCAACATTACTGTGAACAGCGTCAACATTACTGTGAACAGCGTCAACATTACTGTGAACAGCGTCAACATTACTGTGAACAGCGTCAACATTACTGTGAACAGCGTCAACATTACTGTGAACAGCGTCAACATTACTGTGAACAGCGTCAACATTACTGTGAACAGCGTCAACATTACTGTGAACAGCGTCAACATTACTGTGAACAGCGTCAACATTACTGTGAACAGCGTCAACATTACTGTGAACAGCGTCAACATTACTGTGAACAGCGTCAACATTATTGTGAACAGCGTCAACATTATTGTGAACAGCGTCAACATTATTGTGAACAGCGTCAACATTATTGTGAACAGCGTCAACATTATTGTGAACAGCATCAACATTATTGTGAACAGCGCCAACATTATCGTGAACAGCGCCAACATTATTGCGAACAGCATCACGATTATTATCACCAATGGATATTTTAAAAGACGCAAAGAAATTTTCGTTGGGCCCATTCAATTTTCCGTATGCCACACAAGCTACAAGCTCAGACGTATCACAAAGACCCGGTTTGCGAGATACTCATCTTGACAGAAAACTTCAAGGGAGCCAAATAAAAGGTTTCATCCCATCTCCAAACAAATGTTTCCTGCAGACAGCAGCACAATTGGTCTACACCTGAACACTAGCGCAACAAAACTGGCCTCGTACAAGTCCAAGGCAATAAATACTACTCATAAAATAACATTTAGAAATAAACCTCTACACTCCGTAGTGCTACTAAACAGGAACAGCATATAAATACCTAGAAACGAGCCTCACCAAGGGGAGATAGAACGCCACAGCAGGCCCTCAACAAGCGTAAAAATAATATGCATTAATGTAAAGGAGAAACAACACCGTCACAACCAAGCAACAAGATCGGAACACGCTTAATCAGTAGGGAATTGCAGCGTTTTGGACGGGTAAGTCCTTTCCATCACTGCGTGGAGGGAATATAAACGTGCCTAAAAAACACGTGAACACTTGTTCACAGATTATGAATAAGTAAATACAAGGCCTTTACGCCACTCTTTAAATGTGAAGTGGTATGTGAAGATGAAATTGGGCTGAAAGACTCCAGTTTTTGCGGGTACCTTAATTCAATGGAACAAATTTTAGGACTTGCTATTTATAGGGTAATTTCAGATGTGGAATATATTAGTTTTCTAAAAAAGATATTCTCGAAGCGTCATTCGCACGTACATTTGAGACGCGTGTGTTTTCCAGAACCGTTAATTAAACTACTATTGCAATAGTTAATTAAACTACTATTGGCCTCGCAGTGGCTGAGTGTATAGAGCGCTTGCGTTCTATGCTTCATGCCCAGGTTCGATCCCTGTGAGTGGCAGTTGGCGTGAAAAACGCTGATGCGGCAAATCAGGGTCATTGCCTGCAGTATGGTCACTGTCCTCAAGGAATGTTACCTGAGCACTAAACGAGAGAAAAATGAGGCCTAAAGCTCGGGCGTGACTAGGGGCCTGGGGAACCCCTATCATGTACATTCCCTGAAAAGTAACATGTAAATGATGCTAGCCACCCTCTACGTGAAAAGAGGAAAAGGCTTGGTATATACCATATACCTATACTATTGCAATCAAACATTATTGTGTCAAGCTTTCATCGAGAATATCGTGCATGAAAATAAAGTTTAAATGATCAAAATATTTCAAGATATAATAAACAATAATGATGACAGTGTAACAACCTCCAAGGAATCCTATATAGAAAAAAGTAAAGATTCCTATAGGAGGTCACACGCACGTTACACCAGTCCCTGAGCTTTAAGAAAGAATGAAGGCAGACTTACGTTACTACGCCAGCAACAAACTTTAACATCATGCTTTGTGACACTCATCTTATACAAATATAAATTAGAACCCAACTTTCAACTAATACAGTGCATTGAACTAGTAAAAACCGTACATATTTTTATCTGTTCAAGTCGAAGCTCGTATAAGATGCTTTATCTAGGACAGACGAACGCCTAAGGGAGGCTTGCCATACCAAACCTTAGAATGTTTTTTTTTGCACAGCCATGAGAATCAAAGTAAAAAAACAGAGGACAATAAAATAATTGCTGGCATTAAACATAGGAAGCAGTATAGTAACATCATTATCATGAGCAATTCTATGGAAGCAGTTGTCAAATTTAAGGGACAGAAAGTGACGAGCTTGTGGTCGTAAACAATACTTCTTACACGAATATTTGATTCCGCGTTCTGTAATAGGCCGATGTACATTAAAATGAAAAATGAAAATATTTCTTCCTATTCAGTCTAACAAATATAACCAACTCAAACGACACTGATATGCATCAAAATTTATTTAATCATTCAAGTTGAACAAACGTCACACCCATCTTGCTTCAAAGATACCATTCACAAACCGATATTTGTCTATTTGTCAGAAAAAATTCTTCGAAATAATTCCCACAGAAAAATATTCCCCGAACTACAGATGTTCACCACACCAAGCAGTACTGTAAAATTTAAGATTGATAAGATCCACTGCTGTCCACTACACCAGCGTTCAATGACTGTTCGATATCCCGTTCATTGGGAGGACAGGCCAGGCCACTAGGCCTCCCTCTACTGCTGCTTGAGCGGCTGCCACTTGACGAGCATGACCAGCGGCAGCAGCAGCGCGATGCCCCCCACAGTGTAGCACCACCCGCTACCTACACACCAAAACCCTGTAGCGGTGAGGATAGGCCCCGTAGCTCGAGCAAGCGCCCCTAAAGACCTCCATATGCCAAGCAAGGCGCCCTTTTGCGTGGGCGGGCCATGGACTGATGCTAGCCCAGTGAGGCAAGGCACCAGAAGGGAAGACCCCAGCGCGTAGAGCGTGAGGCCGGTATACAGCATGGCGGGACCTGAGCTCCAGCCCACCAGGGCAAAGCCAGGGATCATGACGACCAGACCTTGCACGGCGACCTTCTTTTCGTTACCTGCCCCCACGCGCCGCATGTACCCGCCCTGCACCATCACCATTAGCAGGCCGAGGTACACGAACATTTTTGCCTGGGAGATGTTGTCGTAGTTGTGCTGCAGGTGCGTCACGAACGTCAGCGTGAACTCCAGGCCTGAGTAGATGAACAGGTACACGAAGTTGATCACCCCCAGCCGTATGAGGTTGGCCCTCTCTGTTTGGGATGTAAGGAATTAATTGAAGTCAAGGAATGGCACATAGAACTATAAATTACATATTGACAACTGCAAAGATAATGAAGCATAGAACTAACCTATAGACAACATAAAAATTATCCTCGCAGTACACTGCAAGTACAGTAAAATTACCGTTATAGGCAGCAACAAAATTATCGGAAGTGATGTTAGTATTGATTGAATGTAATTTGGGTTTGCAAAGGTAAAGAGATGCACAAAATTATAAGATAGTGACAAGAGATGACGTTAGATGACATGAAATGGAAAAAAATTAAAATGAGCAGGACTCGTGCGCCCTGCAGCCAAATTATGATAAACTTTCCAAAAGAAACTTTTCAAAGGATAACTTCAAGATTCCACTGACAGGTGCTACCGAAATGCTAATGTCATGCTAGTGCACGACATTAAAAAAAACTGGACATATTTAACTGGACATTGCATTGATTATACATTTTATCCTTAGGTTTTTTATTCTTCATTTGTTGTTAAAATGTCCATGACTCGATAGTACGGAGTTACACCATCACAACCACGTCCCACCAACAAAAGGACCAAAAAGACAATCAGAGATTCACTTTGCAAAGGGAATAAATAATTCAGAGTAATTTAAATGAAACAAAACCATCGTATGCTTCAGAGAACAACACATTCAGATATATAATGCCCAGCCATAAAATTTTGAAGCTGTAAAGTATCTGGTTTGATGAAGATTTTAAAGTTGCATCAATTTCAAAGTTGCTCGATAAAAATCATGAACCAGCATGGATTCTGACCTGATACAAATTCTGAAGCATTGTACATTCTGACACAATGAAGGGCGTAGATTTCAGAGCGAAGATTTGCACAACAATAACACATTTAAAGAGCTGTAAAAATGTGAGAATAAACGCAAAAAAAAACACAGAAGAATTTGTTAATAATTATCTCTACAAAAAGAAATAACTCGAACAGAATAACTTGGTTCAGTGCTAAACATATATTTAGTTCTTAAACTGGAGCCATGAAATGCGATATGGAAGGCTTGACAGATTAACATATTCTCTAACAAAAATTTTCAAACTTTCCCTTCTGCATATGAAATTTAAAACTATAAAATATTCAACACCTGATTACATACTTTACACAGCAGGCAGATACCAAACTTTTTCCCTGAGTTTCACCTGAAAAATACTACACTTGATAAAAAATTCATATAGAAAAGGTTACCCTGGGCCTTATCTTGCATTGAGGAAGCCCTCACCCTTTTGTGAGATGCCCTTGATGGGCTTGAAGGTGAAGAGAGACACAGGGTTTATGAGAGCCCAGGCTTCAGCCAAGCCTGAACCCAGTGACTTGGAACGCTTCGTCTGCAAAAAAATCAAGCTAGAAACACCTGAAGCAACACGTGAACTGCAACACCTAAACCATAACTCAAATTAGGTAAAATCTCCTACAAGGACAACTGACTTTAGGTATGATCTCAAAGGAACACCACATCTCACTTTGAGAGAACTACATCTCACTCTAGGCAAGGTTTCATAGGAACACCCACAACTCACTTCAGAAGAACTACATTTCATTTTAGGCAAGGTCTCATAGGAACACCCACAACTCACTTCAGGAGAACTACATTTCACTTTAGGCAAGGTCTCATAGGAACACCCACAACTCACTTCAGAAGAACTACATTTCATTTTAGGCAAGGTCTCATAGGAACACCCACAACTCACTTCAGGAGAACTACATTTCACTTTAGGCAAGGTCTCATAGGAACACCCCTTCTCACTTTAGAACTACATCTCACTTTAAGCAAGGTCTCATAGGAACACCACAACTCACTTTAGGCAAGGTCTCCTTAAAGAACACGGCCACATAGAGGATGTTGAGGAGGGTGAGCACGAGGGCATAGACTGCGCTGGCAGCAAACCAGCCGCTGGTGCCCCACTTGGAGAACATGGCCCCCACACCAGGCCCTACGATGAAGCCAATGCTGAACGCCACTCCAATCAGTGCCTGAAATTTTATTCAGCAATGAGCATGTGCTTTTATAATCCAACATAGGAATACATTATACTGATCATACCGTAACATAAAATAAAGCTAACTCACAAGTTTACAGTGGTATTACCAATCCTTTAATTCCATTTCCAATTTAATTCCAATTGATTAGATTAGATGTTAGTTTAAAGCCTTCCTAACCGCAACTAAGACGTTCCAAAAAAAAAAAGAAGAAGGCACCATCTAGTATGGAGTTGAGAGAACGCAGAATCTACTCACCAAGTACATAAAAATAGTTGAGAAAACAGTTCGCGAAACAAGATGAAAGTTCAAGAAGAAAGTACTAGGTGCTGAAAAACAGGACAGCAATATGCCGATAAGTGGTCCTGAACAAAAAGAAGGCCTTCTTTCAACAAAAAGAAGGCCTTCTTTCAACAAAAAGAAGGCCTTAACTCTCCGCTCAGGACCTTATATTTTCCCCTGGGAGGAATCCTAACTCATATAAAGAATTTTGACACAGCATGAACAAGCTCCCATACAACAGAAGTAAAGGTTGGACTACAATGAAATACGCGACTGTGATTATCGAGTCTCCGCGACCAACGCTGCAGATGAGCCACAAGGCTAGGGAGTTCAGGACTCTCAGTATGGCGGTGGCAGCCACCTCTCTTGCACTTCCAAAACACGTGCACTTCCAATAAAACTCAATCCATAAAATGGAACAAAAGCTCCACACCTCAACAATGGCGCCAGATCTTCCTCCATAAGGTTACCTACTTACCATCATTTTCAATTCATCCATTTTGTCCTCAAACTTGCTGAACAACGTGATGCATGAGAGAACTTGCAGGCAAAAAAATGTAAACTCTTCCTGGTAAGGTCCATCATGAACCAGGGAACACTTTATATCTGTATGCAAATACACACCCGACACAGACACTAATTTCCATACGACAGCATCCCTTTGCATCCTTACAGCAATATTTGCATCCCTGGGGCACTAAACCGAGCCCCACATAAGGTAAGAGCATAATGAATCATACACATAGGGTGAATCATGTAACACTTCATATCTGTATGCAAACACACACCCCACAGACACTAATTCCCACAAGACAGCACCTTGTTACATACTAACCCCCATATTTACAACACTGGGACGCTAAACCGAGGCCACATAAGGTGAACAGCATCATGAACCAGGTAAAACTTTATTTCTGTATGCAAACACACACCCCACTCAGACACTAATTTCCACAAGACAGCACCTTATCACATACATACTAACTCCAATATTTACAACACGGGCACTAAACCGAGCACCACATAATGTGAAGAGCAGCACCCACCATGCCCCCAGCGCGGGTGCTGGCGTCAAGTATGTCAGTCATGATGCTGTAGGAGAGCGAGACGTTGCCTTTGCTCAGCCCTCCGATGATCCTCGCCAGCACAAACACTGTGAAGCTGCTCGCTACGGCCCACACTGCGTACGACGCACCCACCCCCACCTGCACCGCAGACTTTTGAGTTAACAGATGCTGGTAAATGGAACACTGGTGACCGACGCACTCACACCCACCTGCACGGCACCCATTTTAGTAACAAATGCAGTTATATGGAATATTGGTGTATGGAGTTCATAAATGGTGTTGCAATTAGATTAGATTATAAATCAGTTCAAGAAGCCTCCTCATTAAACGAAAGTATTCCAAAGAGAGGAAGTTGGAAGACTAGAAATGTGACTCAAAAAAAAAACCATGCCGTTTTTTTAAAAAAAAAACACGTTTTTTTTACAAAAAAAACCGTGGCCAAAAAAAATGTGGATATTTTGGTTGTTTTTAAATATTTTGTCTGAAAATAACTCGGCAAGAAAAAGAACCACATTACATTATGTGTTTTCATGTCAGATTACAAAATAAAACAGCATACTTCTTAATTGGTGGTTTTCCATGGTTTTATGACATTTTTCATTTTCTGCGGTTTCATGCTTTGATATTTCATTTATTTTACAATACATGTGAATGACCTTCAACTACCAAAATGGTGTGTTATAATAACATATCTTTACTTATGGTCATTGATAGGGATGTGACTAAAAAACCATGCTGTTTAAAAAAAAACATGTTATATATTTATACAAAAATTATGAATAAAAAACATGGATAATAGTATATTAATGTGACCTTAACCCTTTAACGCCCCAGAGGACACCAGTGTCCTCTTTCAAAATTCCCCTTCAATATATTTTATTTCTTATTCAATTAGTTCCCTAATGTGTTCTTTGAAGTTCTCTGCCGAGTGGCAGTTCTTATCCCATCCTGATATCGGTGACTGCCAGATGCCAGCGCCAGTTTAGTGACGGTGGTTGTGTTAACGGTAATATGAGTACAAAAATTCGGACGTTAAAGGGTTAAAAACCCAATGCTGTTTTTTTTTAAAACATTGTTTTTTAATCAAAAAATCTTGACTAAAAAAACATGGCTATTATATTTCATGGGACCAAAAAATTGTTTTTTTTTTTAAACATTTAAAAAAATCATGACTAAGAAAAACACGGATGTTAATATCAGGAAAGTTATTTTTCTTTAATCGAATTGTCTTTAGAAACTTATAAACAAAGAATGCTGTTAATATTGAAATCATGTTTATTAGAACTGTACTAGGTCTTAGAATAAAATATCTACAAAGAATCTATTTATTCCATAAAACCTTTCGGAGAGCAGCTCAATCCTCAGTCATTCAGTAAAATTTGGTGAAATGGACAATGAATTTTCACTGTTCCTTTGAAAAACATTTGACTGAATGACTTACTGAGGATGGAGCTAGTCTCCGAAAGGTTTAATAGAGTGAATAGATTCTTTGTGGATATTTTATTCTAAGACCTGGTATGATTCTAATGGATATTAATATATCTTATGTGACCAAAAAATCCATGCTATTTTTCGAATGTTTTTGTTACAAAATAGTCATGACTAAAAAACACGGATATTAATATACTTTATTTTACCATAAACAACAATGCTGTTTTTTTTTTAAACATCTTTTTACAGAAAAATCATGATTAAAAAATGTGGATATTTTTATATTTTATGTGCCAAAAAAAAACCATGCTGTTTTTTTTTAAATCATGTTTTCTTTACCAAAAAAATCATGACATAAAAACATGGATATTAATGACTTTTTGTAATATTAATTATTATTTATTATTTTTTGGATATTAATGGACTTTTAAAACGTCATGTTTTTTTGGTCAGATAAAATTTAATAACACTCCTGTTTTTTGTAAAAAAAAAACTTTTTTTCAAAGAGCATGGTTTTTTGGTCACCTAAAATAAATTAATATCCATTTTTTTTTTACTGATTAGATTAGTCATTAGTTTTAGCCTCCCTACCCAGCAACAAATGCGATCCAAAGAGAGGAGGGAAGATTATGAAACAAGATCAAAGTTGAAGAAGACATTATTAGGTGCTGAAAAACAGGACAGCAGTGAATCGAAAAAAAGTGGTCCTCAACATAACAAAAGCATTTTATTTCAACAAAAAGGAGGCCTACCTAACTCTCAGCTTGGGCCCTCACATTGTACTCCTGGGAGCGCTACTTCCCATAGATACAATAGTTGTATCCCCCCGAGGGGGTGTTTTTTTTACAAAAAAGTCGTGACCAAAAAATGAATCATAATAACTTTTCAATAAAAAACATGTTTAAAATAAAACAATGATTTTTTTGGTAACATAAAATATGTTAATATCCATGATTTTAAGACACAATTTTTTATGAAAAATACGTAAAATAAAACAGCATGGGGTTTTTTAGGTCTCATAAATATATTCATGTTTTTTAGTCATGATTTTTTAGTACAAAAACATTTTTTTGGTCTCATAAATATATTCATGTTTCTTCAGTCATGATTTTTTAGTAAAAAACATGTTTTTTTTTAAACTGCATGGGGCTTTTTAGGTCACATAAAATATATTGTTTTTTAGTCATGATTCTTTGTAAAAAAAACGCATGGTTATATTTGGTACCAGAAAATATATTAATATTCATTTTTATTAGTCAGAATTTTTTGTAAATAAAAACATGTTTTTAAAAAAACAGCTTATTTTTTTGGTCACCTAAAATATATTAATATCTATGTTTTTAGTCATTTTTTTTAATGAAAACAAAAAAGAAACCATACAGTAAAAGTGGTGGCAGATAACCCACAATTACCAAGAGGAGTCAAGAGGTACAGCAGGAGCCACAGAACTTATATTGACGGAGTCAAAATTCAGAGCTTATTATCTCTGCTATGTCTGATTTTTTTGGTCACATAAAAATAAAATCAGACTTAGTAGAGATAGTTAGCTCTGAATTTTGACTCCATCAATATAAGTTCTGTGGCTCCTGCTGTTCCTCTTAGACGCCTCTAGGTAATTGTGGGTTATCTGCCACCACTTTTACTGTATGCTTTCTTTTTGATGTTTTTATAACAATAAAATGACTAAAAAACATGGATATTAATATATTTTAGGTGTCCAAAAAAAACCCAGACAGATACTTAACAAAATTTAGGTGTGCAGAAAAAAGCAAAAAAAAACAAAAAAACACATAAAAAACACGTTTTTTGCAAAAAAAAACGCAATCAAATAAAACCGTTTTTTTTGCATCACTATGGAAGACACCATTTCGTATGGGACCAAGGAATCTGTCAAGTATGGGATCACTTAGGACCAAAAAATCTATGTAGGTAAAAGGTCTGTCCCCACACCACCACCACACCACTACATTTTTAGAATAAAGTAATAGGTCCCAGAAACTCAGGCCAGTAGAGCGCATAACAATAAGATGTGAAGTGGCCTCATCATTACATGCAGCACACAGTTAAGTTTCACCTGGCGTGTTTTGCTGCAGTCACTCTTGCAGCCTCATGCAATCATTCAAAGAATGTGAATGCATTTACCATTATAATATTAGTTTATTTAAAGTTGATTTTGGAATGCAGATTGTTTCTTTTATAAATCGTCTCAATATAACTTGAAGCCATAAATGAAAATTCATCTTTGTGCTCAGTAGCAGTACTACTGACACGTGTTTGCCAATGCTTTAGTAGCTCAAATTATATATTGCCAAAGTTCGCACAATTCAAGAAATAGGTTTCTTCTACATCACTTACAGTACCAATGTGCATCAATAAATTTAGCCCTTGCAATTGTCACATGAGCTATTTACTATACCTATTTCATTTGAGTTGGGTTTAGACAAGATGGTGTTAACTCACAGAATTGTATAAAAATAAAACATAACTGCGTAAATGGTCATGCCAACTGACAGGGGCATTCATGAAGCAATATGGTCAAGTGCAACATACTTACATTAGAATATAACCAAGCTCGAGTACCTACAAAAAGATAAGTGAACAGTGCAAAACTTGTTTTCAATACTTTCTGCAGATTAGCTAGCCAACAATGGTTCTTTGTGTAGTCTGTGAACACTGAAGCTAGTCAAACTACAAGACTGTGTGTAGCCTGTGAACACTGAAGCTAGAAACCAGACTGGTGTAGTCTGTGAACACTGAAGCTAGTCAAACAACAAGACTGGTGTAGTCTGTGAACACCGAAGCTAGTCAAACAACAAGACTGGTGTAGTCTGTGAACACTGAAGCTCGTCAAACAACAAGACTGGTGTAGTCCGTGAACACTGAAGCTAGTCAAACAACAAGACTGGTTTAGTCTGTGAAACCTGAAGCTAGTCAAACAACAAGACTGGTTTAGTCTGTGAAACCTGAAGCTAGTCAAACAACAAGACTGGTTTAGTCTGTGAACACTGAAGCTAGTCAAACAAGACTGGTGTAGTCTGGGAACACTGAAGCTAGTCAAACAAGACTGGTGTAGTCTGTGAACACTGAAGCTAGTCAAACAAGACTGGTGTAGTCTGTGAACACTGAAGCTAGTCAAACAAGACTGGTGTAGTCTGTGAACGCTGAAGCTAGTCAAACAAGACTGGTGTAGTCTGTGAACACTGAAGCTAGTCAAACAAGACGTGTGTAGCTTGTGAACACTGAAGCTAGTCAAACAAGACTGTCTGTAGCTTGTGAACACTGAAGCTAGTCAAACAAGACTGTGTGTAGCTTGTGAACACTGAAGCTAGTCAAACAAGAATGGTGTAGTCTGTGAACACTGAAGCTAGTCAAACAAGACTGGTGTAGTCTGTGAACACTGAAGCAAGTCAAACAAGACTGGTGTAGTCTGTGAACACTGAAGCTAGTCAAACAAGACTGGTGTAGTCTGTGAACACTGAAGCAAGTCAAACAAGACTGTGTGTAGCTTGTGAACACTGAAGCAAGTCAAACAAGACTGTGTGTAGCTTGTGAACACTGAAGCTAGTCAAACAAGACTGTGTGTAGCTTGTGAACACTGAAGCTAGTCAAACAAGTAGGCCGAGAACAAACACGCACGAGGGTAGCGATGAGTAGAGGCTTCCTGCCATATACATCTGACAGCGCACCAGTCAAGGGAGAGGACAGGAACTGCAGCAGGGAGAACAGGGAGCCCAGCACCCCTGCAAACATAGAGAAGTTCAGGTTTGTGCCACACAGTGTAAAGATTGAGTCTGCTACCACAATATGAAATTCAGCACACAAGTTAAACGTCAATAGAAATGTTCACTGATATATACACATTATTAATGGATAAGAAGATGTGGCACTATCTTCACATGGTACAAAGCAGAACAACCTAAAAATATGAGGTAACCTTCTCCTTTCTGGATTAGCTGATAGTTTAAACCTCCCTAGCCATAACAAAGGCATTCCTAAGAGAGGAAGGCACCATTTACTATGGAAAAAGGGAATGCAAAACACATGCACAAGGTGCATAGAAACAGCAAATTGAGAATGAAGTTCACGAAACACAAAAGTTGAAGAAAAAAATAGCAGGTGATGAAGAGAACAGGAACATTCAATGAAGAACAGGACAGCAATGAACAAAAAAGATGCTCCTTGACATAAAAAATATTTCATTTCAACAAAAAAAGGCCTACCTAATTCTTAGTAACAGACCTCACATTTAACCCCTGCATCAATTGAAGAAAATGGAGAAGCCTACCTAATTCTTAGTAACAGACCTCACATTTTACCCTTGCATCAATTGAAGAAAATGGAGAAGCCAACCTAACTCTTAACAAGGAACCTCACATTTTACCCTTGCATCAATTGAAGAAAATGGAGAAGCCAACCTAACTCTTAACAAGGGACCTCACATTTTACCCTTGCATCAATTGAAGAAAATGGAGAAGCCAACCTAACTCTTAACAAGGAACCTCACATTTTACCCTTGCATCAATTGAAGAAAATGGAGAAGCCAACCTAACTCTTAACAAGGGACCTCACATTTTACCCTTGCATCAATTGAAGAAAATGGAAAAGCCAACCTAACTCTTAACAAGCGACCTCACATTTTACCCTTGCATCAATTGAAGAAAATGGAGAAGCCAACCTAACTCTTAACAAGGGACCTCACATTTTACCCTTGCATCAATTGAAGAAAATGGAGAAGCCAACCTAACTCTTAACAAGGGACCTCACATTTTACCCTTGCATCAATTGAAGAAAATGGAGAAGCCAACCTAACTCTTAACAAGGGACCTCACATTTTACCCTTGCATCAATTGAAGAAAATGGAGAAGCCAACCTAACTCTTAACAAGGGACCTCACATTTTACCCTTGCATCAATTGAAGAAAATGGAGAAGCCTACCTAACTCTTAGCAAGCGACCTCACATTTTACCCTTGCATCAATTGAAGAAAATGGAGAAGCCAACCTAACTCTTAACCCGCGAACTATAACTGGTCGCCTCATTTACCAGGCTCACTGGTTGCCAGACGTAAGGCATAACCCCAAGTTGTTATACACCAAAATGATCGTCTCAGCGAGTGCTACACAGCTGGAGCCAGAAACCCCCACATTGTGGGGGTTAAGGCAGAGCTACAACCACTTGGAAGTTGGGAGGGGTAAGCACAGTCAGTGTGGTAAATGAGGCGACCGTGAGAGGGTGTGCGTGCGAACAGTCAGTGGCAGCCTCAGTTACCAGCGAAACTACTCAGGGTGCGCCCAGTCAACTTTACCGCCTTATTTCGCAAAAATGGCAAATGATAAGACAAATCTGAAGTCAGTAGCGTGTAGAGCAGTATTTTATTCATATTGTGTGAAAATTACAAGTTTCGAAACACTATACTTACAGTAATATAACCAGACATGCAAACATGCATTTATGTAGGAACTAAAACGAAGAATGGATAACACTTTGTAGACATATAAATGGTCATAACTTTTTTTCTAATTGTTGTAGAGGAAAAATAAAAACATCAGCAGGTTTGGAAGGATTTTCTGCATAAAATAGCAATGAAAAAACATTACATTGTTCCCAAAACAAAAAAATTGCCATTGATCTCTTTGAAGCAATGTTGTGCAAAAATCTACGGAGTTTGACTCCATATTACAAAGAAACGGTTCAAGTTATCAATAATCTGACAACATCAAAGTGTAAAGCAACATTTTTTACTCATTACTTCATATTTTTACATCTCTGCCTATTACGGTAAGTGAACAGGGAGCGGCAGAGTAACGCGGGTAAATTGACTACTTTTCTGAGGGATGCGCGACCGTGCGCGGGTTAACAAGGGACCTCACATTTTACCCTTGCATCAATTGAAGAAAATGGAGAAGCCAACCTAACTCTTAACAAGGGACCTCACATTTTACCCTTGCATCAATTGAAGAAAATGGAGAAGCCTACCTAACTCTTAGCAAGTGACCTCACATTTTACCCTTGCATCAATTGAAGAAAATGGAGAAGCCTACCTAACTCTTAACAAGGGACCTCACATTTTACCTTTACATCAATTGAAGAAAATGGAGAATGAAGAGTGGGAGGAGTTAGCTTAGCAAATGCTAGAATTTTCAGAAGAGAGAAGTAATGAAATTATTTTCACGTTATATAAAGCGCCTACTACATTTGGATGGAGAGGTTAACAAGCAAAAATATAAGTTATCTTCGAGATAGTGTTTCAATCTTTACTTGAATTGCCCAACATTTCATTGCATTTTTAGTTAATAAATACATTTCACTTTAAAATTAAATGACATTGTTTTAATAAACCCTTATTTTACTCATGGTCATCTAGCATAACACAAAAATAATTGTTCTAGACATAAGAATCAACTTAAAATACAAGTTTTGCTTCCAATTCCAACGTCATGAAAATCTCAGATACTCCTACATGGTTACAATCAATCATTCTATCATTGATTTGGAGTCTCAAAAAACACCCTCGTACACTAAAATACACATAAATATGTAACAAATTTAAAATCTAACCACCTCCAAATCAACAGATTATTAGATTAGATTATTAGTTAGTTTAAGCCTCCCTATCCACAACAAAGGCTATCTAAAGAGAGGAAGGAAGAAGGCACCATTTAGTGTGGAGTTAAGGAAACGCAGAATCTATGCAGAAAGGGCACAGAAACAAAAAGCTAAAAAAAAAGATATTGAAACAAGAAAAAGTTGAAGAAGAAAGTAGTAGGTGCTGAAAAACAGGACAGCAGTGAACCGAAAAAAGATGGTCCGTAACACAACAAAAACCTATTCTATTTCAACAAAAAGAAAGCCTACCTAACCTTTAGCTCGGGCCCTCACATTGTCCCCCTGGGAGCGCTAATTCCCATTGATACAATAGTTGTATCCCCCTGAGGGGTTCCCTGGGATGAAATCTATTGCTGCTGACACAGAATATAAGTGCCTTAATCGTATTTTCTTGTGAGCTCCAAAGAAATCAATACTCATCAACAAACATATTGAACATTACAAGCAGATTTCTTCATTCCAGAGAGATCAAAACCCTTCTGTAAATATATAGATCAGAAGTTGATTTCTCACCTCCAAAAAGATCAACACCCTTCTATAAATATAGTGAACATTAGAAACCGATTTTTCACCTCTAAAGAGATCAACTCCCTTCAATAAATATAGTGAACATTAGAAACCGATTTCTCACCTCTGAAGAGATCAACACCCTTCAATAAATACAGTGAACATTAGAAACCGATTTCTCACCTCTAAAGAGATCAACACCCTTCAATAAATATAGTGCACATTAGAAACCGATTTCTCACCTCTAAAGAGATCAACACCCTTCAATAAATACAGTGAACATTAGGAGCCAATTTCTCACCTCCAAAGAGAACACTGTTGAATCTAGCCGGCACTCCCAAGGCCACCTGGAAGCTACTGACACCACTCAGCAGAGTTGTGTACAGGCCGCTCGAGTCATGCTTGCTGTAGTAGTCAAGCAGGGCAGGGAAGAGAGGTAGGATCACCGTGAACCCAAGGAGGTCCAGGACCAGACTCAGGAACACCACGTACTTCATCTGCAGTGGTAAAATTGATGACACATTAGTTGTTAAAGGTATAACTTACTACAATAGCCTTAAAATTTAAGGAGAATACCAATGGCAGAAAGAGCATTAGCTATAGCTTTCAATTCTCTCTAATACACATATACTAATACACATATACAGCATGATGGTTTCTTATTTTTTTTGCTTCTGTACTAAATTCTATAAATTACAGAATAGCTACTAAAAATTCAGTTTTTCTAAAGGTTTCCTAAAACAATGTTCAAACAACAATAATCCAGTAAAATTTAATTTAACTATAAAATTCGAATGAATACTACTTCAATTAGTTAACTTCAAATCATAGCAAAACACAAATCTGAAAATGTAAAAAAGCCAACAGCTTATTTTCAAACCTCATAATCTTCAAGATATAAGAAATGTCACTATAAGCCAAAAATACAGAGATTTAGTTTACACTAAAATATCTACTATTACTTCACAACCCAAACACACATGAAAATATATTCAGCAACTATGATAATTTCAAAACCATAGCTCTAAGCAAGTAAACAACATCACATATTGTCACCTACAGCACTCAGAAGCAAAGATCATTTTTTATAAATAATATTTAGCTTTAAAAATGGCATCACAACATTATTAGGAATTTTTATCAAAAGAATCATTATCAATTTTAAACTATGAAAAACACCAATCTAAACATTCATATTGAAATACCTTGTAAATCATCCAAAAGACAAAATCTTTTGCATAAATGTGATGACAATTTAAACTTAGCCTTAGCTAGTAATCTACATCAACATGAAAGTTTAATTAACAAGATGATTCAGTCTGGACCAGATCTAATTATATTAGAGTAAATAAGCATCAAATACATACAATGAAAAAAGTTCTAATGAACTATTGCTAATGAATTTTCTTCAAGAAATTAACCTGGAGTTATTGAATGTTAGTATATTTCTGTGCAAGTTACAGTATTTCTCTAGAACACTCTTCCAAGATATGTCTGAATAACAGTCTAATTTTGACAGGAACCTACAATAAGAATATTTCTACATCTGACACCTGTGACTAACTAATCCTATAGGTAGAAATAGTGAAAAATTTTCACTTTATGAACCACACTTGATTGTAACACTATTGACACTTAACAAAACGACAATGATATATGATGTAAAATGTAAAACAATGACAATTATCATACATGAAGACTGTTACAAAACTTGCCTTTAATGGAGAGTTAGTGGTACCTTTGCTTTGACCTATTTCAGCAGCATCAGTTGCAGGAGTTGAGCTTTTAATGTCACTTCCTGAATGTAAAGTAACCATGGCTTCTTTCAGAGATCAGCATCAAATTTTCCAATTGAACAATAACAAATAATTTTTAACAGAGAAAATTGAATATTTCTATAGTTAATGAATTATAAACTAAACATTAGTGTATTCCTGCAAAATGAGTCAAAAACCAATAGAAATTATAGATCTCTTGCTGCATTATTTAATAACAAAATATGGTACTGAAGCATTTGTGCTTCAAATATAGAGATATTTGTCTGAAATAACGGTCAAAATGCAGTTTAATACGCTCACGGAAATGAAAAATTCCGTTTCAAAGAATCAGTAAAGGAACACAATTAGAAAGGTTTTACAAGAATGACACTCTGCTCGTTGATGCGTAATCATGCGTTATTTTTAAGTTATTCAACTTGGAAATTTTAGTGTTCCATAGCTGTTCTAATCAGTTGCATGCTTGAACTGGAGCAGTTATAGTACGTTTGGGTACTTAGCAATTTATTATTAGCCAACCCTATGGAGCCTGAACCCAATTGTAGGATGTTTTAGTTAATAACACAATAAAGGTTTTCACTCAAAAATATTAGCGAGACTGGAATAGTGAATACTTATCTACGGTATTCACTCCTACGGTTTTGCTAACCTTCTACGGTGGCCGCCAAATTGAAACTGATGTCAACTGCATATTGATTTCAGTTTTCAGTAACCCAGTCCCACTAATATTCTTGGGTGATAACCTTTATTGTGTTATTAACTATAACATCCTAGAAGTGGGTTCAGGCTCCCCAGGGTTGGCTAATATATTACAGAGTACCCAAGAGTACTCTAACGGCTCAAGCGCACAACGCGACTGCTATGGTAGATGAACATTCAAAACTTGAATAACTCAAAAATAAATTAGCAAGCAGAATGTCATTCTTGTAAAACATTTTTAAATGTGTTCCTACAGTAATTCTTTGGAATAGAATTTTTAATTTCCGTGAGCACATTAAACTGCATATTGACCTAAATAACAATTTGGAAAATGTGAAGCGTTTGCCAGTAATCAATTTTTAGTTTTTGGTGCCTAAAGATAGTTAATTAGATCAAAATAAACCAAGTTTTTTACTATGCACTTTCCGTTGAAAATCAGGATTTTATGAGTTTATAGAGGTATGTTAATTTGGTCAATGTTCGGCGTGATGCAATCAAAGGAAATGAAAATTTTATTCCCAAGAATCCCTAAAGGAACCCATTTAATAACGATTTACATGAACGACATTCTGCTCTCTGATGCATTATTTTTAAATTATTCGACTTTGAAATGGGCTTCCGCGTGCCAAAGGAAGCAAGCGCGCCATCCAGAATTTCATTAATAACGGAAGTTAACCTCCTATTACAAACGTAAAGAGGTTGGGTCGTGAGGGGTAGCCACAGTTCTTTTATTGAAAATTATAAATAAAGGTTGAAAGCAACCCAGAAAGGTCACAAACAATTTTGTTTACATCTGCTCCATGATGCCGGCGGCCGTACCAAGTGGCACCATCTGTGAGCTGACTGTAAAGGTGACACCGTAATAATGACAGCTAAACAAAAACGTCAAAAGCACGAAATAGGAAAAATTGTACGTTACCTTTTTAGTGTTATTAACTGATAACAATATTTCTTATTATTTTATTAACAATTTCTATCATTCTTTTATTTCTACAAAGTTCTGGCAAAAACTTCAACACCTCATGATCCGAACTTTGGCTTTCCTGACCCAACCTGTTCGTACTTTGTGTTCCACATTTTGCGCGGGAAAGATTTTACGTAACTTCAAAGCTCAATAATTCAAAAATAACGCAGCAGAGAGCAGAATGTCATTCGTGTAAAACATTAACACGTTGCCGCTTGACGACGTCCATAGACGTCATGTGAGTTTTGTCCAAATGCACACCCCCACTATTCTTAATTTATAGTTAGAATAGATGCAAAATATTTTGTGTCAGTTTATATATTTAATAAACGAGTCTATTGACAGTAAAAAATAGAGTGACGTCTATAGACGTTGTGGCGCTTTTGGTACCCGCAGTGGCACAAACTACTCACGACGTCTCTTCCCGTCATGCAAAAATGAAACGCATTATATCGTATAAACTTTCTTTATTCAGTTTAAAACTATAACACAACATTATTTCATGAATGCAAGTGCAATTACAAGAAAATGAAATGTGTTTTACTGTTTGGATTTAATTTGAAACAGAAATAAAAAATATTTTGATAATTCCTCTGACTAGTTCCTTGACAACTTTGATGCAAATAAAAAAATAATAGACTACGAAAGGAATGAAAAATAAATTCATCTACTGAATGAAAAACTACTGTATCACATAAAACAAGAAAAAGTACAGGTGCATGACCTGAGGTCTAGCCGTATGCATGCTTGCTTAGGTACTCTAATGCCCATGGTAAAAAGGAAAACATGGTACCGGACATAAAGGTGGTGTACCTTCACAATCTTTACATCTGCATCGTGTCTCTCTCCTCTTCTTTTCTTGTGTGCACACTCTGCAACGTAGATATCGAGGAAAATTTCCTTTCAATGAAGGAATGTTTTCCAAACAGTGAAATTCATCAATTCTTTCATATTCCAAGGGCGTGTTTGAAGGAGCAGATGTTTTCGGTGGCTGTTCCACTTCGTGATCCACAAATGCCAGTGCTCCTCTAAGAGCATATCTGAACTTTAGAATTCGCAGATTTTTTTGTTTAGACACCTTCTTGAAGAGTACGTAAGAATTCATTACAGCAATATCAAGGAGATGGAAGAAAACCTTCTTGTACCATTTTATGGTCTTCCTTGGAGTACTGCAGTAAGAGAGAAGTTGGTCTGAACGACCGACTCCACCCATGTTTGCATTGTAATCTTGAACTCAAATGGGCTTCAGTTTACTACGTCCAAGATTTGAGGTGCAATCATGGTTCAGGCAAAATAATAATTGTTCGATTTCTCAAAAATATTCTGAAAAAAGGAAAAACATGAAAACTATATAGATTAGAAAGTATTTTATATCTATAAAAAGAAATTGGAGGTATCTAGTTACATACATAATACATCAGAAGTAACACAACGGTTCGAAGTCACATACCCGATCACTCACACGGCCGGCGAAATACTGAAACAAGCTGTCAACCAATGTCGTATATCTGTCTTGGAAAGATGACGCAATATGGAAACGGAGAAAGTCCAAAACACTCATACACACGCTCAAAATTGGTACAAATGGTGCATCTTTCCCGCAACCCTATGTAGAAACACACTGCATTGACGCCTCCTCAAGTCCAGGGGTTATTGTGCCAGGTCTAGTCTAGATACGACGTCTATAGACGTCTGTGCTAATTGGACCAAACTAGAAAACTGAGGCAAGCGTCAAAGTGTTAAATGGGTTCCTTTAGTGATTCTTTGGAATAAAATTCCCATTTCCTTTGATTGCATCACGCCGAACATTGACCGTTAATTTTTGTCTTTGGTGACAAATGCAATCAAATAAACAGCTAATTATCAATTTTCACATTTTTTTTGCTTGAATCATGGTAAAAACATCAAAATGAATTACTTTTCTTCTATACACTTTTTGTGGCAAATGAGTATCTTACAAGTTAGAGCGGTAGGTTTTATTTGTTGCGCAATTGAGCTGTTATAGTACGTTAAAGTACTTTGTAACTTATTATTTGCCGGCCCCACAGAGCCTGAACCCACTTTAAGGATCTTTTAGTTGACAACACAATAGAAATTATCATCCAAAAATAACGATTTATAGCGGCATGTTAACTTTCGTCTTAGATGGCGGGAATGCGCTCAAGCATTCGAGCATGTCGGAAGGGAGCGTCCATTGCAGTGTTGTCATTTGACGTGCTCAATGAATTACTTACCGCTAACACTAGAATTGCGGCAAGTCATTTACCGCTATAACTCGTAAAATACTCATTTCCAACAGAAAGAGCATAGAAGAAAACTTTTTTATTTTGATTTAGTTAACTATGCTTAGGCACCAAAAAGTGGAAAATCAATCCCTGGCATACACTTCACATTTACCAACAATTCTTTTGCTGCCATTGGTAACATGATAAAATAAATTTATTTCTACTTCTTCCCACAATGTTATAGCAACTTTCAATATGAACTAAATAAGTACAGAATAAAAAGCCTCTGAATCATATCAGAGAGTCAATGATATTCTTATCCATAAAGCTAGCTATTATCTGTACCTGAGGATGGGTTTAACATTAAATTGTCTTTCTTTTGTTTTACAAGCCGGCAATTGGCCGTTATATAGTTGCAGGGTAAAAAATGGCTAAAATAACCACATTTTTTCAAGTCATCAGTGCTTACCCCAGCCTAAAATTTGAGAATATTCTGCACCTAACTTACAAAAACAGATCTTACTGACTCCCGAGTGTTTTTTTGTATCTCAGAATCACCTCTACCCCTCTATTACACCCTCTAGCACCTCCTTAAGTTGTTCTCTCAAAACCCTGACATTCAGCATCAAGTTGCGCGGTGACCATGGTGTACCTGGCGGTGACCTTGCTGAGGTAGCTAGGTCTCGCGTAATTAATAAACCAGGAAAGTTTCAACTTTGACCTGAGTCAACTCAACCCCTAAAATGAGACGGTGGCAAGTGTTCGCCGAACGCTCTAAAAATTAAAAACTGCAGTATATCGGTAGCACCACCGGTATATTCATACATTCGCAAGAACACAACCACCGCATACAGCTACAGCGGGTTGCGATTACTCCGATAGTCAAAACGAAAATTGCGTCCACGTGACAACGCCAACCCTCAACTCTGTCTGTTGACAGGTGTCACAGCCCACAGGTCTAGTCTCTATACGGTGTTGCCATATTTCTGCTACCACCAATATCAGCGTAAAATTTTCACTACAAATAAGTTGGCAACTAACAGTAAAATCCGGCAATTTTTCAAGCCATTCGAAAACATGCGATCATTTATGATATTTTGAAAAGAAAATTTAAAAGAAAAGTTGTTGAGCATAATGAAAAAATAGTCAATAACAGGAGATTGTAAATTGAAGTACCATTTTGACCAAAGAAAAAACCTTCAAACCAACCTACTGCTCTAACCAACCTACCTATTACACGTAGACGTTTCGAATAACCTATATCTTGAAGCTGATAAAATTCCCTATCTTTCCTGACTATAGAAAAACTTTGCATAACCTGGTCGAAGGGTGTGTTAGGTTTGCCGTGGGTATGGCCAAACGCTAAACAATCACTCGATAAGATTCGGAAAACCATGAGAGAAGGGTAATCAGGCGAGGAAACTCAGCTCGGTATTTTATTCGGAGGAAAGGCCCCGGCGGACTGGCGGGATCTTGACTCGAAGATCTTCTCTAGGTGGGCACTCCGTGCGTAGTGCGGAGGTGAACCGACGCTCCGCGTAAACGCGGCGTCACACATTTCAAAATGTAAGGGAACAAAACTTTCCCAAAACCCCAAACTCGAACTGAGTATCTGTGAATGTGCTTTCTACCTCATTGAATCGCAAAAGTGAAAAACAGTAATCAAGTACAATCATTTGTGACCAATTTAATCGTGCAAAAACAGTCTGGTGCTTTCTGTAAACTTTGTCTCCACTCGAAGTCTGTGTAGCGACCCTCGGTGTAGCCTCCCTCCCTGGTCAACCGCAACACCTGCTCCTCCCTCTTCCGCATATAGAACAAACGTACCACGAATACCAGCATGAAAACAAAAAAAGGCCCGATGCACTAGCCCTTTACCGCCGTATGTCACTCACGGGGAACGCTAGAAAAAATGTCGTTTATATGAAAATTATGAGCAATAGGGAACCAGTGCCGAATGTTCCTGCAAGAAGACATCTTCCGCCGTTACAGTTGGCCGGTGCAGCATCTCTCAACTCCTTGTCACGGACAGTAGCAGCTGAACTGTTGCTGAGATTGGTTGTGCGTCAATTGTGTTCGTGCATGGTGTATTCTTGCCTCAATGGAAGGAAATCATGGTGAGTTACAGTTCTAACATTTTTTTAATATGTTTAGTAGATGTTCTAGATTGGCTAGCAGGTTCAAACAGTTTTCTTCACCTTATAGTTTATCTCTGCTGAGGTCTGTTTTGTTTGTCACCGAGGAGGAACGATTGGCAATGGAAGGCTTTCACCAGCTGTCACCTACAGGGAACAACCGTCAAGAGTGTTGCTTGCTCATTTTCCCATATGTTTTTTCGAAGATAACTGAACTTAGCATTCACAGTGTGCATTCCTATGATTCATCTTTGTTAGGGTTAATGTTTATTTTTGCTTTGTTGGTTATTCATATTCTTTTTGATTATACCTGGCATTGTATTGACATGGTTTATTCTCATGAATATCACACTTGAATTATTGTACCTCTTATTTTTCATGCTCTGATAATTTCCCCTATATTATAAAATACTAAGAATAGCATAGCTAATGTTTGTAATTTTTTTCAGAAATGTTGAAGCCTCAAGGATTTTACGGGAAACGGAAAAGAGTGGCTCGAATTACAATGAAACTACAAGAATCTGCTATGGACAGCGATGTTGACAGCAGTTCAGATGTAGAAGATGATGAAATATGTGATCCAACTTTCGTTCTTGAAGGGAATGAACCAGGTAGGTGTTGATGTTTTATCATTAGACAATACAGAATTGGGTAGCTATAGATATAAATTCATGAAAGAGGTCGTAATTCAATTAGCTACAGTTCTAATATATATATATATAGCAATTACTGATGAGTAAGGACCCTGAAGTAATAATAATTTGTTTCAACAGATTTAGAGTCCATGCTGCGTGAAGAAGAGGAAGAAATAGATGAGCAAATGGATGAAGAATTTGAGGATGAAGCTACTGTCGTGTTGCAAATACAGCCCGAGGAAATGACAAATGCTGAAGTAGAGTCTCAGCCAACACACAGTGAAGCTAGACGTCAGAGGTCCAAAAACCGTACTGCCGCCCATAGTTGGTGTAAAAAAGAGGGGTCGACCCATGTCCCAAAATTTCAAACACTTCCTGATAAAGAATCTTGTTGCCTAGAATTGAAAGCTCCTTATTCTTATTTCAAATCTTCCATTCCTGATGATTTTTTAGATTTAATTGTGGAACAATCTAACCTGTATGCAGTTCAAAGTAATGTAAACAAGCCTTTGAATCTAACAAGAAAAGAACTCGAACAGTGGCTTGGTCTAGTGATGTATTTTTCCTTAGTCAAGATGCCTGATACAAGGATGCACTGGTGTCGTAAGCTTTGTGATTTTATGGTTGTAGCTCCTTCTGTGATGAGCAGAGATAGATTTGAAGCAATAAAAAAATATCTCCACATGGTGGACAACAGTAATCTTACTAATCAAAATGATAGAATGGCCAAGGTAAGACCACTTATCAACCTGCTTCGACGAGAGTTTCAGAAAATCCCCATGCATCAAGCATTATGCATCGATGAACAACTTGTTCCCTTCAAAGGCAAAAGTCAGCTGAAGCAATACATTCTCAGCAAGCCTCACAAATGGGGATATAAAATTTTTGTACTTGCTGATCCTGAAGGGATCATTTATGATTTCATTCCCTACACTGGAAAAATTCACCCTGTTGAGGACATAAACGTTCCTGACCTGAAACCTAGTGCTAATGTTGTCCTTCACCTTGCTCAGATAATTCCTCCTGGCAAGAATCACATTCTATACTTTGATAACTGGTTCACTAGTCTTCCTCTGTTGGACCACCTTGCTACTAGAAAGATTTGGTGCTGTGGCACTGCCAGAGTTCCCAGACTGCCTGGCATACCAAAAGGAAAACAAGTTGACAAGGACCTAGAAAAGAAAGGAAGAGGATCTTTTGAAGAGTTAGTTTGCCAGCAGGAAAACTGTGAGATATCTTATGTCAAGTGGCATGACAACAAAATTGTCCACATTGTCTCCAATTTTGCCAAAGCTTCTCCAGTATCTACTGTTCAAAGATTTGATTCCAAGCAGAAGAAAGTAGTAGATGTGCCCTGTCCAGACATTATTCAGAGGTACAACAAATCCATGGGTGGTGTGGATCTAGCGGACATGCTCATAGCACTCTATAGAATCCCGCTAAGATCCAAGAAATACTACATGAGATTAGTGTTTCACATGCTCGACATGGCCATGATAAATTCCTGGAAACTCTACAGGAGAGATGCAGGGGATTTGAACCTTCCAAAAAAAGACATTCTGTCTCTAGCCTCGTTTAAATTATCTGTCGCTAATGCCCTCATAAAGAAGGGTAAAGCCCCAACAAATAAGCGTGGCCGACCTTCATCTGATGCTCAAAGTTCAATTCCAAAGCGCCCCCATAATTGTCCAGAAGACATCGTCCGTTTTGATCAAACTGGTCACTTCCCAATTCTTGAGAATAAAAGAAACAGATGCAAAAATAGCAAGTGCACTAGCAAAACTAGATATGCTTGCAAAAAGTGCAAAGTAAATCTTTGCATAACTGTAACCTCAAACTGTTTCTCATCATATCACGGAGAATAAATTTCATTTTTCATCCTTTTCAAAGAGCTTGAACAATAATTTGCAATATTTCATATTTTTACCAAATACTATGCCATAAAGTGTGCAAGAAGGGAAGCCAATTTATTTTTCTGCTATTGAAATTCATTATGGAATATGTTCAAAGGATATTATTTTTTTAAACGTAGTATAAGCTAGGATGCTTTATATTGCTATACTGAAATATATGTTTGACGCATGCATGTTTTTGCTTTTATCCTTTATTCTAACATAAATACTCCGAAACATGCAGAAATTATTGTTTTGTGTAGCATATAGCATGATTGTTTCAGAGAAGTTCACATCATGTGCTGGGTGTTCCATGTGAGTGACATGCATGTCACTGACCTCTGATGCCTAACGTTCC
Source organism: Morinoia aosen (assembly GCA_030386875.1). NCBI lineage: Eukaryota > Metazoa > Arthropoda > Malacostraca > Amphipoda > Talitridae > Morinoia > Morinoia aosen. The sequence continues at coordinate 62,034,572 of CM059579.1, read as the reverse complement.
CTCTGAGGGACATATATATATTTAATTACCTATCTGTGTTAACGATATCTGCATTGCACATGTTGTCTATAAAAACACCAAGCAAGAAGAAAATCATACAAAAAATTTTTTTTTCACTGGATCATAATTCAGGCGGTAAAGGGCTAGCAATTTTGAATTTTGTGAAGACAAACATAAAACACAGTGAGACATTTTTTGTTATTTTATCAGTTATTGCAAAAAAAACTATGTTGAGTGTCTATGACGCTCAATTTTGACCTTTAATCCTCAAAATTGTGTTCAAATTACTTTACCAGTAAGTAATTCTGTCCTTTTATTGAGAACTTTTGGTGAAACAGTGACGTAAAAAGTGATTTAGAGAAAATATTTTATGTAAATGTTGAAGGTCGCAAAATGAGTGAATAAAATGTGAAACCCTGAAACAATAGAGCTCTATGAGGGCTCAGCTACACCAAGTCTGCGCCCGCACCCCTTCCTCCCCCCAGCCTACCCTCTCATTGTGAGAATTGCCACGCTGTAATAGTGGCTAACTTAAATCTGTGTTCACTGCTAGAACATAATTCCACAACGTAAGGCGAATTTTCAGCAATATGACGTCTTTTGGATAGCTCACCATAGCAATCTTTACATGGAAAAAAATAGTATTGGTTTCTTCAAAAGCAGACGAGCGAGAAACGCCAAGCTGGATCACCGCAAGCATCCTGCTCCCCGCCCTCCCCCCCCCCCCCCCCATCTCTGTCTACTCCACCTTCTCTCTTCCTCTACTCCCCCCCCCTCTGTCTTACGGGCGGCTTCTCTTCGTCTGGCATTAAAAGGCGGTCTTTTTCGTTTTCAAATGCGAACAAGCAATGCAATCCCTCATTCGCAAATATTTCAATGATGGCTATCTTTCTTGTCGAAAGTTAATCACTCAATTTTCAACCTCCTCTGAATAAACAAAATTAACTTTCTTTTGGTGAAATAGTGACCCACCAGTTACCTTTGGTGAATAGTGACATAAAAAGTGAAAGAGGGATTACAAATTTTTTAATTATGAAACGTTGAGAAACTGAATGAGTAAAATGTGTCAACCTGCAAAGGTCTGAACGTCATTTTCGTCATTATTCACGGCCGACCAACACTCTCTCAGTTTCTCGCCTCCTTTCTCCAGCATTTAAGGGCAACTCTATCTTCTTATGTTCTGGTGATGTTTTTTAGGTGATGTTTTTATGGCAATATTTTTGGGTGTTTCAAATTCTAAATGAGAAGCTAGCCCTCACTCATGTGTAAACGATTACCCTTCTACCCAAGACGATCGTTATTCACTCCGTAACAGCTACAGAGTAAACAAAATTTTGAATTATCTTCACCTTTATTCACTCATCCAATACAACTTCACAATGTCTCATTACGAAACTCGCTCAGCTACTCGGAAAGCAGCTCTATCTGGAGAAATAACATCCCTCACAACAGCGCCGCATGAAAACTCAAACCCCAAAAAGCGGAATATATCTGAACCGTTCAGAAAACGAAAGCAAAATCCACCAAAATTCTCGCGTGTAAAATCGCTCGTTCAAAAGCCTAAGCCGCTCACAATGACTACAAAAACTCCGACAGAGAAACGGTATGACGTCGACGAAAGCACCGCAATTCCCAAAACATCACCAGTGCCGACCGACAGAGAATCGACGGAGAGGTGCCCGACAGAGAATCTAGCAGCAGAGTCGCCCGTCTTTGACGAAAATCTCCCAAGCGCTGCTTGTACCTCATCACTGGCGCCAGCTGCCACAGCACCACCGCTAGCTCCTTCGTCTCGTCCCAACGATTGCGTCATGGCGGCATCTCCCCTGTCCTGCGTCACTGAGAAAGCTCAAAATTGTTCACCAACGACGACGACACCGACATCAACGTTGGAACACGATAAAATTTTCGATGTGAGGAACCATTCAGAGACTAAAATGGGTAACTTTAATTATAATTTTAATGATAAATTGTGTGCAGGCCTTTCAGGCGGTGGAGTTAGGTTTGAAAATGCATGCGCGGCAGCTGACACTGGCAGTAAAGTACCTCAGAGCGTAAACTGCGAGGATAACTTGAAATTTTCAGTGGAGAACAATACAAACAGACCTGCTAAAGCTTTTGATGGGTACTTACATCCTCTCCAAATGACCAGCTCCCAAACTATTCACGAAATAAATAACATGCTGTCTCTTACAGCTGCATTTCTCAATAAAGCTTTGAGACAAAATTGTCCCCCAAGCCCAGCGTCGATTTTTTCCACTGTATCGAATATTCAAATGATTACAGAACAGCTTTTTGTTTTAAATTATTGTATCAGCGCTCATGATTTTACGCCGGTGGTAGCTGCGAGTAACCATCATTATGCGAAATCCCCTCTGGACACTTTTCTCGTTGGAGACAATAGTCTCACAAAAATCAACAGAGATGACATTGATAGCGCATGCAGGATTCAGACCATAACTTCGGAACGTCTTAATGATCTTTATGATGAGATTGAACGCGCACCTCCTTTCAGGAACTATATAATTAGTTTCAAAGGCTTGAGCCTCTCGTCCCATAATCTCAACAAGTTAAAAAATTTGATCATGACAAAGAATCTTTTTTCTTGTATTTATGTGGTGAGCGCCTGCAGTGGGCAGCAATTGTACATGGCATCGAGCCTGTGCAGAAAAATTGGTCTTAAACTGATTCCGCTGCGAGCAAATGTAAAAACCGGTCCTGTTAATGAAGCTTACAACAATGTCCGCACTTGGCCCGTTACGCGAGAAGACACGCATCATTTTCTTCAACAAATTGCTCTAAAATCACCTTTGAGACTAACTTCACATTTTATCTCCTGTGTCAGAAACTCCCATGATCTGAATGAAGAAATTGAATACTCTAATGATTATGCAAAACAGCAAAATGAGTTGAATGATTGTTCTAAGTTGACCGCCTATCCACGTGAAACCTCCAGCAGCATAAACCGATGTTTGCCTTCATATAATAAACCCTCTCCTCCCCTCTCCTCCCGATGTTTGCCCTCATATAACAAGCACTCTCCGGCATCCGCCACAAACAATTGCGGAGTGCCTACAAAAAATAGGTTTTCATTGCTGTCCAATGCTGATGAAGAGGATGAAAAGCCCATCTCAGACACGAGTATAAATCAATATCCAATCACATACTCGGAAGCAGTGAAATCAACAGGAAGAGAGAAATCGCTGCAAAATTGCAGTCGACAATCGATGGAAAATCCACTACCAAACTGTGTGCACAATCATCACCAGAAAAATATAATTGACACGAGCATTTCTCAGTTCTCTGCAAATCCCCATACAAGAAATCACCACAGAACGGGAATTCAGAGCCAGAAAAACGTAAATCCCCCGCACCTCTCAGAACCTCTTAATGATTTAAAAAGTGCGAAAAAAAACGTCTCCAGCCGCATTTGTGAACGCATGAATTCCACAATGGATGAATTGAAACGATCATGGAACATAAAACTGATTCCCACCAAAGCCGATGGACACTGCCTCCTTCGCGCAGTAGCTCATCTACTTACAAAACAACCAGCATCAAAATGGAATTACAATTCCCTAAAGGCTGCAATCAAAACAGAGAGTAAAGCAAACAACAGCACATATGCTAAGTTTTTTGACAAGAACAGTGGCGACATGCAAAACCTCATAGATAATTACATTGACGAAAAACATTTTGACCAAGCTGCTGTAGACCTTATACCACTAATCATTTCAAATGTGACAGGCCAAAAACTTCTCGTCCTGGATGAACAGGATCATTGTGTTTGGAAAATATCAGTCGTTCCCAATTCAGAATTATCAAATAATAACCCTCCACTACTGCTCCATCGTAAAAACGATCACTACAGTGCTCTTGTCACACAAGGCAAAAATCAGACCGGGGTTACCTCATCTTGACAGAGTGCCGCTTCCCAGCCAAATAGTAGACTTTCTTACATAGCAGATGCTGGGCCAAACACCCTGGGCAACTTAGACAAAATAGATAAATCCCCTGAACGATCCCATCGAGATAGTAACTTCACTACCTTTAAAAAGAGTGCTAATATAGGTAAAATCAACATCAAGCATGTAAATGCTCGAAGCCTGAATGGTAAATTGGATGAAATCAGAGTAATGTTGGTCACTGAAAAAATTGACATTTTGTGTGTCTCAGAAACATGGTTTGATTCACGAACCCAAAGTTCATTTTTTAACATTCCTGATTACGTGTTGTACCGCTACGATGGCTCTAAAACCAGCAGAGGCAGTGGATCTTGTATTTTTGTGAAAGAAATGTACTCAACATCTTCACTACTAGCTAATAAAGTTTGCGAAGGCATTGAAATGGTTTGGTTAGAAGTGCAAATAAATAAACACAAATCAATAATCATTGGCAGCCTTTACCGGCACCCATCGTCTCCCCTAAATCTAACACTAGATTTCATTGAGGAAACCTTCAAAGAAATCCTTCAGGCAAAAAAATCCTTTGCTTTCGGAGATTTCAATGTTGACCTAACGGACAAAAATAATCAGCTAAGCAAACTATTGTATAAACTAAGCTTATCACAAATGGTCAAAGAACCGACTCGCATCACTAAAGTCTCTGCAACTCTCTTCGATCTAGCAATCACAAATAATCCCACCGCAATACTTAGTACAGTAATATCTCCTTCTATTTCCGATCACCACTCTATAGAATGTGAAATTAATATTGCGAAGGAAAGACAAAAATACCGCTTAATTACCTATCGCTCGAAAAGGCACTATTCAGCAGAACTATTTCAAGAAAAACTACTCGATAGGTCTACCGAATTCCAGAAAATGATGCAATCTGACGATGTTGACATACAAGTGTCAATCTTCAACGAGAACTTCACAGCAGCTCTCGACGAATGTGCACCTTACGTCACCAAAAAAACCAAGCCAAAACGGACTGTTTGGATTACTGACGAAGTTAAAGAGATGAGCAGAATAAAGAAAGCTAACTTGCGAGAGTACAAAAACAATAGATCAAACAGTACCTTATACAAGAGATATAAAGAACATGAAAAAATTCTTCGAAAGAAAATCACTGAAGCGAAACAAACTCACTTCCACCAGGCACTGATAACGGCTAGAAATAACCCGAAGCGAACTTGGGAAATCATTAGTGAGGTAGCCCCATATAAAAATTTAGATCGCATAAGTAATTTTGAAAATCCCTTGGCAACAGCCACAGATTTCAACACATTCTTTTCAAAAGTAGGGGCTCAAGTTTTCAGTGAGGTGTGTACCAATCCAGATGAAACGACAATTGAAAATTCATGCCCCACTGCACCCTCGAGGACTGATGTCAAGTGGAGACCACGCCCTGTCGATTTACCGGAGTTACGAAACATCTTATACTCACTAAAAAACACAAAGGCAGTTGGACATGATGGTATCAGTCTTCAATATATCAAAGACAGTTTCCCTGTTACAGCACCATGGATTCGTCTGATAATTAATACATCAATAGTAACCAACACATTTCCAAACCAATGGAAACACTCCATTATTAGACCGTTGCACAAAAGTGGTGACTTAAATACAGCATCAAACTACAGGCCCATCAGTCTTTTGCCTGTCATGTCCAAACTATTGGAGAAAGTGGTGACAAATCAACTGTCATTTCACCTGGACGAGTCAAATTTACTCCACCAAAATCAATATGCCTATAGAAGAAATACTAGCACTCAAGACGCTCTGCTCAATATATCTGAAAAAATATACAGTGACATTGATCAAAAGAATGTAACACTCTTGCTGCTACTCGATCTCTCTAAGGCGTTCGATAGCGTCCAACATGAAAGACTTCTACGTAAAATACTGAACTTGGGAATAGACACGCAATGGTTTGAAAGTTACTTGTCAAATCGATCTCATGCAGTCCGCATAGAAAACATATTGTCCCCATTCATTCAAAACAATTTTGGTGTTCCCCAAGGATCCATTCTTGGTCCACTACTGTTTTCTATTTTCATTAATGATTTCCCTCCAATGCCTTCTAACACACGGATCTCAATGTATGCAGATGATGTTCAAATTGCAATAACAAGTTCTGTATCGGAAATACCACAGACGCAAATTAAAGCCGAAACTTTACTGACTAGCCTGAAATCATGGTACGACCGAAATGGTCTGAAATTAAATGCTAATAAAACACAATGCATTATTTTTGGATCCAAAGATGCAATTAAAAAAACTTTAGATCTTACTCTTGCAGTTGGAAATGATAAAATTAATGCATCAGAAAAAGTTAAAAATCTGGGTATCTGGTTCGATAGAAATATGTCCTTCAAATCTCACGTTGAGACTACTTGCAACAAAATCTACGGAACTTTAATGTTTTTTCATCGTATAAAAAGTATGCTAGACGAAAAATCCAGATTATTAGCCATTCAATCCCTTGTGTTATCGCGCATTGACTACTGCAGCCTAGTATGGGGAGACTTACCTCAATACCTTCAAAGGGACTTACAAAAATGCATGAATTTTGCAGCCAAGGTGGTATGCAACGGTAATTTCAAAAGAAGTGATCACGTAACCCCTCTCCTCAATAAACTCGGCTGGATCCCTATCCAAGAAAGGCTCCTCATGCAGAAGGCCCAATACGTATTCTCCTCGTTATATCTTCCTCAGAGCAATGCTGAGATAGTGCGTTTCCATCCACCCACTGTAACCAATCAAAAACCGAACAGAAACAATAATGTCTTAGTCAACTATCGTTCATCTCACTTAGGGCAGAAGGCTCTGTCCATATCAGGCGCCTTACTGTGGAACAAACTTCCCCTGAGTATTAAAGTCACTCAAAGACCGAGAGAATTTAAAGCCAAAATAACTCGTCATCTTGTGTCTCAATAATAATCCTTAATTACAGAACATACTGAATGAGTACTGACGAATCTCATTTACCTGGTATCTCCATTGCTGAACAATCTCCCTCGCTCATTGTTTTATAATTCAAGACATCACACAACAGTTTTGAAGTATGCGTAGGTATTATGATTTGACCGCCTATACGTTGTCATTTGCAAACATGCTTACTTGTATATGTGTGTACGTATATAGGTGTATGTGCGCATATGGGTGTGTATATGTGCACGTACAACTGTGTGCACTAGAGTAGATCAACCAGTCGAAGGTGCATTTTATGTCATTCCTCTCCGTTTCTGTGCAAGCATCAAACTAGACCGACATGGTACCTATGTGTGTGTGTGTTGATCGATTGCAGACATTCTGCACCATATTAAAAAAAATAATGTGTTTTTTTCTAATATGAAATTGTAAAGCATCCATGTAAAAAAAAAATTCGTTGTGTGATCATCCATTTATACTGCAGTAATATACTTATTCGGCTTATAGTTATATGCTTATAATAATGTGATACCTATGTTTGTTTATCAACTGCCGACAATTTGCGCCATATTTCGAAGATAATGTGATTTTTTTCTTCTAATATAAAACCTTTATAGGACATTAATGTTTTCTTTCTTATTCACGTCCCACAATCGTTTTCATGTTTCCGACTTAAGTGGACTGTTTTGTGCCACTATTTTTAGTACGAAATTTTATAAAATTCATGCTATAATAAAAGATATTTTCTCCGTTTCCCTCGATTGGAATTCTGGTTTATACGAACTAGTTTACGCTGATATTTGCGCACATGCTTACTTGTGTATATGAGTACGTGTCCACGCTATGCGTATGACACTCTGTAGAATGCGTATGTATTGCCTCGATGCATAGAAATGCATTTGTGTTTGCTTACGAGCTTGTGTAAGTATGTGCGTGGGTATATGTGTGCATGTGTATGTGTATATTTTTACATGTATACGTGCACATATGTGTATACTAGACTGACAACTAGCATTTTACCAGAGAAAATGGTCTTTTTTCTGTGCACTCTCAACTTGTAACATTACCTAACTCGTCATCTCTTTAGTATTGTGAAGCATTCATGTAAAAACTATACTTTTGTTGTGCGATCATCCATTTATATTTAAATAAAATGCTTGTTAACTAATGACCGTTATGTTAAAATTGTTGAATCAGTAATACAAAACTTATAATCTTCTTGGTCCTCATGCTTATATGTATATATGTATTTGTGTGTGTGTGTATGTGTGTGTGTGTGAGTGTGTGTATGGATATGCACACACATGCATACGTATATGTACATATGTGTGCATATGGAAATATATTTATTTATATTTTTTTTCATGCTTCCTTAAAACGACACTTGTGAACATTGACCGAAACAAGCGATTTCATATATTATTTCCTGGCGTCAAGAATTGCGAAGTTTTATGTCATGTACATGTAAACTGTCAAAAGTGTTTTCACCCCACAATGAAAATGCATCGTCCATGAAATTGTGTTATCTCTTATAATTATCATTACATGTATTATCAAATGTAGATTAAGCTAGATTAGGAGTTCCTTGCCCTCAATCATTTCTTTTCGACTAGTGACACGAGTTTTTCAATACTCGTGTGTGTGTATCATCTAAGTATATTAAATTTAAGATATTTAAAAACCAATGATTGTAATATTGTACAATCTCTATTGGAAATAAACTGTTTTTCTTCTTTCTTTCTTTTCTTTCTTTTCCGTGCCAGCGATGTCCCTCGAGGTGGTGGTGTCGGCAGAGTTGTGTTTGGGAGTTTATATAAGCCCAATTTAGACTGAGTAGTAGCATAAGCCCTTGAAAAAGAACCCGTGACGTTAGTGGTGTCACTTATGGTATCAGCTTTATTAATCCCAAGCTGGACGAGCAAGTTATCGTAGTAGAAGCAGGTAGTTTAGCTAGCCTGTGAGTGTAATCTTAGGCTTACTAGCTTCCAAAAATAACCCATGTGAATTGCAAGGGAATAAATTGTAAATGAGATCTCTCAGGCCCAAAACAAGGTAAGATTCAGTTAAGGCAGAACAAGGCCAAAAACTAGGGAAGGCAAGGCCCAAAACAAGGCCCAAAACTAGTCCCAGAAAGGCCCAGGGAAACTGAGTGTGTGGTGGCGTTTGGCGATGTCGTTGAGGTTCTGCAAAAAGTCGAAACGCTGGATGAGCAGTCCAAGGAGACATCAAGGAAAATTCCACCACTGACAGTCCCCACATCGTAAATGATAAACTCCCACACAGTAGAACTCTCTGAGAAATCCTACAGATCCGACACGAGCTAATTTTAACGGTTCTCACTTTTGTCAAGCTCAAAGTAGGATAGAATCAATTTAGGTTTGCAAAAACTCTTTTACCACTGCTCTTACTTTAAATAGAGGCATGAAATTTTAAAGGAGATTTTTTGTAAAGAATCACTTGTGATTCTTTTTAGAGCAACCATCGGTGATTCCATTCGTGGAATTATAGCAAATTCGTGAGACTGAATAACACATGATTCATGAAGCAGAAAGGAAAGACATACAACAACTAAAATGCATAGAATGAGAATTAATGCTTTTTCTCGTACTCTAGAACATCTCTATAAATGTACGAGAAATAACAGGGAAAATCCTAAAGTTCATTGATATCAATCATACTGAAAAGCACTGATAAGTATCATTTGTAATAAAAAAAATAAGGAATAATATCTACACTGAGAAAAGAAACACTAAACGTGTTGCTTGCACAGAAAGAAAATATTCGCAAGACGAAACATGAAAATCAAGGTGACAATGACCCGGCGGTTTTTACGCTTCGCCATTTGCAATAAACCGCCGGCATAACATCGTACGCATTCACGACGGCAGATGCTAGTATGTATTTTTGCCGCAAGAATAAGGAAAATTGATTTAATTTGTTGATAGTGATTTATATTGAAATAAGTGCGATTAAACGCAAGATTTAAGGAGTAATGAAATATATATAAAAACTAAAAACTTTAGCAAGCATATGCATGAATAATCTGCGTACTCTATTAATTCGTACGAAATTATTAAAAGGCATTCCCAATTATTACACGTCAAACACATTTAAGAAAAACTACTGCAAGTATGTTGTAAAAAAAAGAAATATTATTCCACATGCATAAAGTGCGATTTAAATCACAGAGTAAAGACACGAGACGGCAGTTTGTGCTTCGCCATCTTGGAAAACAAAAGCACCGGCAACAAAGACTCTACCAACAAAGACGTCGGCGGTTTTCGCCGCGCTCTATCACCAGTATTCGTGAACGGATCTTGAATTAATATGACAACTGCAAAATGTATAACTTGTAGTAAGGCACAACGTATTGGATAATATAATGACTCAACACAGGAAAAGGGATCGTGACACGCAAATTTATACGTTTTGTCCCGTCGAGGTAGCACTCGAAAATGAACATGCTAGTCTAAGAATTTTAACACTATTTTAGAGTTTTATCCCTACATCCGACGATGAACAGATCCTTAAGTTATCACCATGCACACAGAGAATTTACACTGTATACTTTACCGGGCTTTTTTCTATTCTCACACTTAATTTCTTCACTTACGAGAGATATGTACGCACGCTAGCAAAGCACGAGAAAAAGTGTGAGTCAGTTCAAGCGTCGCGCTTGGATGTTGCCACTTCTGGCTGCTTTAAAACTCGAAATGTCGATTGATTATTTGATTTCTCATGTATTTACACACAAACTTCAATGATTACGAATTAGAAATAGAAAATAATTAATAATAATTTAAAGTAAGATTTTTAATGCTAATAATTATTTTATTTAAGTGCGAATGGGAAAATTTATACTTTTTTACGCTTTGTAGCGAATGCTACAGGTGTGGAGTTATTGCACTAGTAGAACTCGTCTTACAATTGTGTATTAAGTTACTACTTTTTATCTGACTGTATTTTATGTTTGATGGTTGGTTAGACTTTCAGCGTTGGTACCAATTTTCAAAACATAAGGTCTCGAGTAGGTTTTTCGATAACGTGACAGAGGACAATAAAAACACACCCGGAAAACTCAGCTTTATGTCGGGTTTATTTGAAGGAGCCGGGAGGACCGCCGAGACTTGTTTACTGAAGAACTTGGCTGAAGATGGTTCGCAGTCCGTGAAGGCAAAAGGCTCCGGCAGGTTGAGGTGGTCGACGGTGTATAGTGGTGTTTTAAGGTATTCAGTTTATGAGTGGGGGCAATTTAACAGGCACGCGAATCAGTGTGATTTCAGGTGTAGGCTAAAGCCTGCGGGATTCGAGCAGGTGAGTGATATCAATTTGTGCCGTGATTGATGACGATAATAGATCTTAATGGATTATTAATTTAAGATCAAGGCACCTGAATTTAACAGACGCGGGCTAATTAACTTGTGCCCGTAATGGGAGGCGGTTGAGAATTATGGCCCGTAAGTAGAAAATATATATATATATGGCTAAAGGCTCAGGGATGGATGTTTGTGGTGTGGTGACGTCGGAGAATCTGAAAATATTCGAGGACGCTGAATGACAAATATTCCGGAAGGACACACCAAGAAAACCCACACACATCATTTCCCTAGCAGCGGTAAATTCCCATCACGGAGAAACCCTGAGTTCTTCTACAGATTTATCATCGTGCTTTCTTATTTCTCTTTTTAAGCTCATGAAGAATAACGACAGATTTAAACATGCTAGCAATATAACTTTTCTCTTGTCGAGATTCCAGTCATTGCTCGAACGCTGAGGTCCTTTGCAGAGTTTATAAGGCACTAAAGGCCTTCCGCAATAAGGGGCAAAGCCTGTGCTCCATATAATAAGCCTAAAAATTAATTACGCTGATAATTTTACGACTAAGCGGAGCAATGGCGGGGGTCCTCACGTCTACGGCGGAAGATGTAAACGTTAACACTAAAACGTTCGTCTGATCTTCTTGTACGAGTCCTAAGCCAGCGCGAAGGATTCGAGCAAGCTGATGTGCGTGGCAACCGGAGGCTGCCACGTCAGATTGGATACGGCCGTGATCGCGGGCGCACGTCCCTCTTGTGTGCTGCGCGTGACTCGGCATCCTGCCCTCGCTACAGAGGGCCCTTGGGTCCTTGACAGCCAGCTACAGTGAAACGTGTTCACCTGAACATTGTTTTCGAAGATCTTCAGGTGAGACTCCTGCTATTGACGCTCCGCTTAAATGTTAAATTATCTTAACTTGTAGCGTTACCAGGCCCCAGATGGGTGCTCGGTAAATATGTGTGCTGTTGGGCCCGTTAATACGGGTAGTTGAGTCCACTTGTTAAAGTGACTGCGCACGAACTCTATGCTCTCGATTTCAAATATAAGCCTGACACTAAGGTTAGGTTAAGGTTAGGTTAACATCAGCATCTTTGGGATGCTTTATTTCCAATCAAGCCTGATACAAATGATCTAAGCATTGGTTTTTCAAATGTCTAATAACTAACCCTATATATAGGACACCATGACGGTTCCCCCGTAAAGCCGGTACTTATTTCCGACGCCTGGGTTGAGTGGGGTATTGTGCTTGAGCTTTCCCTTATACCCAACGGGGAAAATCTCCGCGCCAGCACCGGGATACGAACCCGCAACTCCAACATACGAGCCCGATCCCTTAACCACTGTACCACGGAGAGCACGTGGTACAGCAAGAATTTAATTGTGTAAAAAATCGTGAATTGGTTAATCATATTATTAAAAACTACATGTGATTTCTGTACGCGATCGGGCGTATATTTTACCACGATCATCATATAAATCCTGGCAAACTACAATAGGTCCATGAGGCGCTAACAGACAATGTATCTGGTTCAAAGAAATCTCGACTATTTACGAAAACCTACAGGCAGCACTACACTGTCACGTGCTGTCTATACATGTAAATATTGAACACTACACAAGTATACTGAATAGAAATATAATACTGAAATACTGCACAAGCGTGCTGAATATGGAAAGGAAATACCGAACACTGTACAAGTATACTGAATATGGAATGGAAATACTGAACATTGTTAAGTATACTGAATATGGAAAGGAAATACTGAACACTGTACAAGTATACTGAATATGGAAAGGAAATGCTGAGTATAAAATGTAATACTGAACATAAAATGGAAAACGTAGAACATGCTAATCACGACTGCCATGAACTAAAAAACAGCTCAGAAATGCTAGCAACACGTACGAAATATATCTAAGAAAACTATTACTGAGCACATCGAAATACTAGCAGCACTGATAAAAAATACTCTTAAGAGCTACTATGAAACACGTAATAATTTTAAGTTAAGAAGATCTAACTGAATTAAAACACTTATTTCCACTTACGCGACGAACTCTGAACCACACCGGATCACAACAAGAATGACGCTAAGGAAAATGGCGTGCGTTGGGATGTTGCCACACGCCAAGCTTAAACTCGAACGACTGTCGATATTATTCTCTTTTTGTGCTTTTACACAAAAACATTTAAGATTAATAATTATAACTAGAAAATTAGTAATAATATTTTAAAGTAAGATATTTAATGCCAATAATTATGTTATTTATATGTTAATGAAACTTTTAATGGTAAGAGACATTCTTGTAGCGACTGCTACATGTATATACTTTCGTGCCATTGAATAAAAAATGATATCTGACACGAATAATTATAATCAATACGATACCTTTTGTTACGTAGAAGTAAACGTAGCTTTCTTCAACGTATATCAGCACCCATTCATCAAGAAAGAACCTGCTTTTTTTACTACAGAGCAGAGAAATAATTTCATAACCTTCAAAAATTCTGAAAATATATTCTTAAAAGAGTAAGGTTTAAAAAAACCGACTAAATTTGGAAGTGGTGAAAATATCCTCGTTTTGTTCCTTCTATATAAAAATGAAACTCTTGTTTCCCATGTGCATATATCATCAGTCGGGGTGGAGGAAGAGAGGTATTCCTCATAAAGTCGCTGGTTTACTTCAATAGGCCAGCCAGTTGGGGTGGAGTGCCATTTTCGCGGTGTGAGGTCCGAAGGGTAGAGAGAGAGACGGGTAGAGTTTCACGTGTACTTGGTGCAGGGGTTACAGACATCCAAATGCGACTCCACAAGCCGCGCACACTAATTTATACTATCAAATTGCTGAGTAAGCATGCGCACTACGGCAAGACCACGCCCAGGCGGAGCATTACCGTACATACGAACATGTGTACAGAGAAAGTGCGCAACCGCGACGGCACACACCTTCCCCCCACGCCTGTTTTATTACCAATCACAAAAGAAAACAATCAAGTTAAGAATCGTAACTTAAAAAATCAACACAGGAAGCTAAAGGCATCTTAGTTAGTAAACCCAATATGAAAATTACTCTTTTGTGGCAAAACAACTACCAGTAACAGTAAAAACAAACGCATCATATTAAATTCGACAAGGCATCGCAAAGTAAAATCATCAATACCCCCACCACCAAAAGAACATGGTAAGAGCCGCTGCCCAAATACACATATAGAATGCAAAAAAAAATATGAAACAATATTTGGCACACGAACAGTACAAGATCCAAATAACAAAAAAAAATTTTTCTCGCAACAGAAAACCTTCACTAAAGAACATTAAAACGCGTCGAAGTATAGTTGATAAAAATCGCAAGAGAAAAATATGCCTTCCTTAAAACTAGAAACAACATTCAAAAATAAGAAAAAAAACTCCACGGTTTTAGCAACCAGGATTTAACTTACTTTCCGCTCAAAAACACGTAAGGTATATATGAAAACAAACACGCTAAACATCAACGTAGAAAATGAACATCACGATCAATACTCGCTGACATTAGGTGAAGTTACATCGTAATAAAAAGTTAGTAAAAAAAATGCACTTTTGAAAAATGAACGGAAAAAAAAATTTTTTATTTATCAACCAACCCAAAAAATAATGAAACACCGCACGTATATACCGCGTACAATTATATCGAACTCGCCATGAAACTTAGGTAAAACAATATCTCGTTAAAAAATAATAGTACACACGCATCAAAATAATAACGCAATATCTCTCAATTTAAGTTAGAAAAATATTCGCATAAATTGTATTATTTAAACAAAAACGAAATAATTCATAATTATATACCTGAACATTGTATTCTTCTCGATCATCATCGCGAACAAGGTAAAAGTAGATACTAAACACATAAATGTTGAAAAATACTTAATACTAATTCCTGAGTAAATATTAAAAGTAAATACTAGAACATCCGCTTACATCGTTGGTGAGTGATTAACGCCCTTTAGGCGACACTCCAAAATCGTGAATTATTCCATGTACTTTTCTTTATACTTCATTATGCGTTTGCATTGGGCGCAACTGCTGGTCAGCAGTGCTCGATCGCAGTTGCTGCCGACGGAGGATGGCATCTTCAGAGCGCAAACGCTCCGATAGTAGATGTAATTCCCGGCGAAAATAGAAGAAAGAGACTCCTAGCGCCAAGGTGATTGGGAAAAGAACTAGAAGACCTAGGTCCGACACCCTGTCTGGGAGGATGTCAACCAGTGCATTCGCACGCACCCAGTCCTCCGACACTCTGCCTTGGTGTTGCGCCAAAGCATTCGTAAGCGCCTCCACGCTGACATGGGTCAGACGGTTTCCCATCGTGGACGTCGGGAACGTAGCGTTTACGTCCTGAAATTGAAACATATACAGTTCGATTAACATGGCCGCATAATTTAAATAATAGGAAATCAATGGTCATAAAAGCAAGTAATTGAAAGGGACAGCCGCAAAGGAAGAAGCAAACGGCATGTCCGCACGGCTCAGATCCCACACCGACTCGGCAGCTGCTCAGCTATTGCAATAACAAATCGGGCGCCAGCACTCCACTCCCACAGCCAGGAGGTGCCGCGTTAGTAAACACATGGTTGTTATTGAATCTTGCAAGGCTTTGCGCAGATGCAAACCTTGGCTGTAAAATGAAATGCGTTACATCCTCAATCACGGACGTAGAAACTATGGTACATCAAACAACTAAAAATTAAAGCAAATACATATGGTTATATAAAGAGAATCCAATGAAAACGATACATAAAAACTAAACATCCAAGCAATAATCACACAATATATTTGTTAACATTATAACGCCGTCAGTCGTAAGTCGTACAGTTATTCCTGCAACACTTTTTACGTAAAGGTAACACATGGTTTTTATTGCTTTTATATGTTTTATTACCGATTTTCAATTCTACGTAATTTCGGTTAATTTTTGTAATGATTCCCGGACCTCTCCATGATATATCCAATTTATGCTTCCTCAAATGATTGCGCAATAATACTCTGTCACCGAGTTCAAAATTTTTAGTTTTACGGCGAACGTTGTGGTACATAGTTCTATCACTGGTATTATTAATTATCACAGCTCTAACGTTTTCAACAACGCGGGCTGCTTCTTGAGCTCGAAATTTTATGATATCCACGTCGGTGTCGTAACTGTAAGTGTTTTCGAAAGTTACGGCGCTAAAGTTCGCACATGTATCCCGATGGAAAACGATATACGAGGATGTATCCCCCAACGTAGTATTCAAAGCATTGTTTATTGCGTTCTCGGTGCTGTTCAGACATTGGTCCCATTCTGTGTGCACTAATGAATCAATATATAATTTTAATAAATTCGTAATTTTACGGTTGTTTCGCTCCACAATTGCGTTGCTGTGTGGGCTCCAAGGTAGAACTTCTTTTTTCGCAATTGAATGAATTTGACTGAATTTTTTAACTGCCGCAGATTTAAATTCTAAAGCTTGGTCGCTTAGAAGTGTTTTAGGATATCCAAAGGTTGAGAAACAGTCGTCTAGACAAGAAACAACTGTTTCTGCTAAACGATCTGCTGTTGGATAAAGCTTACAATATCGAGAGAATAAATCTATCACTATGAGGATGTACTTATTCTGCTGACCCGTTACAGGCAAAGGTCCGAGGAAATCCATCGAAACTATCTCGAAAGGTTCTTTAGCAATTGGTGCGTCCAAAATCTTAATAGGGACAGTACTACTAGCTTTAAGAATTTTACAAACATCACACATTTTGACAAAATTACGAATGATAGTTTTCTCTAACAAATGGAAATAACGTAATTTAAATTTAAACAATGTATGCGTGGCATCAGTATGATACAAGGAGTGTATGCTGAGCACCGCCTTGTTCATTAATGATGTCGGCATCACTGAAGTTAGAATAGTACCTTCCCTAGAGTCGATCTGTCGTCGTCTGTAAAGTATGTCGTTCAAAATCAAGTATTTTTGTAAGTCAGGAATCGTAGATGCACTTCTATTTAGTAATGCGTCCTTTACTTCAGAACAGAAAGGGTCCTGCTGTTGCTCACTCCGAAATTCGTCAAGAGTCCAAGATACATCTTTCAATTCAGGAACGTAGTCAGTGAGCTTAGCGGCCGCAGCCACTGCTGGCGCCACTTGATTAGGGCACGTCCCGTCTGTTATGTCTATGTCTGGGTTCAGTGCTCCACGCCGTGTCGTCACTGGGAAAGCGTCGACCTCATTGAACTCAGAACAGTCTTCAAGATCAGAAATAGTCAATTGCTCAGGTAATCGGCTTAGACAATCCGCAATGATATTTTGCCTACCGGGGAAATATCTTACAACTGGATCAAAAGATTGAACTGATAAGCACCATCGTGCCATAGCTGAGTCGTCAGGAAGCTTTTTGAAAAACAAGGGCTGCAACGGCTTATGATCCGTGTACAGATAGATTGGATATCCAAGAATAAGGTATTTGAAAGCTTTTAGCGCACTCACGATAGCGAAGAATTCTTTTTTGGTCGTACTATATCTCTTTTGCGTTGAGTTCAAACTTTTACTAAAATATGCTATCGGTTTCATTGATTTATTTGAGTCATTGTCATGCTGCAAAAGCACTGCTCCAATGCCAAAGTTGGAAGCATCTGTAAATACATGGAAAGGTTTGGTAAAATCAGGATGCTGTAAAACGGTATCTGATGTCAAAACAGATTTAATTTTTTCAAAAGCTTTCTGACATTCAGGCTTCCAGACAAACTCAACGTTTTTTCGCAATAACTGATAAAGCGGATACGAAATCGAGCCGAACATAGGGATATGGCTCCGGAAATAGTTTGCTACACCTAAAAAACTTTGCAATTCTTTCACATTGCGTGGAACGGGAAATTTTTGTAGTTTCTCTGATTCCTTGCAGCGAATGCCGTCTGCCGACACAATGTGTCCTAGATACTCTATTGAGTTCCTTAGGAATTGACATTTCTCAAGTTTTAGTGAAAGATTTCCACTACGTAGTTTCTCAAAAACACTATTTAAATCTTTCAGATGTTGGTTCATGGATTTTGAAAAAACTAAAATATCATCAGGGAACACGAAACAAAGTTTACCGATGATATTTGTAAGAACAGAAGAAATTATCCGTTGGAAAACTGAGGGACTCGAGGACAGCCCAAATGGCAGCCTTTTAAACTGAAATTTCTCATAACCGATACTGAACGCGGTAAATTTACGGCTACTTTCTTCTAACTCGACCTGATGAAAGGCCGAACGTAAATCAAGACTTGAAAAAATGCTATTACCTCCGAGGGTGAAAAGAATATCGTCAATTCTGGGGATTGGGTAACTTTCTTTGATAACTATTTTATTAAGCTCTCGGAAGTCAATCACTGGACGAATCTCGCCCGACTTCTTCTTCACAATGATCAAAGGAAAGTTATAGTCCGAACTGGACGGTTCAATAATACCTTGATCCAACATCTGTTTATTCGCTTGCACCAAATCTTCTCGGTATTTATGTGGAATTCTATATGGTGGGATGTTAAGTACTGGAGCATTTGGTTTCAATTCAATTTTATGTCGCATGACATTCGTAACGGCAATAGTTTCGCCTTCTAACGTAATTACGTCTCTAAATTCATTCAATAAATTTTTCAGTAAAGGTTTAACGTCATCGTCGTCACAAATTACGTCGTCACTCGTCAGAGGACGTCATTCGCTCATACCTCCTTCTGGTATATCGTCTTTCTGTGCATTAGTTCCTACTTCGTCAACACGAGTATTGTTGCAACAATGCCCCGCTTGGTCAGATCCTAAACCAACGCCTTTACCAGTGATGGTATTAAAGCTTCCACCATAACAACTGTCGACTTTGGGTAGATCCGCCGTACCGTTGACATCACATGCATTTGCTTCATGCAAAGCTTCGTGCACCGTGGACATATATATTTCTTGATCTATTTCCATATCGTCCACTTCTTCAATGTTACTCAACATGCTATTATCACTCAGGTATACTACGTCATCCGAGACGTTTAAAAGCATCACAGGGACAAAACCATTCGACCCTATCTTCACTACTGATTCGGCCACATAAATGCCATTACCAAGAATTTTCTTATTCATGATATACTTCCCGGGTTTAGCCTTCTTGACATACCCATTAATTACTCGTAAACAATTACTCGGCATTTCCACTGCCCCACAATGAACAACTATCGCTCGTAGCTTAGTTTTTCTCACTTTTCTCGCCGTACTCGCAGGCTGTTTAGTTTTACTTTCTTTTTTCGCTGGGGTACCCCACTGCTCTGCAGCATTTATCTCTAGGCCATTTCGTCGCCTATCGCCATTTTCTTGGCTTGCATTTCTTGTTTCCCTCTGCTTCAGCAGATATTTCTTTATACGCCTCCTATTGGCAAGCATGTCAACCATCAGACATTCTGGATTATTTACAGTATTTAAAAATACCTCTCTCTTACTTTGGCCGTGCAATTCTTGCACATCATGAAACGGCACTTTTACTCCGTCAAGAACTATGAATCCTTCTTTAAAATCAATCACGGCATCTTTCAAAATATCCCTACCGAGGATCACATCATAATTAAATTCGCCATCCTTCAACATCAAAGCGCTAGTATTTATTTCTTTATTATTAGGCAGGGTAATACAAAGATCAACCTCACCTGTTACCTGGCTTTTCGAATTTACACCCTTGATACTCAAGGCACTAGGCCTAATTCGCTCGTTAAGGCCTTTTAAATTCCGGTAACTCACTAGACACCGGTCGCTACCGGTATCGATAAGAGCGCTCATCAACTTTGTATCATGTCGCAGAATAATCGTAGGTTTTTTAGATCGCCTCAATGAAAATAAACCATCGCTTTCCTTCCTTAAACGACCTTCTTTCATTATCGTCGCTGACAAACAAACTTCTACAGGTAATTCAGAATTTGCACCTACATCAAGTTCTTGTTCACCTAGCAATTCGAACTTATTTTTACACGGAAATAGCGGATCCACCACTTCAGTCGACTTAGTTATAGTATCTGGCTTCAACACCACCACATCATTGGTAACGGGGACTGTGGCTGTATCCTCGGGCACTGGTAACTTCCCCCTCTCTACACCAACACTCTTCAACTCATCTGATTCTACTCTAAAAAATCATCGCTCTCAGGAGCTGCAGCGTAGTACGCTTCACCTCTACCCCGGCTTCTACCCCGTGAATTACATTCACGTGCAAAATGTCCCACCTTGCCACACCTATAGCAAGCATGACCACGGAAATTCGATTTATTCTGACCTCTTTGTTTCGTACACATACTTTGTACATGACCTGTGGTATTACAGAGTGAACAGAAAGATTTAGACCGATCAATACTATTCTGCTGTGGAGTGTCCACGTGTGTTGCGTGACACTCCATTGAACCTAGAGGTCTATCGCCAAAATAGGCATGCTGTTTTCCCCGTGCAAATCTAGCAGGTCTCCAACCTTGTCGGAAAAATGGTCTTCGTCCCTGAAATCGTCGGCTGTTATGTTGTGAGCTATAGAAAACGTCGGGGGACGATTCTCTCTCGTCACACACAGTCGCGTCAGGTACGTCCACCAAATAAGTCTCTCTTGTCGGGTACGAGTACTGGACACTAGGCTTGCGCGCAAGTATTTCTTTGCTCTCAGGGTTATTTCGCACAGCGGAGACAAGACGAGCTAAAAGCTCTTCAGATGTAGTGAATGGTCGCGAAAATATTTTTTTTGCAAAAATTCTCTTCCAATAATGGTGCAAGTATTGCTGTAGCTAGGCTAAAAACTACCAAATCTCCTGCAAATTTTTTCAAATCAATTGCATTTGCACTAGCAATGACAAAAGGATGTCTTTGTAACGCTACTTCTGGGCTATTGAGAATGTGGTCGCTCAAATTTCGGATCTTAGCCATCGCAGTGACTAACTGAGCAGCTAAACCTTCATTACGTAAGAGCCGTAGCTGATTTAAATCACACGCTAACGCGTGCACTGACCGTTCTCCTTTAGATACATAAATATCATCTAGAATATCGACAACCTGGTCGAAAGAGTAGTTAAGATCAGGGTTGACAAGTTTAGTAACTACACCATTGAAGTCACCAACACTTTTGTGTGCGCTTCGCACAAGCAATTCTTTCCTAGCCTCATCAGACGAGATGTCAGGAAGTAAACACATATAAGCCTTAAGATTTGCAACGTGAGTTCTGAAACTCTTTGTTTCACAAAAGGCCGGGTCTGTGGTTCTTTGTCGTCCGCGAAAAAGAGGAAGCTCGGCACTGGATAGTATTGTACCGCCCCTCTGTAATGTCGTTGTTACACTACCACTCGTCGTATGACCACTAGTGGTCGTCATGGTAGTCACACTTGGAGTACTGAACGTTAGTGTCTGAGTAGTCATGACGGTCGTCACTACTGTCGTAGGCACTGGTCCAGACATAACGGTCGTAGGCACTGGTCCAGACATAACGGTCGTAGGCACTGGTCCTGACATAACTATTGTTCCAGGTAACGTACCACTATATGTCGGCACAGATACTCGTCCACTACTAGTCGTTGTGTCTGTCGAACGAATGAACTCACTGTCTGAATCAGAATCCAATATCATATCGCACAACAACAAAGAAAAGTGTTACACAGCCAAAATCACCCTCACAAAAATAAATCAATGAAACGGCAGAACGCTAAAATCCTACCCCACAAAAATAATATAATCACACGTCAATAAGATAATCACACGTCAGTGACCCACAACAAAAATAGTGTGAATTTAAATACCAAAAATTGTTTCACCGACGCAGAAACTAACCGAAACACATTATCAACGAATAACTCTTTACAATAATTCAATTGGACCACTCCCAAACAATATAAAATGACGCCGAGCACTATTACAGGGCATCCGACCCGTATACATATAATAATCAAAACCTGAAAATATCAGTGTACTCAACTGATCTCGCGGGAGTACGGCTACACCCCTCAGCAGTCGTGCAGCCGTTGTCAAGGTTGAGCGTGGCAGAGTGCTCAGCCTCAGCAGGACAGGATGCGTCGCAGCTGTTCTCAAGGTCGCGTGCGAAGCTGTGTGCACAGGAACAGGCCAGGCGACGAGGCAGCCGATGCCAAGGTCGTACGCCCAGCGCTACGAGACAGCAGAGCGGCGACGCCAACACCAGCACGTAGCGTTAATGTACTTTGCACAGTCTCACAGTTTCTTTATACCTTTTAATGATGTTAACACAGGTTCTTTATACTATTTAAATAACACTGTTCGGTATGGAAAGTAATATCACATACACTCAACACAATTGTTCTCGTAGATACTGAATCACCACCGTTGTTCGTAGAATTGTTTTTAGCACATACACGAAGGACACGAACTCGTAGACGCCCACGTCACTCCTTCCGATGGTAATTTACGCAGAGCTGCACGTTGCAGTGGTCGCCGTCCTTTTCCAAGTCAAAACGCACGGTGTGGGTCTTACCAAGAGGAACTTCGAACTCCAACTCGTAAGTATTTTTCAGACGCTCTTCCGGAACACGTTTCACAGCAATACGAAAGACGTTATTGTATACTTCCGGGGCTTCTTCAACTTCTCTTCCGGTCACAGCACCCTTCTCCATATTAAGTTTATCGTTGTCGGACAATTTGATGCACTTTCCACGAAGCGATGCGCAGATTCCACCCGTAGAAATCACGAGACTTTCCCTAGACACACGATCTACACAGGATCACCGTCGAATCTCCAGACGTTACTTCAGCCTTTTTTCATCACAGAAGTCACTGAACCTCCTTCACCTCACAAGTATCAAGTATAACACTTCGTGGGTCCGATACATTACTGTGCCACCAGTGTGAGGTCCGAAGGGTAGAGAGAGAGACGGGTAGCGTTTCACGTGTACTTGGTGCAGGGGTTACAGACATCCAAATGCGACTCCACAAGCCGCGCACACTAATTTATACTATCAAATTGCTGAGTAAGCATGCGCACTACGGCAAGACCGCGCCCAGGCGGAGCATTACCGTACATACGAACATGTGTACAGAGAAAGTGCGCAAACGCGACGGCACAGCGGAGTACCACCTCTTTTCCTCCACCCCGACTGATGTAGCATTAGCTACAAAATGTATAAATTCAGTGAATTTCTTATTAACATTTAAATAGCATAATTATTGGCATTAAAAATCTTAATTTAAATTATTATTAGTAATTTTCTACTTATAATTAGTAATCTTAGAAGTTTTTGTGTAAGAGCACAAAAATGAAAATAATTATCGAGAGTTTCGAGTTTTAAGTCGTTGTGATGGCAACATCGCATCCGACGCCATTGTCGGACTGTCACTTCTTACTCGCGTGTTAGCTTGTGTGGTTCAGCGTCTCGCAAGTGAAAATAAGTGTTTTGACTTTAGCAAATCTTGCGTAGAAAATTATGTGCTTTGTCATCGTGCTTAAGCTAAGTGATTTTTACCAGTGCTGTGTTATTTAAAGATGTAAAATAGTTCGTAGATATTTCGTGCGAATTGCATGGCATATTCTAAAGTGCTCTCAAAGATGGCGTAGAGTGAATGGTGTGTGTCATGTTCATTTTATGTTCAAAGTTACAATTTATATATTCTAATATTTCATCCCACTGCAAGTATATACTTACAGTGTTTTCAGTATAATTGGCATGTGGACAGTGTAGGACTGCCTGTTGGTTTTCGTGCGGGCATATTATAAATTACGGGATTCATCATTATTCATTCGTATTATTATTGATCGGGTGCTTAAATTGGATCGCCGATCGTGCGCTTAAACCGTATGTGTTTTCATAATATGAATAACAATTATGACCTTATCAAAATTCTTGTAAATGAAAAAGAAAAAAGAAAAAACGTTTATTTCCAAATTGTCACATGAGATACATGCCAACATATTGGCTTTTAAAAGTTTCTTAAATATAGGGCATCCTAAAACAAATGTTCCATACGAGGAGTACTAATTGACAAACCCTCCGAGGTGTACAAGTAGATGAGCCATACGAGGCATAATAATAGACAAACTATACGAGGTGTACTAATAGACAAACTGTCAGAGGTGTACAAGTAGATAGACCATACGAGGCATATTAATTGACAAAATATACGAGGTGTACTAATAGACAAACCATTTGTGGTGTGCTAGTAGTCTAACAAAAGTTCTATACTAGGAGTACTAATTGACAAACCATCCGAGGTGTACAAATAGATAAGCCATACGAGGCATGATAATAATAGGCAAACTATACGAGGAGTACTAATAGACAAGCTATCAGAGGTGTACAAAATAGATAGACCATACGAGGCATATTAATAGACAAAATATACGAGGCGTACTAATAGATAAACCACACGTGGCTTGCCAATAGTCTATCTCTGTCAAGGGTAGTTGAATGACAAATGAAAAATATGCCCTGAAAATATGCAAAGCCCTATCACCACCAAAAACATATTTCATATCTTCTCGATATTCACCACATCATGCGGACATGGGTGCATGGGATAAAATAGAGATACAGTGTAAGCCGGTTACCACTCATGATTGACAAATATCTAAAAAATATTGGTAGAAATGGGTAAACAAACATATATTCAATATCAAAATTCATAGCTTGTACAACATACGAACAGAAAGATAATTTTACTACGATTCATATGCTCAAATTGCACTTTATTTCATCAATTATATGTGACATTAATCCGATTCACAGAAACGCCCTCTGGGGAAGTGCTAGATCTATTTTTGAATCATTTCGCTATTGAAATAAAATTTATTAACCGAATGGTTCTTGCGTAAAGAAATGAAATAGAAACATGTATATCTATTTATGTAGATACATATATATACCTACACACGTACACACACATATTAATATATATATACTCATTGAAAATAAAATATTAGAAAAAAAATACATATATAAGATAAAAGGAAGAAGCAACCTACCATCTACTACACAGAAAATGACAGCTGAGCTCACTGTAATCCTAAGTAATTTTTCGCAAAAGATAACTAAAAGGAAGAGAAGACTTCGAAAAACATAAAAATGAGCTGTTTTTTAATTTCTTCACAGGAATTTTTAAGAAAAATCAAGTTATAGTCAAGAAGCAACACAACTCTTCAGCATTATACGGACATGTGTACGTGGGATAAAATTGAGTAACATTGTGGCCGGATATCACATCTGAGTGGAGAATATTCACAAAATTGGCACATATAGGAAGATTAGGCCTTGATCCAAAATAATAATTTTGATTACAGAAATTTAAAGTTTTTTCCGATTTGAAAGTTCAGTGCTAGTGTGCGCTGAACGCACGAAAAAAAAAATAAAAATAAAAAGACTAAATGCAATACTTAAATTACCCCTTTTCCCCCAGCTCAGCCGAAAATCGATTGAAAACATCTTCGAGAATGATTTTGAAATAGCGAGACAACGTTAGCCAAAAATTTAATTCATTATAAACTTTGCACAACCCTCACATCTATAAACCTGTTTATTGGTGTACACACAAAATGTATTTCATGGTAGATTTCTCATACGGACGTTAAATATTAATACTGAAAAGAGAAAGAAATAACAAAATAAATATGAGGAAATACTCCTAATTATGGAAAGAACGTTCGTTCTGCTGCACTGAACTGACGGCTGTGGTGCTCATTGTTGTCGACAGAAATAGGTAAGTTTAATATGCGAATCGCTTAGTAAACGTAAAATGAAATAGTTTCTAAATTTCTAACAGAAATTTCAGGAAAAATTAAAATTTCTGATAGATGGGAAGTTCACACCGAGATGCTGCAGGCCCTATGACAGAGATGCAAAATGACGTGACACATTTACTCTAAATTCTTTTCCAGTTTTAGAGTTTTTGATTTGCTGGGGAAGCTTGTTCCACAAAAAAGCTCCAGAAACTGAGAGAGCTTTTTGTCCCACGTTAGATGAACGGTAACTGACTAAAACATCGTTCCTCCGGTTTGGTCTTTCGTTTGGGATATTAGATGGAAAAATTTTACCACCTCTGCATTACTTTGGGGAGGTACAGAAAGGAGAATACTCGTCGAGCTTTCTGGATCATGAATCTGTTCGGTATTGGGATCCAGTCGAGTTTTCTTAAAAGAGGGGTGACATGATCGTATTTATTGAAATTTCCTTTGCATACCACTTTGGCGGCGAAGTTCACACATTTTTGCAACTCTTCCTGACGACATTTAGGTAAGTCTCCCCACACAAGACTGCAGTAGTCCAGACGCGATAAAACTAAAGACTGAATCACTAATAATCTAGATTTTTCGTCAAGTGTGTTCTTTATACGATGAAAGAACATTAAGGTTCCGTTAATTTTGTTGCACATTGTTTCGACGTGTGAATTGAAAGTCATATTTTTGTCAAACCAAACACCCAGATTTTTAACCTTATCGACTGGTTTAATTGTATCGTCTCCAAATGTTAGCTTGAATGGTGGTAAATTTTCAGTCGCATTCTGTGATCCAAAAATAATGCATTGCGTTTTACTTGCGTTAAGTTTGAGGCCGTTATGGTCATACCACAATTTCAGATTTCTCAGAAGGTTTTCAGCGTTGGCTTGTGTTTCTGTTAAATCCGCTGTTGAGCTTGTCATGGCAATTTGTACGTCATCAGCATACATTGAGATTTTTGTGTTTGCCGGCATGGTGGGGAAATCGTTGATGAAAATTGAAAATAGGAGTGGGCCGATGATTGAACCTTGAGGAACGCCAAAGTTATTTGGTATGAATGATGACATTTTGTTATTCAAGCACACTGCATGAGAGCGGTTTCGTAGGTAGCTTTCAAACCACTGAGTGTCTATTCTGAGGTTTGAAATTTTTTGTAGAAGTTTCTTATGCTCAACACTGTCGAAAGCTTTGGAGAGATCAAGCAATAGTAAGAGAGTTAATTTTTTTTGGTCAATATCATTGTAAATTTTTTCTGTTATGTTTAACAGGGCGTCCTGAGTACTGGTATTCCTCCTGTAAGCATATTGATTGCGATGTAGTAGATGTGACTCGTCTATGTAAGACGAGAGCTGGTTTGTTATTACTTTTTCTAATATTTTGGACATAACAGGCAGGAGACTGATTGGTCTGTAGTTTGACGCTATGTCGATATCACCAGATTTATGTAATGGCTTAATTATGGATAGTTTCCATTGATCGGGAAACTTGTTTGTGACTATAGATGTATTTATTATCAAGCGAATAAAGGGTGCTGTGACAGGGAAGCTGTCTTTTATATGTTGGAGGCTTATGCCATCATGTCCAGTCGCTTTAGTATTCTTTAGTGAGTATAAGATTTTTCGTATCTCTATGACGCTAACTGGCTTTGGTCTCCACTTGTTGCTACTATTTGGGGATGAAACATCGCTCAGATTTGCCTCTGTAGATGTGTCTGAAACTGTCCTGGATACTTCATTGAAAACATCTTCGCCAACTTTTGAGAAGAAAGTGTTAAAGTCATTCGCCATTTCTGAGGGGTTGTCAAAAGTGCTTTTGCAGTCTGAATTTTTATACTGAGCAGCTTCTCTAATGATTTCCCAAGTTCTTTTAGGGTTTTGTTTTGCCGCCAAGAGTTCTTTGTGGAAGTAGTCCCGTTTTGCTTCCTTAACTTTTCTTCGTAGGACCTTCTCATGATCTTTATATAATTTTCGACGCGTACTGTCTGATTTATTCAGTTTGTACTCACGCTGCAAATTTCTTTTAGCTCTGCTCAAATGTTTTATCTCATCTGTTATCCATTTAGAAATTCTTGGCTTAACTTTCTTCGTAGTGAAAGGTGCGCATTCGTTAAGAGCTGATACGAAATTTTCGTTGAAAAGCGAAACTTGTAGATTGACATCATCGGTGTTTTCCATGCCTTGAAATTCACTCCATCTGTCTAATAGCTTTTCTTGAAATATTTCAGGGGAGTAGTGGTTTTTCATGCGATATGTAATGTAACTAGATTTCTGTTTCTCTTTTGCAATATTGATTTGGCATTCTACCGAATGGTGATCAGAAAAGGACGGTAAGATTTCTGTGCTGAGTACTGCTTGGGGATTGTTGGTAATTGCTAGGTCAAGAAGAGTTTTAGAGGTGTTGGTAATTCGCGTTGGTTCTTGGACCATTTGAGAAAGATTAAGCCTATGCAGCATCTTGCTTAGCTGATTGTTTTTATTTGTCAGATCCACGTTAAAATCTCCGAAAACATAGAAAGACTTTTTGGCTGCAGAGATTGATCTAAGCGTATTTTCAATGAAATCTAATGTTGGACGAAGAGATGCTGACGGATGTCTGTAAAGACTGCCGATAATGAAAGACTTGTGTTTGTTTACTTGAACATTGAGCCAAACCATTTCTATGTCTTCGCATTTTTCTTTTATCGGAACTAAGGATGTAGAGTAGACATCTTTGATGAAAATGCATGAACCGCTACCTCTCTTACTCTTGACTCCGTCATAACGGTACAATTTGTACCCGGTAATGCTGAGATATGAGCTGTCGACTCGTGAATCGAACCATGTTTCAGATACGCATAAAATATCGATATCGTTAGTGATCAACATTACTCGTACGTCATCCATTTTACCATTGAGGCTGCGAGCATTTATGTGCAATATTTTGATATTATTTACCTCAATAGGCAGATCTTTAGTGGAGTTATTGCATTTTTTAGGTCTAGCAGGGCATTTAGTATTCGTCTCTAGGTCTTTATTGCCGCGTTCATTGTTTGTGATTTCAGCTTCATATTCAATTTGATCACTGTTATTTAGTCACAAAATGGGGGAGGGAGCAACACGATTTTCATCACGCATTTTCAAGAGGGCGCTATAGTGGTCCTGTTTCCGGTGTATGTTTACCGGAGGACAGTTTATCAGAGCATTTGATGTAGGGGAGATTGTCGTCTTCCAAATCCCATTGTCTCATTCATCAAATACGTGAATTGGTGTTCTCGTTACATTAGAAAGTATTTGGGGTATGAGGTCTCCAACTGCGTGATCGAAGACTTTTCTATCGATGTATTTATCGATGAGTTGTTCGAAACTGCCACTGTTCTTGTCAACGAATTTTGCATACTGGTCCTTGTTTCTGGAGCTCTCAGTTTTGATGGCTTTTTTCAGAGATATATAATTCCATTTCGATTTTTGTTGTGAAGCAAGCTGCGTCGTTACGGCGTGGAGGAGACAGTGTCCGTCACCTACAGTGTAAGCAGGCTCCAATTTGAGCGATCGTTTCAAGTCGTCCAGTGTGTGTGCAACGCGTGTGCAGATTTGATTCACTGTTGATTTTTCGGTAGCAGTATTAGTTTGGTCGTTCGACGGAGGCCCGGCAGAGGCATCAGATTTTTTTCGAATAATTTGATTTTCTTTTGAATAGTTTTGAATATCGGTATTCGCTTGACTTTCCTTGGTTCCTGCGTACTCACTGGAAAGTTGAGAATTGGTTGAAAAGGAGGGCATGTCGCAATCACTATTTGTGTCTGTTGCAAGTAACGCAAATTTATTTTTCGTACTGACATTATATTTGTCTGAGATCGAATCAGGGAAAGGCTCAGGCTTATTTACGTTCCTCATGCTGTGGGTGAGTGAGTTACTCACACCTCTGCTTGATGACGCAATCAATTTTGAAGGATTTGGTGTACCATGTGCAGTGATGTGCATAGGCTTATATTCTTTTTGAAAGTCTAATGTGAGACTATTTGTCTCATTCCGTGAATTTTTCGATTCATTGAAATGATCTACAATTCCATTTATTGCTTGACATTTGTTGAAACGAGGACAATATGGCACGGTGATTCGCAATGTTGATTTCATTGCAAGTTGTTGAAGAAAACAGAAGTTCTCTTCCTGGGTCCGAGGCCATTGAAAGTTATTGAGTGCGTCACCATTTTCATTTTCTGGGTAAGTTTGAAATTGAATCAAGTTTAAACCCAGGTTTTTGCAAAAATGCCTCGCTTTGTTGAATTCGTTTGCACTGCAAGCAATGGCAATATAAATACGAGAAAGTGCGTACTTTCTTACAATTTGTTGTTTGATTCGAGCAAGGTCTGAGGGCGAGTGGCAGAGACCATCAAAACTTAGTATATAATTTTTAAATCTAGGCATGCAATTTACAGTATGGAGAAGGTCATCGAAGCGCCCTGATGGAACAGTTTTGATCCAGCACGAGCGATCGATGTCCTTTCTTCTGATCGTGCTTAGGATATTATCACCTAGCAGCAAAGTATCGTAAGGTTCTCGACAATTGGAGTCGATTTCACAAGAGATACTAGCAGGTACCCCAGGTGCAAGGTCTTGAGAACTTATATGTGAATTTAAAGCAAAAAGCTGCTTGGTTAGGTTCTGAATGTTTGATACTGTAGAGAAAATCGACGACGGGCTAGGAGGCTCACGTTGTCTTAGGGATTTATTGAAAAACGCTGTTGTTAGAGACAAATTGTGAATAATTTCATGAATTTTTTGAGAGCTTGTTATTTGAAGCGGGTGCAAGTAGCCATTAAAAGAAGCAACAGTGTTATTTTTATTGCTCTGTACTGGAAATTTTATTTTGTTTTCACAGCTTGCGCTCTGGGGTAATTTACTGCCAGTATCGGTTTGTGCGCGAAAATTATCGAACATATTAGCTGGAGAATGAGAAAAGTCTACCACGCTTGAAATGTCCTTATTTGTAAAAACTATTTTTTCTTGTACCACTGATGAGGATGGTGTTTGTGTCCCCGCCGCTGGCGGACAGTTCGGAGCGTTGTTGTTGACGCAGAGCTGGGGAGCTGGCACGCTGTTTTGCTTGTTCAGATGAGGAGCAGGTGGTTGTGGTGCTGCGGCTGAGACTTCACTGCTTCGAACCTTCAAATGATTGCTGGAGGTTTGGCAGATAATGTCATGCTTATATTTTTAAATCAAGAGCAGTAGAGAAAGAGCTATTGCCAGCTTGTTAAATCTATCCTTATTCTTCTTGAGCTTAACAAAAAGAGCAATAAATAGCTCGAGTTAAATCTGTAGGAAAAACTTAGGGTTTCTCCGTGATGGGAATTTACCGTTGCAATGCTAGGGATGGCAGTTGTGTGGATTTCCTTGGTGCCTCTCCGGGAATGTATCATTCAGCGTCTTCGAATATTTCAGATTCTTCGACGTCAACAAACGCCACAACACATTATCCCTGGGCCTTGAGCTTTACTTGAGCTTTACTTGAGCTTTACTCGAGCTTTACATTCAACTGAGCCTTAAGTCACCTTGAGCTATCCTTTTAAACTCAGCCTTGAGTTTCAACAATTACTTTGCCCTAGTTCTGACGTGAGCCGGACTTTTACCTGGGCTTTATTTACCTTGCATTCACCTCGGTTTCGAGCTGTTTTTCAGCCTGGTATATTATCTAATTACTGGCTAAATATTAAACTGCTCCAACCACGGACATTTGTCTTCAGCGTGAAATGATCTTAAATTTCAAAACCCAAATTAAGATCGATCAAACACGGCTGAAATTGATTTTGCATTCACCTGCTCAAAATTAAACATATTTGGAGCTTATCCAGAAATTCCACTGATTTCTCGGGCTTGTTAATTTGCCCGAACTCTGAAAGTGACCTCCACAAAACACACTCACGCACACCCTGCCAACGTCATCACTCGCCGGAGCCTCCGCCTGCACGGACTGCACCATCTCAGTCAAGTTCTTCAGTTAATCAAGAACGCGTTGGTCCTCCCGGCTTCTTCCAATAAAGATCTATAAGCTGAGTCCAAAAATTGTCGTCATTCCCTTTCTCTTTATCGTGCTCTTAAACGTACTTCTCGAGATTATTTACGTTTTGGTGGTTGGGTATTATCGTAAAGTCTACCCCGACCATCGAAACATAAAAGTGGTGAGCCCAGAGTGACCTTTATATTGGGTGACTCTCAAGTTTAAAAACAATTCAACTCGAGAAGTGTTTGAGAAAACGTGAGAGAGGAGAATGTTGGCATATCATTGTAGTGATAAGTTCCCATTGCCGTAGTTTCCTTGAGAATTTTTCTGTGGATTTACCGTGCTAATGTTTCTCTGAGCAGCTCTAAAAATTTTTTTTTTCGTGCTGTTTCCTGTCTTTTGTTTCATGTGCCACAGTAGGTAGAAAATTTTTTTTCCCTATTTCCGTGCTTTACGCTTACATCTGACGGCCATAAATTTTTTTTTCCTTTCCTTTCTCGTTTCATGTCTGTTAGGGAATAACTGAGTAGGTGTACGTAAACACAAACCCCTTGACACTTTAATACCGAAGTTATTAGGTGTTGATTACGTAAATTCCATGCCGTTATAGAGTAATTTTATTCTTTTCTGTTTGCACTCAAAAACGAAAATTGCCAGTATGTCCGACACAGAGAATGTTGTAAATCCAGTGCAGACTAAGCCTATACAGCTTCCGCCTTTCACACCCGCAGAAAGCACGACCTGGTTTAGTCAGGTCGAGGCTATTTTTATATAC
Source organism: Morinoia aosen (assembly GCA_030386875.1). Classification (NCBI taxonomy): domain Eukaryota; kingdom Metazoa; phylum Arthropoda; class Malacostraca; order Amphipoda; family Talitridae; genus Morinoia; species Morinoia aosen. Next base: position 62,001,900 of record CM059579.1, on the reverse strand, counting down.
AACAAAATTACAAACCAGAGGGACAAGTTTTATGCATTAATAGCTGCTGTGCCCACGCAAATGCTATCTGATTCCAACGAAATCATAAGCAACCCGCCTGCTATAGACCCATATTCAATCTTGAAGGACAAATTACTAGCCAAATTGCAAATGTCCGATGCGGACAAGTTTAGGTCCTTGTTGACGCCTCGGCTATCCCATGCGTATCCGTTGCTTTCCCTCCAACATCGTTAGTAAAGGAACTTAAGAAATTTGCTGCCGGTGTTGGCATAGCTGAAAGATTCCTCAAAGAATTGTATATGACAAAAGTGCCCACTACAGTGAGGCCTTTCTTATCATTGATAGGTCCGAACGAAAGCCTTGAGTCATTGGCTCAGGCCACAGAAACAGTGATGCGAAACCTTAACATGTTCCAAACATCTCATGTACCTTCCTTGAATGCATCAGCTGCTAGTTTTAGCCCGTCAAATACTTCTAATAACCCATCTTCTACTTCAATGGAATCAATGCAACGCAAGATCGCAGAGTTGAAACAAGCTTTCCAGAATTGTCAGTTAGGTTGTGGTGTTCTCCCCCAGGCTACAACACGCTTCGGGCAAACCTTGAGCTATCTTTTCCGTGATAGGATAGCCCGAAGCGAGTGCCTGAGGTTCAACCGTATTCGGCAGGATATGGACAACACGGGGGTAAAACGGTAATTATATTGGTGCCTGTTAGGTACACGGAACACGGACCATTACACTGGGCCCTCGGTGACTACTATGGGCACTGTTCGTTACTCGTAAATTACGTAATGATTGGAACGCAGCACTAATACGTGATGGTTGAAATACAATACTATTCGAGAAGTACGTAATGATTGAAACACAATCCTATGTGAGAATAGCACAAATATGTGGTGATTGGAGTACAATCCTATTCGAGAATGACATAAATTGAAACACAATCCTATGCGAGAATAGCACAAATACGTGATGATTGAAGCACAATCCTATTCGGGAATGACGTAATGATTGAAACACAATCCTATGCGAGAATAGCACAAATACGTGATGATTGAAGCACAATCCTATTCGGGAATGACGTAATGGTTGAAACACAATCCTACGCGAGAATAGCACAAATACGTGATGATTGAAGCGCAATCCTATTCGGGAATGACGTAATGATTGAAACACAATCCTATGCGAGAATAGCACAAATACGTGACGATTGAAGCACAATCTTATTCGGGAATGACGTAATGATTGAAACACAATCCTATGCGAGAATAGCACAAATACGTGACGATTGAAGCACAATCCTATTCGGGAATGACGTAATGATTGAAACACAATCCTATGCGAGAATAGCACTAATACGTGATGATTGAAATACAATACTATGCGAGAATTTACGTAATGAATGACACAAGCACCAATAGCGGGTAACGTCTGCGAGGACGCTACTTACGAACGCAGCGGCGAGACGTGATGATTGGTGCTACGTCGTGCGACTGTTACGAACAGGTCAGCTGGTGCTGGCGGGGCGCCGAGACGAGGCTAGTCAGCTGGGTCGGGCCCAACCGCCACGCGGTTCACCGTTGTAGCTGATAAGTAGCTACGGCGAGGCTAGCCGGCCGGAGCGGGCGAGAGGTGTCGTAGAGCGGCTTGGCCGACGACGCCAGCGCGGGGCGTTGCAACGTGACTTTTTTAGGCTTTGAAACACCTTGAAGCTTCAAGACGCTACTAGGTTTAAGACCTTGCAACACCTTGGGGCGTCGATAGGCAGGGCCGGTCTCCGGAGCTTGGTGCAGGTACGCGAGAGACCAAGTCGATCTCGGAAGCTAGATGCCGGAACACGAGGCTGGTGCTGGAGATGTGACTTGAACGAGGACGAGGGCTTGAGTGAGTGCGAGCCTTGTTGGGGTCGCCTTATGTAGGCCTCGAGTGCAAGCCCTGAGTCCGGGCGTGAGTCCTGATTGGTCGCGAGTTTGTGGGCCTGGGGTGCTGGAGGCAGGAAGCCGTTGTAGCTTACGGGCACCTTTTCTCATAGTCGCGAGGCGGCTTCTCTCAGGTCCCGTGTTTGGTTGACTAGGCGCTTCGGGTCCGGAGGTGCTCTGGAACGGATGCGGTTGTAGTCTGGAGGCAGCTTTTCTCAGGTCTTGTGGGGGTCCGCGGCTTGCCGCTGGGATCACCACAGGTGTCCCTCTCGTGTTTTTTTTTTTTTTTTTTTTTAAACACTTAGTACCTCACTGGTGGTCTGCTTTCTCTGCCGTATTTAGTGAATACTGCCTGTTTTGCTGTTGTAGGGATTGCTGTGCCTGTTCCAGGGAACGGAACTCCCTCGTATACTTCGTAGTTTGTTGCTCTCGGTGCCTTAGCCTGTTGTTGAGGTTTATCCTCGATGGTGGGTAGGTACGCTGCTTTGACCCTTTCCGTCGCGATGTTAGCTTTTTTGCCTTGTATATCTACGGTGATGTAGTTTGGTGTCCTTTGGAGCACGGGAAAGGGACCTGCGTAGGGTTTCTGTAAGGGTCTTCTGTGCCCCCCGTGTTTCACGAAGACGTTGGTCGCCTTGTATAGAGCTCTCGGGACATTGGCTTTTTGGGGTCCCTGTTGTCGTGGCAGTATTGGCTGCAGGTTTGTCACTCGTTTTTTTAGGCATTGTAGAAATTCTCTGGCGGGCCGGTCTCCTTTTTCTTTCTCGGGTAGCTCTCCTGCGAGGCGCAATGTTTGTCCGTATACCATTTCGGCGGGGGAGATGTTTGCGTCCGTGTGTGGCGTGGCTCGGATGTTAAGCAGTATGAGGGGTAGTGCGTCTGCCCAGTCTGCGTCAGTGACCGTAGCTTTTAACGCCTCCTTCAATCTTCTGTGCATCCTCTCCACCAGTCCGTTGCTCTGGGGGTGGTACGCTGTCGTTCGCTGTCTCTCAGCGCCCAGCGCCGTCAGCAAGTTTTTCCATAAGTTAGACTCGAACTGGACGCCTTGGTCCGTGATGATTGTTGTTGGAGCGCCGAATGATGCTACCCAGTCTTTTAGGAATGCCCGTGCTGTTGTTTCTGCCGTACAATCGGCCATTGGGGTAGCGGTGCACCATCTGGTGAAGCGGTCAATGCACGTCAGCAGGTACCGTTTGTTTTGTGACACGGGTAGTGGTCCGACGATATCGATGTGTATCGTCTGGAACCGTTCCTTGGGTACCGGCATCTTCCCGGGCGGGCATTTGGTGTGCCTTATTATTTTGCTTGTCTGGCATGGAATGCACTCGCGTGTCCACTTGCCGACGTCTTTGTTGAGTCCGGGCCAGATTACTCGCTGCCTCAAGAGGTCCCTTGTTGCTTGTATGCCAGGATGACTCGCCCCGTGGAAATGCTGAAATACGTCCTTTCTGCAGCATTCCGGGATGTATGGCCTCCGTAGGCCTGTTGACACGTCGCACCAGAGGGGTGGTTTGCCGGTCTGTCTGATTATGGGGCGTAGTTTGAGCGCGTTCTTTGATGCTGGGTGCAGCAGTTCTTCTAATTCTGCATCTCTGTTTTGTTCGGTCATTATTTCGTCGTAGTTGATCGTGGGTCCTTTAGGTATTATTGTTGACACCAGACGTGATAGCGCGTCTGCGACCGTGTTGTTGTCGCCGCTGATGTGCTTGATTTCGCAGTCGAACTGTGAGAGGTAGGAGAGCTGTCTTGCTACCCTGGGGCTGTTGCCTTCCGTGGCTTTTTGCAGGGCAAAACAGAGCGGTTTATGGTCTGTCCTGATTTCTAAGCTTCGGCCTTCCAAAAAATGCTCGAAGTGTTTCACTGCGAGGAATATCGCCATTAGTTCGCGGTCGTAGGTGCTGTATTTACGTTGGGTGTCGTCTAGTTTTTTGGAGAAAAATGCTACGGGGCGCTGTTCTTGCCCGACTTTTTGTTGTAGTACGGCGCCGACTGCGGTTCCTGATGCGTCTGTGATTAAGGTGCTTTTGCCTTCTGGAGCGGGGTGCGCTAGCAAGGTGAGTTGCGAGATCTCGCGTTTTAGGCTAGTGAACGCTGCGTCTAGTTCTGTTGTCCAGTTGATAATTTTCTTTGAGTTTTTGGAGTATCCTTTTGTCAATCCGGTCAGAGCTTGCATCTTTTCTGCTGCGGCTGGGAGGAATCGGTGGTAGTAGTTGACTATTCCTAGGAATTGTCGTAGCTTTTTTACTGTTGCTGGTTGGGGAAAACTGCATATTTCCTCTATTTTCTGAGGGAGTGGTGAGATTCCGCCGGCTGACACTCTGTGTCCGAGAAAGTCTAGCTCGGGCACTCCGAAAATGCACTTGGCGGGGTGCACGCGCAGTCCTTCTCCTTGTAGCCGTTGGAAGAGTTGTCGGAGGTGTTTTTGGTGCTCCTCTGCGTTTGCGGACGCTATCAGTATGTCGTCGATGTATGCCGTTACGAAGTCCATGTCTCTTGTTACCGCGTCGATGTATCGTTGGAACGTTTGGGCTGCGTTCCGCAGCCCGAATGACATCACGGTGTATTCGTACAGCCCAAATGGTGTGGTGATGGCCGTTTTCTGGATGTCCTCGTTTTTGACGGGTATTTGGTGATAGGCTTTGACGAGGTCGATTTTGGAGAAGATTGTTTTGTTATGCAGTTTGTAATGGAAGTCTTGACAGTGTGGTATTGGGTAACGGTCAGGTTTGGTGCTTGCGTTCAGTCGTCTGTAGTCTCCGCAGATTCTCCATGCCCCGGGTTCGGCTGCCTTTGGTACCATGTGCATGGGTGATGCCCAGGCGCTCTTCGACGGCCTGATGATGCCATGTTCCAGCATTTCCTTGAATTCTTGTCGCGCCGCTTCCAATTTTTCCGGAGACAGTCTCCTTGGTCGTGCATATACTGGGGGTCCGGTTGTTTCGATGTGGTGTTCTACGTCGATTTTCTTTTGTGTGTGCCGGATGTGTTGGGAGGTCGGTAGTATTCCGGGGTATTCCTCGTACAATGTGTTGAATTCCGGGGCGGTTTGGTGTTCGATCCTGTGCACTCGTTGGCTTCTTGAAACGACGCGTTTGCAGGGTACTTTGGCTCCGGAAGTTTGGGCGTATAGGCTTGCGTTTGCGGTGTCGACGCTTAGCTGGTGTGCGGCGAGGAAATCCATGCCAATGATCGGTTGTCCCACGTCCGCTTCTATGAAGTTCCAACTTACGGGCCATAGGGGGTTGAGCAGGATGATGCGCTCAGTCGTCCCGTAAAAAGCTATGGGGGTGTTGTTGGCGGCGAGTAAGTCGTAGGACGGGGGTTTGAGCGTGTGTTTCTTTTTAGCTGGTACTAGGCTGACGGCTGAACCGGTGTCGATGAGGTATCGTACGTTGCCGGTGTCTGTGACGTACATTAGCTCGCCTTTTTTTTCTGTGTGGAGACTGGGGCGTTTACCATTCTCCGCGGTCGTCGTTTCCCCGCGAAACTGCAAGGTTGGGTACAGTTTCTTGCTCGGTTACCGAAAGTTTGATGGTAATAGCAGATTGCTTGGTCCTGCTTGATTCTTGTATTGCTTCTGTTTCCGTACCTAGGTCCTGGGGTTTGGTTTCGCCAATCTTCTGCTTGCTTCTTGTTTTCCTGTGGGCGTAAAGCGTTTGCCAGCATTTTCTTGAGTTCTGCAATTTCCTGTAGGGCTTTGTCAAATTCCGCTCTTGAGACGGTAAGAGATGGTGGTTGTTTGATGGCAGTTACGGCGATGGGTTCACTCATGGCAGTTTGGCAAGCGGTTTGCCTTGCTATGATCTGATCTGCGATTACTCTGTATTCTTCGTCCGTTTTCCCCTGCCTAGTGCCTCGATCAGCGGTTGTGCTGTGATTGGTAGCTTTGCGAGGTGCATGGAACGGATGACGGACGGTGGTAGGGGTGCTTGCCTGCAGCTGTTCAGTCGTTTCATTTCGAGGAGCAATTCTGATGGCGTATTGTCTCCCATGGTAGTTTTGACGATGGTGTCGTAGTTTGCTTCCTCGTCGTGTCGCACGAAACGGTGCGTTAATGCGGCTTTTAATGCGTCGTATTTGTCGTTTGCCGGTGGGTTCAGGAGTATTTCTTGGATCTCGGATACGATGTGTGTTGGGAGTCCTCCTAGTAACGCTCCGAACTTTGCGCCGTCGTCCAGGTTTGGTACTTGTGCGAGGAACACGTCGCAATGCAGTAACCATCCTTTCACATCTCCGCTGAATGCGGGCAACCGGATATCTTTCCCAGCCATGCCTCCTATTGCCTGCCGAATACCTCTGGGGTCAACCAGTGTGGTGTTCTCCCCCAGGCTACAACACGCTTCGGGCAGACCTTGAGCTATCTTTTCCGTGATAGGATAGCCCGAAGCGAGTGCCTGAGGTTCAACCGTATTCGACAGGATATGGACAACACGGGGGTAAAACGGTAATTATATTGGTGCCTGTTAGGTACACGGAACACGGACCATTACACTGGGCCCTCGGTGACTACTATGGGCACTGTTCGTTACTCGTAAATTACGTAATGATTGGAACGCAGCACTAATACGTGATGGTTGAAATACAATACTATTCGAGAAGTACGTAATGATTGAAACACAATCCTATGTGAGAATAGCACAAATATGTGGTGATTGGAGTACAATCCTATTCGAGAATGACATAAATTGAAACACAATCCTATGCGAGAATAGCACAAATACGTGATGATTGAAGCACAATCCTATTCGGGAATGACGTAATGATTGAAACACAATCCTATGCGAGAATAGCACAAATACGTGATGATTGAAGCACAATCCTATTCGGGAATGACGTAATGGTTGAAACACAATCCTACGCGAGAATAGCACAAATACGTGATGATTGAAGCGCAATCCTATTCGGGAATGACGTAATGATTGAAACACAATCCTATGCGAGAATAGCACAAATACGTGACGATTGAAGCACAATCTTATTCGGGAATGACGTAATGATTGAAACACAATCCTATGCGAGAATAGCACAAATACGTGACGATTGAAGCACAATCCTATTCGGGAATGACGTAATGATTGAAACACAATCCTATGCGAGAATAGCACTAATACGTGATGATTGAAATACAATACTATGCGAGAATTTACGTAATGAATGACACAAGCACCAATAGCGGGTAACGTCTGCGAGGACGCTACTTACGAACGCAGCGGCGAGACGTGATGATTGGTGCTACGTCGTGCGACTGTTACGAACAGGTCAGCTGGTGCTGGCGGGGCGCCGAGACGAGGCTAGTCAGCTGGGTCGGGCCCAACCGCCACGCGGTTCACCGTTGTAGCTGATAAGTAGCTACGGCGAGGCTAGCCGGCCGGAGCGGGCGAGAGGTGTCGTAGAGCGGCTTGGCCGACGACGCCAGCGCGGGGCGTTGCAACGTGACTTTTTTAGGCTTTGAAACACCTTGAAGCTTCAAGACGCTACTAGGTTTAAGACCTTGCAACACCTTGGGGCGTCGATAGGCAGGGCCGGTCTCCGGAGCTTGGTGCAGGTACGCGAGAGACCAAGTCGATCTCGGAAGCTAGATGCCGGAACACGAGGCTGGTGCTGGAGATGTGACTTGAACGAGGACGAGGGCTTGAGTGAGTGCGAGCCTTGTTGGGGTCGCCTTATGTAGGCCTCGAGTGCAAGCCCTGAGTCCGGGCGTGAGTCCTGATTGGTCGCGAGTTTGTGGGCCTGGGGTGCTGGAGGCAGGAAGCCGTTGTAGCTTACGGGCACCTTTTCTCATAGTCGCGAGGCGGCTTCTCTCAGGTCCCGTGTTTGGTTGACTAGGCGCTTCGGGTCCGGAGGTGCTCTGGAACGGATGCGGTTGTAGTCTGGAGGCAGCTTTTCTCAGGTCTTGTGGGGGTCCGCGGCTTGCCGCTGGGATCACCACAGGTGTCCCTCTCGTGTTTTTTTTTTTTTTTTTTTTTTAAACACTTAGTACCTCACTGGTGGTCTGCTTTCTCTGCCGTATTTAGTGAATACTGCCTGTTTTGCTGTTGTAGGGATTGCTGTGCCTGTTCCAGGGAACGGAACTCCCTCGTATACTTCGTAGTTTGTTGCTCTCGGTGCCTTAGCCTGTTGTTGAGGTTTATCCTCGATGGTGGGTAGGTACGCTGCTTTGACCCTTTCCGTCGCGATGTTAGCTTTTTTGCCTTGTATATCTACGGTGATGTAGTTTGGTGTCCTTTGGAGCACGGGAAAGGGACCTGCGTAGGGTTTCTGTAAGGGTCTTCTGTGCCCCCCGTGTTTCACGAAGACGTTGGTCGCCTTGTATAGAGCTCTCGGGACATTGGCTTTTTGGGGTCCCTGTTGTCGTGGCAGTATTGGCTGCAGGTTTGTCACTCGTTTTTTTAGGCATTGTAGAAATTCTCTGGCGGGCCGGTCTCCTTTTTCTTTCTCGGGTAGCTCTCCTGCGAGGCGCAATGTTTGTCCGTATACCATTTCGGCGGGGGAGATGTTTGCGTCCGTGTGTGGCGTGGCTCGGATGTTAAGCAGTATGAGGGGTAGTGCGTCTGCCCAGTCTGCGTCAGTGACCGTAGCTTTTAACGCCTCCTTCAATCTTCTGTGCATCCTCTCCACCAGTCCGTTGCTCTGGGGGTGGTACGCTGTCGTTCGCTGTCTCTCAGCGCCCAGCGCCGTCAGCAAGTTTTTCCATAAGTTAGACTCGAACTGGACGCCTTGGTCCGTGATGATTGTTGTTGGAGCGCCGAATGATGCTACCCAGTCTTTTAGGAATGCCCGTGCTGTTGTTTCTGCCGTACAATCGGCCATTGGGGTAGCGGTGCACCATCTGGTGAAGCGGTCAATGCACGTCAGCAGGTACCGTTTGTTTTGTGACACGGGTAGTGGTCCGACGATATCGATGTGTATCGTCTGGAACCGTTCCTTGGGTACCGGCATCTTCCCGGGCGGGCATTTGGTGTGCCTTATTATTTTGCTTGTCTGGCATGGAATGCACTCGCGTGTCCACTTGCCGACGTCTTTGTTGAGTCCGGGCCAGATTACTCGCTGCCTCAAGAGGTCCCTTGTTGCTTGTATGCCAGGATGACTCGCCCCGTGGAAATGCTGAAATACGTCCTTTCTGCAGCATTCCGGGATGTATGGCCTCCGTAGGCCTGTTGACACGTCGCACCAGAGGGGTGGTTTGCCGGTCTGTCTGATTATGGGGCGTAGTTTGAGCGCGTTCTTTGATGCTGGGTGCAGCAGTTCTTCTAATTCTGCATCTCTGTTTTGTTCGGTCATTATTTCGTCGTAGTTGATCGTGGGTCCTTTAGGTATTATTGTTGACACCAGACGTGATAGCGCGTCTGCGACCGTGTTGTTGTCGCCGCTGATGTGCTTGATTTCGCAGTCGAACTGTGAGAGGTAGGAGAGCTGTCTTGCTACCCTGGGGCTGTTGCCTTCCGTGGCTTTTTGCAGGGCAAAACAGAGCGGTTTATGGTCTGTCCTGATTTCTAAGCTTCGGCCTTCCAAAAAATGCTCGAAGTGTTTCACTGCGAGGAATATCGCCATTAGTTCGCGGTCGTAGGTGCTGTATTTACGTTGGGTGTCGTCTAGTTTTTTGGAGAAAAATGCTACGGGGCGCTGTTCTTGCCCGACTTTTTGTTGTAGTACGGCGCCGACTGCGGTTCCTGATGCGTCTGTGATTAAGGTGCTTTTGCCTTCTGGAGCGGGGTGCGCTAGCAAGGTGAGTTGCGAGATCTCGCGTTTTAGGCTAGTGAACGCTGCGTCTAGTTCTGTTGTCCAGTTGATAATTTTCTTTGAGTTTTTGGAGTATCCTTTTGTCAATCCGGTCAGAGCTTGCATCTTTTCTGCTGCGGCTGGGAGGAATCGGTGGTAGTAGTTGACTATTCCTAGGAATTGTCGTAGCTTTTTTACTGTTGCTGGTTGGGGAAAACTGCATATTTCCTCTATTTTCTGAGGGAGTGGTGAGATTCCGCCGGCTGACACTCTGTGTCCGAGAAAGTCTAGCTCGGGCACTCCGAAAATGCACTTGGCGGGGTGCACGCGCAGTCCTTCTCCTTGTAGCCGTTGGAAGAGTTGTCGGAGGTGTTTTTGGTGCTCCTCTGCGTTTGCGGACGCTATCAGTATGTCGTCGATGTATGCCGTTACGAAGTCCATGTCTCTTGTTACCGCGTCGATGTATCGTTGGAACGTTTGGGCTGCGTTCCGCAGCCCGAATGACATCACGGTGTATTCGTACAGCCCAAATGGTGTGGTGATGGCCGTTTTCTGGATGTCCTCGTTTTTGACGGGTATTTGGTGATAGGCTTTGACGAGGTCGATTTTGGAGAAGATTGTTTTGTTATGCAGTTTGTAATGGAAGTCTTGACAGTGTGGTATTGGGTAACGGTCAGGTTTGGTGCTTGCGTTCAGTCGTCTGTAGTCTCCGCAGATTCTCCATGCCCCGGGTTCGGCTGCCTTTGGTACCATGTGCATGGGTGATGCCCAGGCGCTCTTCGACGGCCTGATGATGCCATGTTCCAGCATTTCCTTGAATTCTTGTCGCGCCGCTTCCAATTTTTCCGGAGACAGTCTCCTTGGTCGTGCATATACTGGGGGTCCGGTTGTTTCGATGTGGTGTTCTACGTCGATTTTCTTTTGTGTGTGCCGGATGTGTTGGGAGGTCGGTAGTATTCCGGGGTATTCCTCGTACAATGTGTTGAATTCCGGGGCGGTTTGGTGTTCGATCCTGTGCACTCGTTGGCTTCTTGAAACGACGCGTTTGCAGGGTACTTTGGCTCCGGAAGTTTGGGCGTATAGGCTTGCGTTTGCGGTGTCGACGCTTAGCTGGTGTGCGGCGAGGAAATCCATGCCAATGATCGGTTGTCCCACGTCCGCTTCTATGAAGTTCCAACTTACGGGCCATAGGGGGTTGAGCAGGATGATGCGCTCAGTCGTCCCGTAAAAAGCTATGGGGGTGTTGTTGGCGGCGAGTAAGTCGTAGGACGGGGGTTTGAGCGTGTGTTTCTTTTTAGCTGGTACTAGGCTGACGGCTGAACCGGTGTCGATGAGGTATCGTACGTTGCCGGTGTCTGTGACGTACATTAGCTCGCCTTTTTTTTCTGTGTGGAGACTGGGGCGTTTACCATTCTCCGCGGTCGTCGTTTCCCCGCGAAACTGCAAGGTTGGGTACAGTTTCTTGCTCGGTTACCGAAAGTTTGATGGTAATAGCAGATTGCTTGGTCCTGCTTGATTCTTGTATTGCTTCTGTTTCCGTACCTAGGTCCTGGGGTTTGGTTTCGCCAATCTTCTGCTTGCTTCTTGTTTTCCTGTGGGCGTAAAGCGTTTGCCAGCATTTTCTTGAGTTCTGCAATTTCCTGTAGGGCTTTGTCAAATTCCGCTCTTGAGACGGTAAGAGATGGTGGTTGTTTGATGGCAGTTACGGCGATGGGTTCACTCATGGCAGTTTGGCAAGCGGTTTGCCTTGCTATGATCTGATCTGCGATTACTCTGTATTCTTCGTCCGTTTTCCCCTGCCTAGTGCCTCGATCAGCGGTTGTGCTGTGATTGGTAGCTTTGCGAGGTGCATGGAACGGATGACGGACGGTGGTAGGGGTGCTTGCCTGCAGCTGTTCAGTCGTTTCATTTCGAGGAGCAATTCTGATGGCGTATTGTCTCCCATGGTAGTTTTGACGATGGTGTCGTAGTTTGCTTCCTCGTCGTGTCGCACGAAACGGTGCGTTAATGCGGCTTTTAATGCGTCGTATTTGTCGTTTGCCGGTGGGTTCAGGAGTATTTCTTGGATCTCGGATACGATGTGTGTTGGGAGTCCTCCTAGTAACGCTCCGAACTTTGCGCCGTCGTCCAGGTTTGGTACTTGTGCGAGGAACACGTCGCAATGCAGTAACCATCCTTTCACATCTCCGCTGAATGCGGGCAACCGGATATCTTTCCCAGCCATGCCTCCTATTGCCTGCCGAATACCTCTGGGGTCAACCAGTGTGGTGTTCTCCCCCAGGCTACAACACGCTTCGGGCAGACCTTGAGCTATCTTTTCCGTGATAGGATAGCCCGAAGCGAGTGCCTGAGGTTCAACCGTATTCGACAGGATATGGACAACACGGGGGTAAAACGGTAATTATATTGGTGCCTGTTAGGTACACGGAACACGGACCATTACACTGGGCCCTCGGTGACTACTATGGGCACTGTTCGTTACTCGTAAATTACGTAATGATTGGAACGCAGCACTAATACGTGATGGTTGAAATACAATACTATTCGAGAAGTACGTAATGATTGAAACACAATCCTATGTGAGAATAGCACAAATATGTGGTGATTGGAGTACAATCCTATTCGAGAATGACATAAATTGAAACACAATCCTATGCGAGAATAGCACAAATACGTGATGATTGAAGCACAATCCTATTCGGGAATGACGTAATGATTGAAACACAATCCTATGCGAGAATAGCACAAATACGTGATGATTGAAGCACAATCCTATTCGGGAATGACGTAATGGTTGAAACACAATCCTACGCGAGAATAGCACAAATACGTGATGATTGAAGCGCAATCCTATTCGGGAATGACGTAATGATTGAAACACAATCCTAAGCGAGAATAGCACAAATACGTGACGATTGAAGCACAATCCTATTCGGGAATGACGTAATGATTGAAACACAATCCTATGCGAGAATAGCACAAATACGTGACGATTGAAGCACAATCCTATTCGGGAATGACGTAATGATTGAAACACAATCCTATGCGAGAATAGTACTAATACGTGATGATTGAAGTACAATCCTATTCGAAAATGACATAAATTACGTAAATGATTGAAACACCATCCTATGCGAGAATAGCACTAATACGTGATGATTGAAATACAATACTATGCGAGAATTTACGTAATGAATGACACAAGCACCAATAGCGGGTAACGTCCGCGAGGACGCTACTTACGAACGCAGCGGCGAGACGTGATGATTGGTGCTACGTCGTGCGACTGTTACGAACAGGTCAGCTGGTGCTGGCGGGGCGCCGAGACGAGGCTAGTCAGCTGGGTCGGGCCCAACCGCCACGCGGTTCACCGTTGTAGCTGATAAGTAGCTACGGCGAGGCTAGCCGGCCGGAGCGGGCGAGAGGTGTCGTAGAGCGGCTTGGCCGACGACGCCAGCGCGGGGCGTTGCAACGTGACTTTTTTAGGCTTTGAAACACCTTGAAGCTTCAAGACGCTACTAGGTTTAAGACCTTGCAACACCTTGGGGCGTCGATAGGCAGGGCCGGTCTCCGGAGCTTGGTGCAGGTACGCGAGAGACCAAGTCGATCTCGGAAGCTAGATGCCGGAACACGAGGCTGGTGCTGGAGATGTGACTTGAACGAGGACGAGGGCTTGAGTGAGTGCGAGCCTTGTTGGGGTCGCCTTATGTAGGCCTCGAGTGCAAGCCCTGAGTCCGGGCGTGAGTCCTGATTGGTCGCGAGTTTGTGGGCCTGGGGTGCTGGAGGCAGGAAGCCGTTGTAGCTTACGGGCACCTTTTCTCATAGTCACGAGGCGGCTTCTCTCAGGTCCCGTGTTTGGTTGACTAGGCGCTTCGGGTCCGGAGGTGCTCTGGAACGGATGCGGTTGTAGTCTGGAGGCAGCTTTTCTCAGGTCTTGTGGGGGTCCGCGGCTTGCCGCTGGGATCACCACAAGGTCATAGTGTAGCTCATATTCAGCCAGGCTCAGGGAATTTCTCACGCTACCATGCCTATGACTATCCTCCTCCTCAACGCTTTGGTAGAGGTAGATTTTATGATAGGTCAGCTCAAAACCGCCGCTTTAGGTCGCGCTCTCGCGATGCTAACAGTAACTTATGTTGGTACCACGAGAAGTTCGGTGACCAAGCAAGAAAGTGCGGTTCACGATTCTGTCCTCGTTATGCCGAACTGACTTCGGGAAACGCGAACAGCGACGCACAGTAGCGAGTACTGCGTTGCCTAACTCCCAGACTACTCGCCTACTGATTCTGTTCGATCCCATTACCAAGTATCGATTTCTGATAGACACAGCCTCATCCGTGTCAATTATCCCAGCTACGGCGAAAGACAAAAATAATAAAAACTTGTTGGTGACACTACGTGCCGCAAATGGCACGCCAATAGCATGTTATGGGGAGAGAGTACTCACTTGCAGTCTGGGGTTAAGTCGAAACTTTACTTTTAATTTCTTAGTCGCAGAAGTCCAAGAGCCAATAATTGGAGCTGATTTCTTAGCAAAGTTCGGATTAATAGTGGACGGTAAAAACCGTAAAATTAGGGACGAGGAGACACAGATCTCAATTCCCGCTTGTGGCATGACTAGAGCTAATGTCTTGCATTCCTTCGCCATCGAATTCAATAAAGAGTGCATGTTTGAGCAGGTTCTCGCAGAATACCCTGCAGTAACGAACTCTAACTTAGCTTCTAAAAATATGCAGACTAGCACGAAACATCATATCGTGACAACTGGACCTCCAGTTTACTCTAGAGCTAGACATTTGCCGCCTGATCGATTGGCTTTAGCCAAGAAAGAATTTGCTAGGATGCAGGAGTGCGGCATCATCCGCAGTTCCAAAAGCCCTCGGGCTAGCCCTCTCTTGCTAGTCCCTAAAGCTAACGGTGAATTCAGACCGTGCATAGATTTCCGAAGGTTAAATGCTGTTACACAACCTGACCGTTTCCCTATTCCCTACTTGCACGATTTTAGTGCAAATTTAGAGGGAGCACAAATTTTCTCAAAGATTGATTTACAGCACGCTTTTCATCAAATTCCACTTGAGGAAAGTGCTATACCTAAGACCGCGGTAATCACTCCGTTTGGTCTCTTTGAATTCTTGAAGATGCCGTATGGACTTCGAAATGCACCTCAAACTTTCCAGAGACACGTGTCTGAGATTTTCTCGGATCTCACCTTTGCCTATGTGTATCTTGATGACATTTTGGTGGCATCCGCAACCCCGGAGCTACATAAAGGCCATCTGAGGGTCGTGTTTGAGAGACTGTCTGATAACGGACTCCTGGTCAACCCTGCAAAATGTGAGCTCGGGAAGCCATCACTAATTTACTTAGGTCACGAAATCTCTAGCCTAGGTCTAAAACCCTTGTCTTCCAAGGTAGAGGTAATCAAAAACTTCCCTCTTCCACAGACCCAGAAGGAACTGAGAAGGTTCCTAGGTTCTGTTAATTTCTACCATCGCTTTCTCCGAAACTGTGCTCAAACTTTAGCCCCTTTGTCAGATTTGCTGGAACCAAAGAGAAAAGGTAAATCTACCGACGTCAAATGGACGGAGGATGCACGCACAGCTTTTGATGAGATAAAACACAAGCTAGCTACTGCGACAGAGCTAGCCTACCCGATTGCCAATGCTGACTTCAGTTTAGTTGTTGATGCCTCCAGTACTGCCGTAGGTGCTGTGCTGCAACAAAAAGTAGGGACTGATATCTCTCCTCTTGCCTTCTTTTCCAAAAAGCTATCTTCCACTGAGCGTGCTTACAGCGCGTTCGGTAGGGAACTCGTTGCTATCTACTTGTCTGTGAGACACTTTCGTTATGCTCTAGAGATAAGGGAGTTCGTGATCTACACAGACCACAAACCCTTGACCTCAGCGATCAAAATGCCATCTGAGCGTCACTCGCCAAGAGAAGCTCGACACCTGTCTTTCATCTGTCAGTTCACCACAGACATCCGCTTTATTGAAGGTCTTGAGAATACAGTGGCAGATTGTCTTTCTAGGATTAACTCTATCAACCCCGGTGGTGAAATCACCTTCGGCAATATTATTCATGCTCAGAAGGAGGATCCTGAACTCCAGGACCTTCTCAAACCTACTAACGCCACCTCTTTGAAATTAACCTTGGTTGACGGCGTGTACCGTGACGCTGAGCGACTTTCTCGTTTGTATCTGCCTGCGACTCTCCGTAGAGTAGCTATTCTTCACTATCACTCACTCTCTCATCCTGGTATTAACCGTAAATTGCGTTTGATTTCCGATCGTTTCGTCTGGCCAGCGATGCGTAAGGAGGTCAAGCAAATTGTGCAAAACTGCCATGCATGTCAGAGCAGCAAAGTTGTGAAACATAACCGTGCAGCGTTACAGAGTTGTACATTTGCAGGACAAAATTTCGATGCTGTACACCTAGATTTGGTGGGTCCTTTGCCTTTATCTCGATGGGTTGAGGCCGTGCCTTTGCCTGATACCCAAACAGATACTGTAGCTCGTGCATTTGTGAGTAATTGGATTTCCAGATTTGGGGTTCCCCTAAGTGTCACTCATGACCGGGGATCACAATTTACCTCCAAATTCTGGAGTGAGCTTAGCGCCGCCTTAGGTTGTGTAAATATCAACACAACCGCTTATCACCCGCAGTCGAATGGACTTATTGAGAGAGTCCACAGGGATTTAAAGAGTGCGTTGCGTTGCCTTAATTGCAGTCACGACTGGACCGACAGACTTCCAGTAGTATTATTGAGCATTCGAAATTTGTATAGGCAAGACCAACAGTGCACAGCAACAGAAATCTTGTATGGGAAGACACTTCGCCTCCCTGGCGACATTGTTGACCCAAAACCATTGCCTGAATTTTCATCCGCTGATCAGTTCGCTTATGTAACCTGTCTCAAGGATTGCATGCGTCAGATCAAGTACGTAGCTCCACGAATGCCTCACTCAAAAGATAAATTAGATCCTGCTTTGCAACATTGCACACATGTGTACGTACGTATAGATGCTATCAAGCCAACCCTCACCCGCCCTTATGATGGGCCATTCAAGGTATTGAGGCGGACGCCAAAATATTTTGTTCTTGAACGATCTGGTTCACCCGACTCTGTGAGCATAGACCGATTAAAGGTCGCTCATACCTCTGATAATAGTGTGATTTCTACCTCTTCATTCTCTCCACAGAACCTTCTTTCCACTGAGACTCGATCATATCGTCCACCTCAGTTTCATCATTTGGCTGCATTGTTGCCTTGTCAACTTGAGTGTAACCCTTTCTTTTCGGCTGTATCTTCAAACCCTATCTCAAACCCTGTCGTAGACTCTAATTCTAGCTCTCTTAGTGAAACAGCGACAAGTCTGGAGAAACCAAACGAGACCGCTGCAGTAACTACTGTTCCTCGAACTCTTTCTGACCTAAATTTGCAGACCCGTTTGGTCAAGCTTCCCCGCTCAGTAACATTTTCCGACCGCCAGACCCAGCATGGTCGTGTAGTTCGGACTCCTTCCCGCTACAAATGATTGTAGCGGGTGGACCTTTCGGTCTGCGCCTTGGAGGGTAATGTAGCATTAGCTACAAAATGTATAAATTCAGTGAATTTCTTATTAACATTTAAATAGCATAATTATTGGCATTAAAAATCTTACTTTAAATTATTATTAGTAGTTTTCTACTTATAATTAGTAATCTTAGAAGTTTTTGTGTATGAGCACAAAAATGAAAATAATTATCGACAGTTTCGAGTTTTAAGTCGTTGTGATGGCAACATCGCATCCGACGCCATTGTCGGACTGTCACTTCTTACTCGCGTGTTAGCTTGTGTGGTTCAGCGTCTCGTAAGTGAAAATAAGTGTTTTGACTTTAGCAAATCTCGCGTAGAAAATTATGTGCTTTGTCATCGTGCTTAAGCTAAGTGATTTTTACCAGTGCTGTGTTATTTAAAGATGTAAAATAGTTCGTAGATATTTCGTGCGAATTGCATGGCATATTCTAAAGTGTTCTCAAAGATGGCGTAGAGTGAATGGTGTGTGTCATGTTCATTTTATGTTCAAAGTTACAATTTATATATTCAAATATTTCATTCCACTGCAAGTATATACCTACAGTGTTTTCAGTATAATTGGAATGTGGACAGTGTAGGACTGCCTGTTGGTTTTCGTGCGGGCATATTATAAATTACGGGATTCATTATTATTCATTCGTATTATTATTGATCGGGTGCTTAAATTGGATCGCCGATCGTGCGCTTAAATCGTATGTAGTTTTCATAGTATGAATAACAATTATGACCTTATCAAAATTCTTGTAAATGTCATGCTCATATTTTTAAATCAAGAGCAGTAGAGAAAGAGCTATTGCCAGCTTGTTAAATCTATCCTTATTCTTCATGAGCTTAACAAAAAGAGCAATAAATAGCTCGAGTTAAATCTGTAGGAAAAACTTAGGATTTCTCCGTGATGGGAATTTACCGTTGCAATGCTAGGGATGACAGTTGTGTGGATTTCCTTGGTGCCTCTCCAGGAATGTATCATTCAGCGTCTTCGAATATTCCAGATTCTTCGACGTCAACAAACGCCACAACACATTATCTCTGGGCCTTGAGCTTTACTTGAGCTTTACTCGAGCTTTACATTCAACTGAGCCTTAAGTCACCTTGAGCTATACTTTTAAACTCAGCCTTGAGTTTCACCAATTACTTTGCCCTAGTTCTGACGTGAGCCGGACTTTTACCTGAGCTTTATTTACTTTGCATTCACCTCGGTGTCGAGCTGTTTTTCAGCCTGGTATATTATCTAATTACTGGCTAAATATTAAACTTCTCTAACCACGGACATTTTTCTTCAGCGTGTAATGATCTTAACTTTCAAAACCCAAATTAAGATCGATCAATCATGGCTCAAATTGATTTTGCATTCACCTGCTCAAAATTAAACAGATTTGGAGCTTATCCAGAAATTCCACTGATTTCTCGGGCTTGTTAATTTGCCCGCACTCTGAAAGTGACCTCAACAAAAAACACTCACGCACACCCTGCCAACGTCATCACTCGCCGGAGCCTCCTCCTGCACGGACTGCACCATCTCAGTCAAGTTCTTCAGTTAATCAAGAACGCGTTGGTCCTCCCGGCTTCTTCCAATAAAGATTTATAAGCTGAGTCCAAAAATTGTCGTCATTCCCCTTCTCTTTATCGTGCTCTTAAACGTACTTCTCGAGATTATTTACGTTTTGGTGGTTGGGTATTATCGTAAAGTCTACCCCGACCATAGAAACATAAAACTGATGATGATATATGAGCATGGGAGACACACGTTTCATTTTTATCCAGAAGGGACAAACCAAGGATGCGCAAATATAAAATGCTTTGCCGGTTTCAAATGCAATATATTGTAAACGAAGCTCTGATTAAAATGGGTGTTCATAAGAAAATCAACTGAACCCATGTAGAATAAAGGAAGCTCCACTCATTCATCATCGGGTAAAATTTATAGTTTTATTATATGTGATAAAGCTGGCTATTTATAAATAATACTTTACATTTTTACTGATCAAGCTTATAACGATCTACTAAGTCAGTTAAACCCATTATTAAAAAAAGCGGTTTTTACTTACTTTCTGCAGGAACGACTTTACCTCGCAACGAATGGTGTTGTTTTAAGCAGAGACCATTGTAAACAGAAAAAGCTTGAGCACGAGACGATAACATTGAAAAAGAAAAGAAAAAGAAAAAATGTTTATTTCCAAATTGTCACATGAGATACATGCCAACATATTGGCTTTTAAAAGTTTCTTAAATATAGGGCATCCTAAAACAAATGTTCCATACGAGGAGTACTAATTGACAAACCATCCGAGGTGTACAAGTAGATGAGCCATACGAGGCATAATAATAGACAAACTATACGAGGTGTACTAATAGACAAACTGTCAGAGGTGTACAAGTAGATGGACCATACGAGGCATATTAATTGACAAAATATACGAGGCGTACTAATAGACAAACCATTCGTGGTGTGCTAGTAGTCTAACAAAAGTTCTATACTAGGAGTACTAATTGACAAACCATCCGAGGTGTACAAATAGATAAGCCATACGAGGCATAATAATAATAGGCAAACTATACGAGGTGTACTAATAGACAAGCTATCAGAGGTGTACAAAATAGATAGACCATACGAGGCATATTAATAGACAAAATGTACGAGGCGTACTAATAGACAAACCACACGTGGCTTGCCAATAGTCTATCTCTGTCAAGGGTAGTTGAATGAGAAATGAAAAATATGCCCTAAAAATATGCAAAGCCCTATCACCACCAAACACATATTTCGTATCTTCTCGATATTCACCACATCATGCGGACATGGGTACATGGGATAAAATAGAGATACAGTGTAAGCCGGTTACCACTCATGATTGACAAATATCTACAAAATATTGGTAGAAATGGGCAAACAAACATATATTTAATATCAAAATTCATAGCTTGTACAACATACGGACAGAAAGATAATTTTACTACTATTCATATGCTCAAATTGCACTTTATTTCATTAATTATATATGACATTAATCCGATTCACAGAAACGCCCTCTGGGGAAGTGCTAGATCTATTTTTGAATCATTTCGCTATTGCAATAAAATTTATTAACCGAATGGTTTTTGCGTAAAGAAATGAAATAGAAACATGTATATCTATTTATGTAGATACATATATATATATACCTACACACGTACACACACATATTAATTTATATACTTATTGAAAATAAAATATTAGAAAAAAAAATACATATATAAGATAAAAGATAGAAGCAACCTACCATCTACTACACAGAAAATGACAGCTGAGCTCACTGTAATCCTAAGAAATTTTTCGCAAAAAAAATAACTAAAAGGAAGAGAAGACTTCGAAAAACATTAAAATGAGCTGTTTTTTAATTTCTTCACAGAAATTTTTAAGAAAAATCAGGTTATAGTCAAGAAGCAACACAACTCTTCAGCATTATAGGGACATGTGTACGTGGGATAAAATGGAGTAACATTGTGGCCGGATATCACATCTGAGTGGAGAATATTCACAAAATTGGCACATATAGGAAGATTAGGCCTTGATCCAAAATGGTAATTTTGATTACAGATATTTAGAGTTATTTCCGATTTGAAAGTTCAGTCCTAGTGTGCGCTGAACGCACGAAAAAAAAATAAAAAGACTAAATGCAATGCTTAAATTACCCCTTTCCCTCCAGCTCAGCCGAAAATCGATTGAAAACATCTTCGAGAATGATTTTGAAATAGCGAGACAACGTTAGCCAAAAATTTAATTCATTATATCCCGTTATTCATTATATTATCTGAATTGTCTATCCCGTATCAACTCTGTCCAAACCAGTGGTGAAATCACTTTCGGAAATATTAGTAACGCTCAAAAGGAGGATCCTGACCTCCAGGATCTTCTCAAACCTTCTAACACTTCCTCTCTGAAATTAACCTTGGTTGACGGCGTGTACCGTGAGGCCGAGCGACTTTCTCGTTTGTATCTTCCTGCGACTCTCCGCAGAGTAGCGATTCTCCACTATCATTCCTTCTCTCATCCTGGTATTAACCGTACATTGCGTTTGATTTCCGATCGTTTCGTCTGGCCAGCGATGCGTAAGGAGGTCAAGCAAATTGTGCAAAATTGCCATGCATGTCAGAGTAGTAAAGTGGTGAAACATAATCGTGCAGGCTGCAGAGTTGTGCATTCACAGGTCACAAGTTCGACGCGGTCTACCTAGATTTGGTGGGTCCTTTGCCTTTGTCGCGCGGTCATTCTTATTTGTTGACCATCATTGATAGGTTTTCTAGATGGGTTGAGGCCGTGCCTCTTCCTGATACCCAAACTGAGACTGTAGCGCGCGCTTTCATGGGTAACTGGATTTCCAGATTTGGAGTTCCCTTAACCCTTTAACGCCCAAGTGGACTGAACGGTCCTCTTTCAAAAACAACAATAATATATTGTATTTCTTATTCAATTTGTTCACTAATGTGCCCTTTGAACTTCACTGCCGAGAGACAGTTTCTTCCACATCTTGATAACAGTGACCACCTAATGCCAGTGTCGGTTTAGTGATAGTGGTTGTGATAACGGTAATTTGAGTATAAAAATGTGGGCGTTAAAGGGTTAAGTGTCACACACGACCGGGGATCACAATTTACCTCCAAATTTTGGAGTGAGCTTAGCGCCGCCTTAGGTTGTACTAACATCAGCACTACCGCTTACCATCCGCAGTCGAATGGACTTATTGAGAGAGTCCACAGAGACCTCAAAGCTGCGCTGCGCTGCCTTAATTGCAGTCACGATTGGACTGACAGACTTCCAGTAGTATTATTGAGCATCCGCAATTTGCATCGTCAGGATCAGCAATGCACAGCAGCAGAGATGCTTTACGGGAAGACGCTTCGTCTCCCCGGCGACATTGTTGACCCAAAACCTTTGCCTGAATTTTCATCCGCTGACCGTTCCGCATATGTAACCTGTCTCAAAGATTGCATGCGTCAGATCAAGTATGTTGCTCCACGAATGCCTCAAACAAAAGACAAATTAGATCCTGCTTTGCAAGACTGCACACATGTGCACGTCCGTAATGACGCCATCAAACCTACACTCACGCGCCCTTATGATGGCCCTTTCAAAATAGTGGAGAAGACGCCCAAATATTTCATCCTTGAAAGATCTGGTTCACACGACCCTGTGAGCATTGATCGATTAAAAGTCGCGTACACTTCCGATCATAGTGTAACTTCTAACTCATCATTCTCTCCACAGAATTCCCTTTCCACTGAGACTCGATCATATCTACCATCTCAGCTTCCTCAGTTGGCTGCCTTGTTGCCTAGTCAACTTGAGTGTAATCCTTTCTATGTGCCTGTACATTCAAACCCTATCCCTAAGCCTATCGTAGACTCTAATTCTAGCTCTTTTACTGAAACAGCGACAAGTCTGGATAGCCCAGACGAGCCCGCTGCAGTAACTCCTGTTCCTAGAACTCTTGCCGATCTAAATTTGCAGACCCGTTTGGTGAAACTTCCCCGCGCAGTAACATTTTCCGACCGCCAAACTCGGCATGGTCGCATTGTTCGAACGCCTCCCCGCTACAAATGATTGCAGCGGGTGGACCTTTCGGTCTGCGCCTTGGGGGGTAATGTAGCATTCGCTACAAAGCGTAAAATTATAAACTTTCCCATTCGCACTTAAATAAAATAATTATTAGCATTAAAAATCTTACTCTAAATTATTATTAATAATTTTCTACTTATAATAAGCAAACCTTAAAGTTTTTGTGCAAAAAGCATAAAATTAAAAGTCACGATTGACATGTTCGTGTTTTAAGCCTCTGAATTTGGCATCACTGCGCGGTGGCGTCTCTTTTTGAAACACACATTCTCTCGTGCATCACTAGCTCGTGCATACCGCGTTCGTAACCTCAGCGACATCGTCACCACGCCACACACGCACACAGTCTCCCTGGGTTTCTTTTTATGAGTATCACAACCTACACTATAGCACAGTATAGGTTTCACATAGACATAGACACAACATAGTAATAGACATCAAGTTAGGTAAAATAGTTTACTCACCTCTTGGATACCTTACAACATAACTAGATACTCAGATACCAGAATGTGGTTAGCGAGAGCAGAGCGGAGATAGAAAGGAATATATAGAATAGGGTAGCATAGAATTAGTACATTAGTTTAGAAATTAAGAAGTTAGATACCAACCACAGTAGGTAATATTATTTACACACTCGGTCAACATTTACTTGTTGTCGAGCCCGAGTTCACTTGTAGACTGACTGCGAGTGTTGCTGTCTCGAGCGTTGCCAACTATTGGTCTCTCTAACTAGAACTTACACTACTCACTATATTACACCCCTCCCTCCTTAATTAGAAACCCCCCCTGTATCCCCAGTCCCCTTATTCAGTATAGTCAATCCTAAAGGTCCATTCTCACCACAGGCTTCCGAGCTCGGGTAGACCTGCGCGAGATGCTAGCGCTTGGAGGCTCGTGCATCCTAGCCTCCTGGGTGGGAATCGGGTAATCAGGTGTTTCGGAGTCAGGTTCATGGGTCGGAGGTGGTGGGTATGAATTTTGAGCAGGTTGTGGAAACACAACGGTTTCCTCCGTAGGTTGTTCCAAGGGTTCAGGGATGGTGTTCGAGCAGGTAATAACTTGGTCCTGGTGTCGACGAACGACCTCTCCCCCCTTCAGTTGGCACTTGTAGGATACCGGGCCTGTTTTCTCAATGGTGGTAGCAGGGGTCCATTTTGGGGAACCCGGCGTGTATTGACGGACCATCACAGGTGACTCCAGCGGAATGTCAACCGCGCGAGACCCTGGGTGGTATCTTTTCTGAGCGTCCTGGCGTTGAGCAACTTTGGACGCGATTGCTTCTGACGGCCAAAGCAGATCAAGACGAGAGCGAACTTTCCTGCCTAACATCAGTTCGCCAGGCGTAACACCTGTTGTCGTGTGAGGTGTTAGCCGATAGTTGAACAGGAACCTGTCTAGTGCTAGGCGTAGGGGTTCCGTTGACTTCCGTATATTCTTCTTGAAAGTTTGTACCATGCGCTCTGCCAGTCCATTAGTTGAAGGGTGGTATGGTGCGCTTGTAATATGTCGCATACCACATGCCTTCACAAATTCTTGGAATTCAGCCGATGTGAAACACGTTGCGTTGTCTGAAACAATTGTTACTGGGAATCCAAATGTCGCAAAAGTGTGTTTCAGGCACAAGATCGTTTCGCTAGAGGTTGTAGTAGATGTGGGAAAAATTTCAACCCACTTAGAGTGTGCATCCACGATCACTAGATAGTATTTTCCATCCATTGGGCCCGCGTAGTCAATGTGTATGCGATGCCAAGGCTTCGCAGGCCATTCCCACGGATGGAGTTCAGCTTTCGTCGGTGCGGCTCGAGTGCTCAGGCACTCGCTGCATGACTTAGTTGTTTCTTCTAGGTCTTTATCCAGAAGGGGCCACCACACGTAGCTGCGAGCTAACTCCTTCATCCTGGATGATCCAGCATGACCAGAGTGAAGTTCATCCACAATGGCTTGTCTGAGGGCTTGGGGTACAATAATTCTTGCTCCCCAGAGCACACAGCCATTTTGTGTGGACAATTCGTCCCGCCTCCTAGTATACGGAGCGAGATCAGGGTCACCAATTACCGTCGAAGGCCAGCCTACTTGGCAGTATTTGTACACCTTTGAAAGTACTGGGTCCCTTAGGGTGCCGTCGCGGATGTGGGTGCTGGTGACTGGAGCTGATTCGAGGAAATTCACTAAGGACGTCCATTCCGCAGGAATAGGTGTGGCTTCCTCGGGAGTTGTCAAAGGTAGACGACTGAGAGCATCAGCCGTGCCCAACAGCACGCCGGACCGGTGACGCAAGGTGAACTTGTAGGACTGCAGTAGTAAAGCCCACCTTTGAATGCGCCCGGATGCCATCGGAGGAATGCTTCTACCCGGATCAAATAGTCCTAACAAAGGTTTGTGGTCCGTAACCACAGTGAAATCCTGTCCCCACAGGTAGCAATGAAATTTTCGAAGTGCGAACACCATAGCTAGGGCTTCTTTCTCAGTTTGAGAGTAGTTGCGTTCTGTTGCTGTTAGAGTTCGGGAGGCAAAATAGGCGGGGCGTTCAATCCCATCAATAAGGTGACACAGCACCGCTCCCACACCATACGCACTACTGTCAGCCACTACCACTATGGGTTTCTGAGGGTCAAAGTGGACTAGAGTCTGAGAGTCCAGGAGGGCTTGTTTAGATTTCTGGAAGGCTCTCTCCTGACTTGCATCCCATTTCCAAGGGGTTTTATCCCTCAGTAAGGTATTTAGGGGCTCCAGCATGGTTGCAGATGATTTTAGAAATTTCCTATAGAAATTTAACAGCCCCAGGTAGGCTCTCAGTTGAGTCACATTAGTAGGAGCTGGTGCATTCTGGATTGCTGCTACCTTCTCGGCAGTGGGGTGCAATCCGTCCTTGTCGATTTGGTATCCAAGGTAGGATACCTGTGGCACTCCAATTTGACATTTATCCATTTTCAGTTTTAGCCCTGCCTCCTGTAGTTTAGATAAGACTTGATAGAGACGCTTGTTGTGCTCTTTCTCATTAGTGGCACTCACCAGGACGTCATCCAGGTAGCAGAACACTCCTGGGAGGCCCTGCAATAGTCCTTCCATGGCACGCTGAAAGATTCCAGGTGCGGACGCAATTCCAAAGCTGAGACGGTTGTAGGCAAATAAACCTCTGTGGGTGTTTATTACCGTGAGTTCCTTGGAGTCTTCATCCAAGGGTAGTTGAGCGTATGCCTGAGACATATCTAGCTTGGAGTATATAACTCCTCCTGCTAACCCGCTAAATAGATCCTCCACTCGGGGTATGGGGTAGGTATCAAGCCTAGTGGCTCTGTTGACTGTGAGTTTGTAATCCCCACATATGCGGATGCTTTGATCAGCCTTGAGCACAGGGACGATCGCCGCCGCCCATCTTGAATACTGTACAGGGGTGAGGATACCTTCCTGCACCAGTCTATCAAGTTCAGCCTCCACCTTAGGTCTAAGTGTGTAAGGCACGTTCCTGGCCTTACAGAACTTTGGTGGTATGGCTGGATCCACTTCTATTTTGAATTTTCTTCCCTTAAAGCAACCTAGACCTTGTTGAAAAAGGTCGGGGAATTTATTTGCTAACTCTTCAGGGCAAGTGATCACTTTGTTGACATTATTGGAAACTATAGTTAGCCCAAGGAAATCAATCAGGTCCCTACCCAGCAAGGCTGGCCCCTCCCTGTCTACAACCACAATAGTTGCTAGCTGAGGAACCATACCACTAGATTCACGCTGGATGTTAGCCCTAATCTCCCCACAAACTACCAGCTCTGCTCCCCCATAAGTCCTAAGCTTAACATCAGAAGGTCTCAGCTCGGGTCTTGACTTAGCTGGAATTTTAGAGTAGGTGGCCATTGAAAGGATAGACCTGGCAGCACCTGTATCTACCTCCATCTCTAATGGCACACCATTTAGTAACAATTTTATTTTGATTGGGGGTTTCATTTCCTCGGCTAAAGCAAAAATGTCCCCATAACATTCTGGATTGGGGGCTGGGTAGTCTGCACTGGTTCCATTGCTAGTTCCATTAGGGTTAGGGTAGTTTTCCCTCCCCCTTTTTTCATGCATAGCATGCACAAAATTATTTTTGTTGCCTTTATCAGATTTCTTAATTGTCAATTTAAAACAACATTTCTTAAGATGGCCTTTTTGGCCACAACCATGACAAACACTGTCTTTATAGGGGCAATCTCTACGCCAGTGCAGATTACCACAGCCGCTGCATGCTGATTTGGGGTTAGCTTGAGTCTGAGTTTTGCCCTGAGGCTTAATAGCAGTTTGCTTAACTCTGCTCTGGCCTACATTTAGAATTGAATTTGGTTGCCTCAACCCCACTGTTTCTCTCAGTGTGGTTTCTTTAGCAGTAGCTAGATCCATGGCCTTTTGCCATGTCAGGCCAGCCTCATTTAGCAAGCAATTTTGAATTTCATTACTGGACACACCCGAAATGAAACGATCCAGCAGGGTCTCTTCTAGCACTTCCTGTTTGAAATTACAGGTATTAGAAAGTGCTTTCAAGCTAGCCACAAAATCCGCAATGCTTTCCCCTTGTCTCTGGTTCCGCTTATGAAACCTAAACCTCTCAAAGATTTGATTTCTTGTTGGCTTAAAATGCCGTCTCAACGCTTCCACAATCTCGTCATAAGTAGCATCAAGTACTTTTTTGGGAGACACGAGGTCTCTAATGAGCCTAGCAATTTTAGGACCCACTAGTGAAATTAAGGTGGGGGCTTTTTTATTTTCCTCTATTTTGTTTATTAAAAAATAGCAGTGTAATCTAGTTTCATAGTCTCCAAATTCCTCCTCTACAGGATTAAATTCTCCTACTGAACCTATCAATGGCATATTGAATTTTTAGTAAGTCAAAAACACACTGTAAAAAAAAATTTTCACAGCACAAATAGTACAATCCCTTGCTCAATTCTGAGATTCTTCACTAGTCTAGCCAGTCTAGCAACACCAGTGAGCAGCACAACAACAATAAAAAAATTATTAGGCAAATTTTATGTTCCCTCACTAGTCAGTAGTCACTACCACTTAGTCACTTCCAGCAGTTCTACCAAATCCTCGTCGCCAATATCTCATCCTCGTCGCCAATATCACAACCTACACTATAGCACAGTATAGGTTTCACATAGACATAGACACAACATAGTAATAGACATCAAGTTAGGTAAAATAGTTTACTCACCTCTTGGATACCTTACAACATAACTAGATACTCAGATACCAGAATGTGGTTAGCGAGAGCAGAGCGGAGATAGAAAGGAATATATAGAATAGGGTAGCATAGAATTAGTACATTAGTTTAGAAATTAAGAAGTTAGATACCAACCACAGTAGGTAATATTATTTACACACTCGGTCAACATTTACTTGTTGTCGAGCCCGAGTTCACTTGTAGACTGACTGCGAGTGTTGCTGTCTCGAGCGTTGCCAACTATTGGTCTCTCTAACTAGAACTTACACTACTCACTATATTACAATGAGACTACCTTTTCTGGAACCCTTTCGTGGCACTACCTTTTCTGGAACTAGTTTTGGTCCTCCTTCTCTTGTGGGACTTTGTTGTGGCCTTGTTTGGCCTTAACTAAAAAACTACAAACTATTCCTTTGCGATTTAACTCCCTGCTTCCACTACGATAACTATATTGCCCCGGCTTGAAATTAAATAAGCCGATACCTTAAATTGAGACTACCGACGTCACGGGTCTTTCAAACTTTCAAAGTCTTATAAATTGGGCTAACATCAACTCCAAACACACCCACATTGTCGACTTCGTCACTAGCCGGAGCCTACCGCCTGCACGGACTGCGAACCATCGTCAACCAAGTTCTTCAGAACGCAAGACTCGGCGGTCCCTTTCCGGCTCCTTCAAATAAACCAAGACCAAAGCTGAGTTTCCAGAGTGCCTCATTATCCCTTTCTCATGTTTCGCAAATACTTATCGTTTTATGAACTTGAACTTGAACTTGAACTTGAGGGCCGACAGTGTCGGGGCCTTTGTAACGGCCTACAATTCCCTCCACAATTTTCACACAAAGAGTTCAGCGCCTGGTACCAGACTTGTCCACTAAACTACTCAGGATCTACGATCCTTGTCACAAGCCTCCATTGGAAGGCATCACCGGGACAGCCAGTGTGTCAAAACACCATCCCCCGGCACATTAGGTCATTACAGCCCATTCTACCAGACTGGCTCATTCCAGTCACTGTCTCTTACTCCAGGCACGCACAAGAAACACTTTCATAGCCTCAGTGATACTCGCATTACACTCCTGATCCAATCCAGCAAGACAGCTCATACCGCAATCATCTTCAGCACATCTGGCATTCCACTCATTCTCTCCATACTGCTCAGACACCACATTCATAAAACTCTCTCTCTCTTGCTCATACTTACTACATTCCAGCACAAAATGCTCAATTGTTTCCTCTACTCCACTATTACACTGCTGACATAATCTGTTATTATTCTCATTCCATCTCCATGTACGTCTGTTCACACTCAATGACTTACATCTCACAGCAAACAAGAGTTGACTTCCAAAACTACCATCATAGAACAGCTCAAACTTAGGTGCTTTCTTTTTCATATACCAGTTAAGTGTAGGCTTCCGCATCATGCTAAGCTTCCACTTATTCAATCCATACTCTTTTGTTTGTCTCTCAATCTCTTTCTTCCACCTCTTGCAGTCCCACTCAGGCCCTACACCTCCTACATTTATTAAACTCCAGTCATCCACAGGTCTCCCAATTCTAACATGAATAATCTTTTGCATACTGAGTTTCCTTGCATGCCCCCAACATACTTTCTCCCAATAGCTTACACTCAGATTCCATTCAAAGATTCGCCTTACCCACCTGCTATTCTGCATTCTTTCAATTCTCACCTTATAATTCAGCACAGCTTTCATCATTCTTTCTGAAAATAGGCTCCACCCTAGGTCACCTCTAATGGCTTCTATAGCTGTCCATTTCGGAGCACCCAATGCTACACGTCCTACTTTATTTTGTATCACATCCAGCTTTTCAAGATCACTTCCATTCCAGGCAAGAGCACTCATACCATACATGACACTAGGTACAGCAACATACTTCCACATTCCTCTCACACATTCGTACTTGTTTGCTCTGTATCTGGCCACACTACCTAACCGTCCACTCCACTGCATTGCTTTAGCCACTTTCTCACCTTTAGTTCTAGTACATCCATCTTCACTCATCATACAACCTAGATATTTGTATTCTTTTGTTCTACCTATTCTGATTTCTCCAATATTCCACAGTCTGTCTCTATCAGTCTCATCACTATTTATAACCATGACCTTACTTTTATCGGCACCAAAGTTCATCTTGAAATCTGTACTATATCCATTCACAATGTTAAGCATCCTTTGTAGTTCATGACCACATTCACTAACCACAACCACATCATCAGCATACAACAAACAGCTCAGTCTCTCATTACCAACTTTCAGTCCTAAACCACTCCCTCTCAGTCGAACTGCTAATTCTTCTGTGTACAATCCAAACAACAGGGGGGACAGAGTACAGCCCTGTCTCACTCCTCTAACACTCCTCACTTGCCCTGTTTCCAAATTTCCTAACCTGTAGATAGCACTTGTGTTTTCATACAGACTCTGTACAATGTTCACTATTTTTCTGCTAAAACCAACTTTTCTCAAAATTTCAAACAGCCTAACCCGATCCACTCTGTCATACGCCTTTTCAATATCCAGGAATGCTAAATATACCTTCTTGTTATCCTTCTTCATTCGCTCAATTATTTCACTCACTACAAACAGATTATCCTCCCCCCGTCTATCTTGCCTAAAACCATTCTGTTCTTCTCCCAGGACTACTAATTCCTCAACTAAATTTTTCATTCTCTCATTCAAAATACCACAAAAGATCTTACATACGGTGTCACCCAGTGCAATTGGTCTGTAATTTTTAAGTTCTTTCATACTCTTATGTCCACCCTTATGCAACAGAACTACATTACACTTGTTCCAGTCATCCGGTACTCTTTCACTCTTCCATATCTCATCAAATAAACATTTCAACATACTGACTACACTCTCTCCTCCACATTTATAGAACTCATATGGTATCTTATCAGGGCCACATGCCTTTCCATTTTTCACTTTCTTCAAAAAACTTACAATCTCTTCACAAGTGATTTCGTCTTCCATTTGCAGTTCATGTTCATCTATCAGAAAATTTATTGGTTCATCATCTGTAACCTGCTCATTCATTCCACCAATGTCCTCCCAGTATTCTTCAACTGCTTTCACCATTTGCATCCTATCTTGCACACTGCAACCATTGACTACTAATTCATCAACTTGAACTTCACTACCTCTATCATTACCTTGTATAAACCTATACCAATCTTTTATTCCATCTGGACCTTTCTTTCTTAGATTTTCAACTTGGTGTCTCTCTTCTTTAACCCTAGCCTCATTGATCATTCTCTTTACTTTCTTCTGCTGGTCCTTGTACTCATTCCATACACTCTGCCATTCATCCTCAGTAATTCTGCGTCTTTCATACATTTTCCTCATACTGCGTTGTTTTTTATTTAAAGTCTTCCTTCTCGTTCGTTCTTCCTTTATCTCACTTGTAAACCACCTAGCATTCCCTGTACTTTTCCTGCATTTCATTCTACCGATCTTTTGCTCTGCCACATCATACAAGGTTCTTGCAATCTCCTTATTTAGGTCATTTACATTTCCACACCTGTTCCAGTTACATCTACTCAATTCATTTCTAAATTCTTCCCAGTTTGCCATTTTAATACGCCAATTTTCTCTTACTCTGCTGGCCTTCTGCATCGGCTCCTTTCCACCCCAATTATATTCTAGTACAAGCATTTTATGGTCACTATCAATATCAAAATCATCTTCATCTACAAACATTTCTTTGACACACTCTCTTGCTCTACTATTCACTATCATATAGTCAATTGCAGTTTTACATTCCCTGCTTTGCCATGTATGCAAGCCATTTCCTATTGTTACATTTAGGTTCTCAAGTTCATTCTCATCACAGAAATCAATCAATTTTTGTCCATTTGCATTCACAGGCTCACCAAGTATACCAACATGGCCATTCATATCACCCATCAAAATCAGAGGGCATCTGCAATGCTCTTGCACAATTCTTGTTAATATTTCATATTTTTTTACATTCTCTTGATGAGCTAAAATACCATCAGTTGTCATATAGCATACAACCACAATAACACATTCTCTGGCATGCATTCTTTCACACTTTATTACTAACAGATCTTCACTCTCAGGTTCATTTCCAACAGGAATTTCTTCTAATTTCCAATTTAGAGCATTTTTTACAATGAGACCAACTCCACCACCTCTTTTTTGCCAACTAACACGCCCTTTTCCAATCATGTAGTACTTACTCTCCTTACATTTTAAACTGACTCTATCACGCATTTGGGTCTCTACTACACCAACACAATCCAAATCTCCATTCTCAAATTCTGCTACAAGGTCATTTAACTTTCCTGCATTCCATCCACGCACATTTATACATCCAAACCTTACAACACTATTGGACAATTCACAACATTTTTCATTTTTGCTCAGACAGCTTTCCATTCATCCAGTTCCACCTTCCATTACAATATGAGTATACCCAATCCACTGGATGTATCTCCTGGAGAGTTTCATCTCACCTTCTTGAGTAAGGTGGACTCCATCTCCACGAAAACACCCACTCTGGATCAGGTTATCCATATCAAGGAAGCTGGAACCCATTTCACGCTTTCTCATACTCTCAGCTTTCATACTCATAATCCTTTTATGCACTTCCCTATTCACCTCCTTTCGCACCCTTTCATACTCCTCACCACATGCAGGCCTTCTCAGCAGACTGGTCACAGCCACTCTTACATTCTTCTTTCGCGCCCTTTCAACAACATTCATAATTGCATTCACCGTACGCTCTCTCCCACATTCAAGCAATCCATTGCCACCTCCTTGCAGTACAACCATCCCTTCATCCATTCCATCTATCACATCCTCAGCATGCCTACAAATCTCATTCACTCCCTTTCCTCTCATGCTCGTACATCCACTACGGTCAGTCATACTCACAAACCTATCCACATTCTTCACCATGCTGTCACCACATATTCTAATCGTAGGTCTCACTCTCCCTTTCATACTATTCTTTCGTTCAACTCTTCCACTCACATCACTCTTTCCATCCATCTTCCTTTCATTCACTTCCACTACAGGCGCCTGCACCTCATGTGGCATATCAACAGGTTGCTCCTTCACTCTCTTCCCATTCGTACTTCTTTCATCATGCTCATTCATCCTTCTACTCTCATCTGGCACATTTGCACCACCATTCACTTCATTTATTGCATTCACACTCCTTGCACCATCATCCACTTCATTTGCACTCCTTGCACCATCATCCACTTCATTTGCACTCCTTGCACCATCATCCACTTCATTTGTACTCCTTGCACCACCACCATTTACCTCTTCATTCACTGCATTTGCACCATTCTCATTCTTTCCTTCATTCAACTTCCTTTCATCCTTCAAATCAGCCTCTAAAGCAACCATCAGAATTGTCAATCTCTCAACCTCCTCTTCCAACTTCTTTCTCTCGTCATTCAAACATTTCCAGCACGTAAACACAAGATCATTCAACTTCCTCCGACTCATCTCTCTCAAACCTTTGCATGCATCTATATCTACCCACTCTTTACAAGTCATGCACTCAATCTCCTCATCCATTCCACTTGCACCTCCCTTCCTACGACCAGTCCTATTTCTTGCCATCCTCAAACACAGACTTCTATCTCAGTACAAATTTCACAGGCAGAAGGAGTCTTCACTCCCCAAATCTACTGAAAATCAAGTTATCAAAAAAAAAAGAAACAAAAACGTTTCCTACTACTCACAGTCACTCTCTACAATGTCAAACACTATACTCTTTAAATGCAAAGAAAGCTTAACTACCAGTCAAAACACCTCAGTCAAAAATTGCAAGTCACCACACCAAAGTCCAATGCTCAGTCTCAACTCTCACGCAACAAAAAAACTACTCTCACGAGCACTCCATACAAAGTCACACACTTTACTCACGTGAATATACAAACTATACCAGTTTTTAGCAACTTCACTTTATTTCACCACAATATTCGTCGGAGGACCAGAAACACGTGCACACCGCTTATGTTTAGGTTTGGCTATACCCACTTATGTTTAGGTTTGGCTATACCCACGGCCGAAACCAAACAAGTTTTGATGCTAGAACAAATCCAAAGACAGTTTTAGAATCCTTAAAACATTTCTAACAAACGCTCGTTCGGCTTTTTTCAAATTCGAATTCTTTGAAAAAATATATAGCTCTAAACCCAAAAAATTGTTGCTGATTTTTGAAATTTTAAAATTTTTGAAAAAATAGAAAAAATTTGAATTTGAAAAAAACTGAACGCACGTTTGTTAGAAATGTTCCAAGGGTTCTAAAACTGTCTTTGTTTTTGTTCTAGCATCAAAACTGAAGGAGGAGTTCCAATCTGAAATTTCAATTAAAATATGCCAAAAACACATTTTTCGTCAAAAAAAGTAAGGCCTAAATCGAAAAAATGACAGGAGGAAAAAAGGTTTACTTTTACAAAATACATATACTGGCCAACTTTCAAACGAATCGGACTAAAAAAGTTGAAAAAGTGGGATGTTCTCCTTAATACAGAAAAGAGAAAGAAATAACAAAATAAAGATGAGGAAATACTCCTAATTATGGAAAGAACGTTCGTTCTGCTGCACTGAACTGACGGCTGTGGTGCTCATTGTTGTTGATAGAAATAAGTAAGATGAATATACGAATCGCTTAGCAAACGTAAAATGAAATAGTTTCTAAATTTCTAACAGAAATTTCAGGAAAAATTAAAATTTCTGATAGATGGGAAGTTCACACCGAGATGCTGCAGGCCCTATGACAGAGATGCAAAATGACGTGACACATTTACTCTAAATTCTTTTCCAGTTTTAGAGTTTTTGATATGCTGGGGAAGCTTGTTCCACAAAAAGCTCCAGAAACTGAGAGAGCTTTTTGTCCCACGTTAGATGAACGGTAACTGACTAAAACATCATTCCTCCGGTTTGGTCTTTCGTTTGGGATATTAGATGGAAAAAATTTTACCACCTCTGCATTACTTTGGGGGAGGTACAGAGAGGTTAGGTTAAAGGTTAACATCGGCATCTTTGTGATGCTTTATTTCCAATCAAGCCTGATACATATGATCTTAGCATTGGTTTTTCAAATGTCTTATAACTAAGCCTATATATAGGACACCATGACGGTTCCCCCGTAATGCCGGTACCCATTTCCGACACCTGGGTTGAGTGGGGTATTGTGCTTGAGCTTTCCCTTATACCCAACGGGGAAAATCTTCGCGCCAGCGCTGGGAACGAACCCGCGACTTCCAGCATACAAGTCCGATCCCTTAACCGCTGTGCCACGGAGAGGAGAATACTCGTCGAGCTTTCTGGATCATGAATCTTTTCGGTATTGGGATCCAGTCGAGTTTTCTTAAAAGAGGGGTGACATGATCGTATTTAATAAAATTTCCTTTGCATACCACTTTGGCGGCGAAGTTTACACATTTTTGCAACTCTTCCTGACGACATTTAGGTAAGTCTCCCCACACAAGACTGCAGTAGTCCAGACGCGATAAAACTAAAGACTGAATCACTAATAATCTAGATTTTTCGTCAAGTGTGTTCTTTATACGATGAAAGAACATTAAGGTTCCGTTAATTTTGTTGCACATTGTTTCGACGTGTGAATTGAAAGTCATATTTTTGTCGAACCAAACACCCAGATTTTTAACCTTATCGACTGGTTTAATAGTGTCGTCTCCAAATGTTAGCTTGAATGGTGGTAAATTTTCAGTCGCATTCTGTGATCCAAAAATAATGCATTGCGTTTTACTTGCGTTAAGTTTGAGGCCATTATGGTCATACCACAATTTCAGATTTCTCAGAAGGTTTTCAGCGTTGGCTTGTGTTTCTGTTAAATCCGCTGTTGAGCTTGTCATGGCAATTTGTACGTCATCAGCATACATTGAGATTTTTGTGTTTGCCGGCATGGTGGGGAAATCGTTGATGAAAATTAAAAATAGGAGTGGGCCGATGATTGAACCTTGAGGAACGCCAAAGTTATTTGGTATGAATGATGACATTTTGTTATTCAAGCACACTGCATGAGAGCGGTTTCGTAGGTAGCTTTCAAACCACTGAGTGTCTATTCTACCCATTTGAGGAACGACAGTTGCGTTCACTGAGTAAACACTGCTTTTGCGAAGCTCCTTGGAGGCTGCAAATAATCTGTAATTATTCCTGAGATCAAAATTAATATCTCTTATTAATTATTTTCATTAAACCGCCAACTGGCTTTCTCCCTCCATCTGGGGTGGGTTGCCTTGCCGTATTTAAATTAAGGTAGGCTGTAAGCCTGATTTGGCTGTTGTTTATCTTGTAATTTTGTCTAATTTCTTATAATTTTCTGTAAGATAAGAATTGTATTTGTGTGTGACCCCCTCCTGGGGGTTACATAACTTAACGATGGCAGATTTGCCTCTAAAAATGGCTATGGTGACTTGAGAGAGGATAAGTCAATTTGGAGGAGGAGAGTGTCGGCCATTTACAACTCAGTAGTAACGCAGCAGAGCTTGAGTGTATGGAGGACTCAGTTGTTCAGGGAACCTGGTTCAAAACTAACCAACGGTCCAATAAACGAGAAAGAGAAAGTAAAAGCCTAGACCATCTTGACTTGGAATCTGAATGTGAAGCATCAAAAAAGACAAAAAATTCCTCTTCTCCTCATAAAACTTTGACCTACCCAATAAATAAGACACTAATATCTCTAAACAATATGTATACTCTGCTTTTTGCTCAGCCACTTGAATCTGCCGAGTTCATTGGTGCCTCAAAAAGAAAAATGACGCTTGATCCTTATGGAGTGGCTCAAGGATTAAAGGAGGTGCTTAACTATGATTTTGTGAAAGAAGTAAGAGTCAACAAATGTAGAAACATCATAGGCATAGAATTCAAAGATGCTTCACAGTCAAAGTTTGAAAGAATCCTTAAAATAGATCATGTTGATAAATTTGCTGTTAAATGTTATAAACCACAAGCTGAAACCTCTGAAATCTCCTGGGGGTGTAATTGGTCCCATTGACCAGGAAGTTGACATTGAGGAACTGATTCCTCTCATCAAATGTGACAACTACACTGCAGTAAAAATGATAAGACTACCCAAGTTTGTGAATGGAAAGAAGTCTCCCAAAGTGTTAAAGTGGGTTTTGCTGGAAGGGAAATTCCCAAGTCCCTATAAATTGAATACATGTACTTTCCAGTCAGACCCTACTCTCCTCCTCCTTTGAGATGTTATAAATGTCAGCGTCATGGTCATTTTGCTAGTGGTTGTACATCAATGGAGCATTGCCTCATATGTAATGGCAATCATGCTAAAGATAAGTGTACTGCTAAGTGCTAATGTTCCTTGTTGTGCAAATTGTGGGGGAGCTCACGTGGCAAGTTCTAGGTACTGCCCTCTAATTAAGAGTTCCATGGAAATCAGATCTCTAATGAGAGAAGGTGCATCCTTCTTGGAGGCATGTAGAAGGGTCACATCTGAAAGTGAATTAATTAATAGTACTCCTCCTCAAACTGTGGAAAACCACTCTCAGAGTCAGCATGAGCCCAGTTTAATTACAGGTGAGGAACTATCTGTCAATCACCAAATTTCTGGTAGCCAAACTGCAATCAAAACCAGTGGCAACAAAACCTATGCCTCGTTATTGAAGAGTGCTCAATCCAAAAAAGTGGTTCATGTTGATGTCCACCAGTCGCAGGGGTCCTACTACTTGCCACGAAGGGTTCCCAATCTCAATTGTAATAGAGATCGCCGCAATATATTGATAGATTTTTCGGTCAATGTGAAGTTTAATGCAACCACGGAAAATAATAATTCGGATCTAAAGAATCACTAAAGGAACACATTTAAAAATGTTTTGCAAGAATGGCATTGTGCTCGCTGATGCTTTCTTTTCGAATAATTGAACTTTGAAGTTGGCCTTGGCGCCAAAGGAAGCGAGCGCGTGAAACGGAATTTAATTAATAGCGGAAGCTATTACAAACGTAAAGAGGTTGGGTCGTGAGGGGGAGGCACAGTTCTTCTAGTGAAAATTATAAATAAAGCTTCTAACCCACCCATTAGGGTGACGACCGCAATCTTGTTGACATCGGGTCCAAGATGGCGGCGCCCATGGTGGTCGCCATGTTAGACTCGATGTAAACAAGATTGCGGTTGTCATCCTAATGGGTGGGTTAGAAGCTTTATTTATAATTTTCACTAGAAGAACTGTGCCTCCCCCTCACGACCCAACCTCTTTACGTTTGTAAAAGGGGTTTAGCTTCCGTTTTTAATTAAATTACGCTCGCTTCCTTTGGCGCGGGAAGGCCAACTTCAAAGTTCAATAATTCGAAAATAAAGCATCAGCGAGCAGAATGTCGTTCTTGTAAAACGTTCTTAAATACGTTCCTTTAGTGATTGTTTGGATCCGAATTACTATTTTCCGTGGTTGCATTAAACTTCACATTGACCGATTTTTCTGAGCCTTATGTTAATCGTGATGGAGACGGGCAAAATGTGTTGGCGCACTGTTCTGGATGTCGGGACGTTCCAGTGGACAGTTGCATCTCTGTGGACTCTGGATCTTCTGGTAAACAAATGATAGAGTCTTATATGCAGTCCATGTTTGAGGACCTTTTTACTCGTTTGGGTAAGTTCATAGTTGAAGCCCTCTCCTCTAATTTGACCTTTGAAAATAAGCATGAACATTGTCTGTTGATTCTAAGTATGATTAGAAATCATTTTGGACAGAAAATTGTCAGTAAACTTTTGAATGAGTACCATAATTCTGAAGCCTTTCATGATAAATGTGAAACTCCCTCAGATAACTGTGTGATACCAGATAAAAACATTTCTCCACATGAGTCTCAGCAGAAAGGTAGACTAACTAGACAAAGCAGAATTCCAAAGAAAACCCTTGCTCAACATAGAGGAGTTAAACAGCAAGGACTGACCACAAAGAAAAATGCAAAATAAATTTAAAATATGTAATCAATCTATTCAAAGAAGTGGTCAATCAGAAAAGCTATTCCAAATATCCCAACTGAACTGCAATGGATTACAGAGTAAGCTTTCAGAGGTAAAATTATACTTATATACCAAAAAACCAGACATCCTCTGCTTGTGTGAGACCTGGACCAATGAATATGAACCAAAATTTGTTGGCTAGCAGTGTGTGTGGCTTCATAGAGAAAATTGTTATAGAGGTGGTATGTGTTTTGTTATTAGAAATGATATAAATTTTTGTGAAAAGAAACTCCTTCCCTTTCCAAATGGAAAATTAGAATTTTTATGTGTTAGGGTGTTTTCTTCTGGATATCTTGATGTTCTTAACATTTACAATCCTAATGCTCATATTACTGTTGATGAGTTTAATCATTACTTTGGTCAATTGTGTGAAATATTTATTATTATCGGAGACTTCAATGCTCATGCACCTCTTTGGGACTCCAGACAAAGATGGAACGCCACTGGTCGGAGTCTGGTTCAATTTATGGATGATAATTTACTAGGTGTACTTAACCCTTCTGATCTTCCCACTTATATAGATGCTAGAACAGGTACATGCTCCACTTTGGATTTGTGTATAGTTCCTCCAACTCTCTTGGCCTGTGGCTCCCTGCAGAGAGGTGCAGGTCTTGGCAGCGACCATTTTCCCATTGAGTGTTCCTTTGGTGTAGCCCTTAAAAAATTAGATATTTTGAACCCTCCAAGGTGGATCACCAAAGCAGCTAACTGGGCAGGCTTTCAGCAAGAGCTGGATCACAATAAAATAAGCTTAATTCTACCGTCATCTGTTGATGAGCTAAATTCTGAAATAACCAGTAAACTCTTAAATGCAGCAAATAAGCAAATAACAATGTTCCTAAAACCTCGTCAGCTGGAAGAGCTACCCGTAGAACACCTTGGTGGGATCAAGAGTGTGCACTTGCTGTGGCGAAGAGGCGCAGGGCTCGCAATGCTCTGGCTAGATCCCCAACATTTGATACTCTGAATGCCTATCGTAAGTGTGAATCTGTAGCAAAAAATGTTATAAAGCAGAAAAAGCAAAACAGTTGGAATAATTTCATTAGTGGCCTGGACTCCAGAACTGGGGTGGGAGATCTTTGGAGACTAATTCGTTCAATGAAGGGTAGTACTGCAAGCCCCCGAATACAGGTAGGTGATATCGCAGAAGACTCAGCTGTTAAAGCATCTATATTACTGAATTATTTTACCAGACATGAGATAAATGTAACAGATTCGCATAGTACATTGGTGGAGAGCACCATTTCAAGTGCATCTCCAGCGGAGGTAGAGGAGACCATGTATAACTCCAGACTAAAACTGAGTGAACTTAATAAAAGTGTGGAGAAAATAAAACAGACGAGCCCTGGTGATGATAAAATTCCTTACATATTTCTTTTCAAAGCACCTGAAACAATTAGGAGGCATATCCTTTATCTGTTCAATCTCAGTTATTTTACTGGTTACTTCCCTAAGGCTTGGAAATTGGGAATAATCTGCCCAATCAAAAAGCTGGGAAAAAATCAGTCAACTCCTGAGGGATATAGACCCATAACCTTATTGTCATGTTTATCTAAGATCATGGAACAAGTCTTTAAAATCAGATTAACTTCTTTTCTTGAAGCAAATAAAGTGTTTTCATGTTACCAAACTGGATTTCGTCAACAGCGATCCACCTATTATGCCATGGCTCTTATCAAGAATGCAGTCACTCGTGCTTTCGCTTGTAGAGGTTACTGTTTGGCTGTTTACATTGGTTTAGAAAGTGCTTTTGATACTGTTTGGCAAGCTGGTCTCCTTTATAAACTGCTGAGATTAGGCTGCGACCTGCGCACTCTTCTCTGGCTGCGTTCTTATTTATCAAATAGAACAGTTAAAGTGAGAGTTAGGAGTGTGCACTCGCATGACAAAATTCTGACATGTGGCCTACCCCAAAGGGCAGTTTTGAGTCCATTGCTCTTTAATGTGATGTTGCATGACTTACCCCAGATGTAGAAAACTGAATGTGTTTCATATGCAGATGATATCACTATCATCACAAATGGGGGATCCCCTGGGGAGGTTCAGCGGACAATGCAAGAGTACCTGAATGCCCTCACTCGGTGGTTCTCAATATGGAAATTGACTGTCAATACGAATAAAACTAAGTATCAAGTATTCACCAGAAAGAGAAATGTTCCCATACTCAACTTGCGGCTGAATTCCGAACACATTAGTGGGACAGAAACCCAACGAGTGCTCGGAATTGTTTTTGATGCACCCAAACTTACCTTTCTCCCCCACTTAAAAGATTTCCAAATAGATGGACAAAGAAGGGTACAGGTACTTAGAGCGTTGTCTGGGACCTCCTGGGGATCCTCCCAAAAATTACTGCGACAAGTGTATGTCTCATTTATAAGAAGCAAACTTGTCTATGGTAATGTAATTTTCCCTGAACTTACAAAAAAGAGCCTGAATTTGCTAAGTACAATCCAAAATTCTGCCCTCAGATGTATATTGGGAGTTCGAAAAACGTCTCCTATATCTTCAATGGAGGCCGAATCGTACATTTTGCCTCTTCAGCTGTACTTGCATTTCCTCTATATTAAGTGG
Organism: Morinoia aosen; assembly: GCA_030386875.1. Lineage (NCBI taxonomy): Eukaryota > Metazoa > Arthropoda > Malacostraca > Amphipoda > Talitridae > Morinoia > Morinoia aosen. The sequence continues at coordinate 61,960,307 of CM059579.1, read as the reverse complement.
TGCCTGAGGTACAGCAATTCTAGCAGTGACCCCTCAGAGTTGGTTTCAAAAATTGGACTATTTGCTTCTCCCTGTAAAAGCTTTTTCTCTTCTAAATAGTGCAAATACTAAATAGCATTCAGTTTACTTTCCCTCACCTAGAGGTAAACACTGAACTCTCTGTTGCTGCATTTGAACCTCCCGCGCTGCCCATTTGCACATCCTTTCTGGATGTGCAGGCTCTCAGTACAGACGAGATCAATAGAAAATTTGAAGATTATGTTGTAATGCAATATGGGGATTGCTGCAGGGTGTATACTGAGGTTCTAAACTGGAGTCGGGCTCTACATCAGCGGCCGTGTACATTCCACATTTGAATTTATCCACGGCTTGGTTGCTCAATCCTGCTCACTCAGTAGTGGGAGCAGAGCTGTATGCAATCCTAAATGCAATAAAGTTGATCAAATGTAGCAGCTTCAACCAAAAAGTGATAATTTTTACTGATTCCAAGAGTGCCTTGAGTATCATCTCCAATTTTGTTAATCCATCATATAAAACTGTTAGTAGGAATATCCAGAGAATTTTGCTTGAATCCTCACCCAGCATCCACCTTCAGTGGATTCCCTCTCATAGTGGAATATCAGGCAATGAAATTGTTGACAAATGTGCAAAACTGGGCCACAGAAATTCAAAATCAGCTCTCACTCAGCTCAGCTATGAGGAGAATGTAAATCGGCTAAAGGTGAGGATGATAGACCATTGGAATGGGTGCTGGTGGAGACAGGTGGAAAGCTCTGGAAAGGGGAGGTTCTATTTTGAGTTGAGCGGAAAACCTCAGTTTCGATTGGATGTGAATCTCCCGAGGAAATGTCAATGTATTGTTAGTCGATTCCGTGTTGGACATGTTGGTGTCTTTGCTCACCTGAATAGGTTTAATATGTGCCTTAGCCCATTGTGTCCGGAGTGCTCCACTCCTGAAACCATTGAACACTTCCTGTTGGTGTGTCCAAGGTATGCTCTGGCTAGGCTGAACCTTACCATGTGCCTCTCTAGACTCAATCTGGAACTCTGTCTTGGGAATGTTCTTGGCTGTGGTAATTACTCAACCTCTGTTCGTTCAAGGATCCTCCATTCTTTGATTGGTTTCATAACTAAGACAAATAGATGGAAAACTTTGTGATATCCTAAACTGATTTGTGCACATGAGATTCAGCATTTAAAGTGTATCTGACTTTTTCCATTATTTGGAGCTGCTTGTGCTCTTGAGCACCCCTACAAGCTGTCAGGTTGCACGGACTTCTGCTGAAGAAATCCATCGACTTTCAAGATCCTCCTGGATCCCTCCCGAAGAAGAAGAAGATAGCATTGAGAAAGAGTGGTGCGGTGCAAAAAGCTGTATATGTTTAAAAATGATTTGTAGTCTGAAAGGATTCAGAAGTTCTTTGAATCCCACAGTTTAGAATAGTGAGGTGGTTTTTATTTATGGTTGACAGGAAGTTAAGTAAAACGCTTTGTAGTTATTTATGCTATTTTTCAAGTTATGAGTTATTACTTATCCTGTGCACTCCATATGATGTAAGAGTGTAAAGTTTGAACTGTTTTGTAGCATTTTTTTCACCAATTATAATTTTTGGCTTCATTTGAATGATTTTAGCATCTAACATTTGGAAAAATATTTATCTATAAATAGATCTTGCACTGTCACCCAAGACAAAACTGGCTAGGCCTATAGATAATTTAAACTTTTAGAATAATATAGGGACCTAGATAGGTTGTTCAATTAGAGCCTCTCTTGTGCAAAACTTTGGTAAATCTGAAGGATATGTCAGTTATCGATTTTCTAAATTTCGATGCCTTAGCATAGTTAATTAGATTGAAATAAACAAGTTTTCTTCTATGCACTTGCCGTCTCAAATGAGTATTTTATTAGTTATAGCGGTAAATGATTTACCGCAACTCCAGTGTTTGAAGCGGCAAGTAATTCAAGGAGCGGATCGGACAGCAACACTGCAATGCACTCTCGCTTCCAGCACGATAGTCATCAAAGACGAAACCAAACCTACCGCTATACCTTGTTAAATACTCATTTGACGAAAAAATTGTATAGAAGAATAGTTGTTTATTTCGATGTTATTACCATGATTCAAGCAACAAAATTTGAAAATCGATGAGTAGCTGTTTATTCGAGCGCATTCGTCATGAAAGACGAAACTAAACCTGCCGCTATAACTTGTAATATAATCATTTCAGACGGAAAGTGCACAGAAGAAAATTTGTTTATTTTGATTCAATTCATTAGGTTTAGGCACCGAAAAGTGGAAAATCGATTACTGTCATATCCTTCAGATTTACTAACAAAACAAACTTAGTAAAATTATAGTATTTAAATATGTATCACTTGTGTTTTAAATTAGATGTAATATGTCAAATGACTACTGCAAGCTCAATTATAAATAATATGTATTTCTTTCCCTGATATTTGAAGATATAAAGTATTTCTTTGTGCTCACCTAAATTTGTGTTTTGTTTACAGAAGTTGGCAGGAAAATTTTATTGCAAATGGATTTTATTTAGCAGCTGGTGCATTGGCTCACTGATGCAGGATGAAGCCAAAGATCTCTGCATGCGTCTGCTTTACTGTAGGGCTTTTCTTTGGCCATCTGCTTCAGGTGTCAGGTGTGTGCCACTTCCAAGTGTTTCCTACTGATTTAATTTTCATACCATAAAAAAATGACTCTTACGTATGAATTTATTTCTTTTTGTTGAAGTGAAACAAAAATATAGCAAATTTGGAAGCCTAATTCAGAAAGTGAAGGAAATGCTAAAATAAATTTCAGGAATAGAATCATGCATTTCAAGATTAAAACATCAACACTTATTGCTTCTGGATAAAGTAACAATTGCAATATATTATTCTAGTATCATTTTTATTTTTTGTCAAATTACATAGAAATGGCTTTAGAGAAATAGAATGTATTTTGACATGCAGGCAAGTATTATTGGTAAATGTTGAGGACTTGACCATAATTGATTTTTGAATTTTCGTTGCCTAAATAATAATGAGATCAAAATAAATAAGTTGTCTTCAATGCACTTCCCGTCGGAAATGAGTATTCTACAAGTTATAGCGGTAAATGAGTTACCGGAACTCCATTGTATCAGGCGGGAAAAAATGTACCACGCGGTCCGACGTGAAAGTAAACAGGCGTTGCTGCGTGCCAACCAAGACGACTTCGCCATAACTCCAATATTTGATGCGGGAAAAAATAAATAAGAGAAGCAAACCCCCTATTAAAAACGTAAAGAGATTGGGTCGTGAGGGTTAGCAACAGTTCTTTTAGTGAAAATTATAAAAAAAGGTTGTAACCGACCCATTACGTCGAATGATTGAGTCTGTCCAAGCCCGCCAAAAAGAGGGGGAAAACCCCAAAATGACACCGACACCGTGAAAATGACAAGACACCGTGCTCTTTCAGAAACGCAACTGCTTCACAATTTTTTTCTATGAATTCGCCTATTGTGCTGAAGTAATCAGATTCACACGAAACACATGTAGCCGCCCATGAGCGTTGCTATGACGTAACTGGCAATGAGATTACCGCTGGTCCGTAGCTTCAACCCCGGTATGTTGTGGGTTCGACGTATCTGAGAACATTCGAATTAAGTCGTTCGGATCGAGAATATAATTTGTCATCTCATTATCTATGTTAATGCATACTAAAATTTCACTTTATTTATAATTTTCAGTAAAAGAACTGTGGCTACCCCTCACGATCCAAACTCTTTACGTTTGTAATAAAGTGTTCACCGCTGCTTCAACGTAACTGGCAGCCTTGAGATGACTGCAAGTTCGTCCGTGACTTCAACCCCGGTATAGTGTGGGTTCGACGTATCTGGGAACATTCGAATTAAATCTTTCGCATCGAAAATATAACTCGTCATCTCATTAACTATGTTTATGCATAGTAGAATTTAAATTGATTTATAATTTTCACTAAAAGAACTGTGGCTACCCCTCTTTACGTTTGTAATAGGGTGATGCTTCCCTTATTTATTTATTCCCGCCTTAAACACTGGAGTTCCATTAACTCATTTACCGCTATAACTTTTAAAATACTCGTTTCTGACGGAAAGTGCATTGAAGAAAACTTGTTTCTTTTGATCTGATTAACATTATTAAGGCATCAAAAATTCGAAAATCAATTATGGTCAAGTCGTCAACATTTACCGTATTATTTTATCCCAGGTTCACCGTACCATATATTTATTCTCTTTAACTCCACAGGAGATGGTGTGCTTGGGCGTGACCTGTCTGACTCGAAGCAATGTTTTGACGTGAATGGCCAGAGTGTGCAGTCCGGCGTGAGCTACACACCAGGGCCTGACTACTGCACAGTGTGCAAGTGCGAGGATGGCAGCCCCAAGTTTTGTCGAGCTGTTCTTTGCCAGCCTCGTCCGGTGTGTGATTCTTTGGGGAAAATGTATGAAACATAAATAAATAATGAACTCATTGAACTTTTCTGTATAGAAAATCTAGCATTGCTCTCTTACAAGTTAATGATGTCGAAATGGATTATTTTGTTTTAGAACTGTTTTCTTTCTGCCTCAATATGTTACTTTTTGTGGAGTGGGAGTAAATTAGCTGCTATTATCATGTCATTGCTATGTTTGGCTGTGCTGAAGTCACATCTCTTGATATATTGTCCCATCATGTACGTACAAACATTGCTCTTCGAAGTACATTCCTTTCATTGTCTGCCTAGCAGAGTTTTTGTTAACCTTCTTGTAGTGCTCATTTTTATCTCCTATCAATGATCTAATTCTGTACTGCAGAATTTTAGCCTTTGTCTTTCTTGTGGATGTTCCTTATCTGCCTCTGTCAAGTGCTAACTGTCCCAGTTTTTTCTTTCATTTTTTTCTGTGTTATTGGGGACACTAATGCTAATTTATTTTTTAGCCTTTTTTGCATTTTACATCTGTAATCAATTATGTTTAATTTACTATGAATATATTATTTTGTGATGTATGACTTCCAGTTTCATGATAGTTTTAAAGGGTGTTTCTATATTGATCTTTTTCTTTTAAATTGTAGGTGTTGTAATTCTTTTGTTTTTGATTTTTCCGCATATTCTTGAAAGGAATTTTTAATACAAACAATTTCATCTTTTATTGTGTTACTTCATTGCAAATTTCCAATCGTTTTTCATAATCATGATGAACTCAATGCTGCTGCAGTAGCAATAATATCCTCTGATGAGTGTGTGCAATAACCCTATATCAACCACCATTCTTTCTGAGGCATACTAAAAAATTACTTGCATTGTTCTTATTTTCTGAATGTTTCAATGAAAATTTCACATTTACCTGGTTTCATTTATGATAATTGAAGAGAAATTGCTGTAATATTTTGTTCCCAAGACCCAAAAAATTTCTTTGGTTGTAATAGGGTTTAGGTGCAGCTTCCAAAATAAGCAAGGCAAATGTGTGCAGGACTGCCACTCATTTCGTGTGGGCACGACCTGCTGCGACTTCATCTGCCTGGACGACATGCTGCCCAACCGCCCAGGAGGTCACCCCATCGGCAGGCTCCCAGACGGCACCCACTACCCCGCTGGGGGGAACGGGATCATCCCCCACATCCATGAGAATGGGGAGAACAGTCTCGGGATGAGGCTCGCTGCTGCTATCCTCACGGCCCTCATGGCCTTTGTGCTGCTGCTCTTCCTCGTGCATCGCCTTCGACAGCGCAGGATCACCGGTCAGAGCCAGACTTGCTTTGGTTTTGGGGTTTTGAAATGTGGTCTAATATTTGTGTGTGTATCATACTAGATTTACGTTAAATTTTCTGACACAAATTGAAAATAAAATTTTTCTCATCCTTTAACTTTTTTTAGGTTCTTAGGGGTCTCTTTGTAGTTGTTCAGTGCTAACATTAATTCAGAATTTCGCTGAGAGTTAGCTGTTTTTGTAGTGTTTGCTCTGCAATGTAAAATAGAAGATTGGTATTTGAATTTGCCATTTACCTTCTCTCAAGAGAGCCTAGTGTCCTAATTTTCTTTTTTATTTTTTCTACTAACTCCTGAATTTTTCTACTATTTAATTTTTTATGAAATCATCAACTGTTAAATCTTCCGTAAAATACCAATTTTAAACTGCCAACTCGAAATTTCTTATGTGATTTCTTGCATAAATGCTTATCTGTTAAATCGTGTAGTGTTTTTTTTCCTGTTAGCTCCTAGCTGCTAATATCATCTAGTTTGATGGTTGTTATAAAACACCTAATTTTAGAACTTTGCCCTCTATAACGTAGTGCAGAAAAGAACAAAAGATTTCAATGCTGATCTCTGACAGACATTACAAATAAATAATATACAGGGAGCAGCAGTCAATCCTGCGTTTTTAAGCTCCCACAGCATTTTTGAAAATGCAAGATTGGCTGCCATTCCCTGTATGCGTGTTCGAGAATCGTGAACATGACACACCAAGGTAAGAAATAAGAGGCTGGTGCACAATAACAAAAAGGTTGGCACATAATAACAGAGGCTCACGCACAGCAAAGAGGCTGAGGCACAATAACAAAGGTTGACACAACAGAGAGGACTAACAAACAAAAGAAAGGCCTAACACACAACAGAAGCAGAGCGCTGCAAGAATTAGCAGGCTAAATGAAGTGGTGAGCTAAGGAAAGTGGTGAGCTAAATGAAATAATGTGCTAACTTCTAAGGAAAGGGGCGTGCTGAGGAAATTGATGAGCTGACAGAAGTGGTGAGCTAAGGAAAGCAGTGAGCTGAAAGAAGTGTTGTGGTGTGCAGCGCAGCAGTATGTGAATGCGCAGGACGTGGCGTGCTGCCACCCGGCCGCGTACTGGCACGCCAGCGACCAGGCGTCCCTATTCCTGCAGGCCCCGCACTGGAAGCCGCCCTCCTGCGTCATCGATGCGCCCCCGCCCTACACCGAGGCTGATGCCCAGCGGGCTGCAGCCAGGGCCGTCTTCTCGGAGGGGTGAGTGGGGTTCTGTCGGGAGCTGTGGCTTGAAAGGTGTATTGCAAGCATCTGCATGATTTGTCTTTAGTGAGATAGGATTTTGTTGGGAGTCTTTGGAGATTTATTGCAAGCATCTGCATGATTTATGGGGACCGTCTAGTCAGAAGTCCAAAATTGGTAGAATTTTTTTTATTGCTTAATTCGGTAGAGCAATGCACAATTAATAAGCAGTAAAAAATTTGGAAGCACCTGAGGTGAGTAAATGGAGGGAGAAGAAGCGGCGGAGGAAGGTCGCATAACGTGTCAGTGCTCATGTGCCGAATCATTTCACCTAGATATTGCTCACCGACTGTTCATTTCTAAAGACATGTGTATTTATCACTCAGCTCTTCAAAAACTTTCACGATTTGGCAACGTCGATCTCGGTACCTCCCACAGACCTCCTCCCATCCCCCCCCAAACCCCCCATTCCTGTGCTTTAGACATAAATAGGACTGCTGGCCGGGGGTGGAGCTCAGTGTGACATGAATGCTGAAGCGAATACGTTGTCAATTAACTAGCTGAATCAGTCTGTCAAGCTTCGACAAGTCTGCTAAGTTTAGTAAAGATTGAAGCACACCTCAAGTGAACCTGAGCTATGCGTTACCCCTGATTCTCATGCTTGGTACCAGGCCCCTGGTACCAATTATGGTACCGGTCTTGATAAGGAACCACAAAATACTACGATGAAGGATAGCCAAAATTAAGACAATATTTTAGAATAGCTTTCAAAACGTCGACTGGGCTGACTTCTCAGAGCAATATAGCTTGCAAATGAAAAAACTTTTCTGTACAAAATTGCATTTATTGAACAACTCAAAAGTCAATATTCAAGCCACTTCTTCTCAGAAACCAGTCATTGTAGAGCAATGTTTTTGATATCATTGGATGCGCAAAGAGTTGCTGCATAAAGACTCAGAGAATCTTATTGAATTTCATGGTGGTATTGTAGTTAAATTAAAAAATCTACGGAAAAATGAATGACTCTTTGAAAAAAAAATTTAAAACACCATAAAAACTAAACTATTAGGAATTTCAAAATAATCCTCTGACTCCTTATGCAGCAACCCTTTGTGCATCCAATGAGATACTTAGATCATTACTCTACGTTAGTGACTTTTTGAGAAGAAGTGGCTTGAAAAATTTCATTTTCCCTACCCACTTTCTTCCCATTATCTTCGCCATTATGGCGAAAATGGAAAAAAGTGTACAATACAGCCAAATTTCCAATACTTCTTCAAAAATATTTATTTTCCAAAATACATACTTATGCCAAATTTCATAGATCTAGGTCCCATAGAAAAAATGTGACGTTTCTTTTTTGACAAACAGGTAGTTTTGACTAGACGGTCCCCTTATCTTCAGTGAAATAGGATTTTGTTGGGAGTCTTTGGAGATTTATTGCAAGTATCTGCATGATTGTTCTTCAATGAGGTATGATTTGATTGGGAGGTATTTGGAGGTACATTGTACGTATGTTTTATTTTGTTGTCAATGTCACGAGAAAACGGGCCCGTCTCCTCTTGTTAACATTTCATTAACAAGAAGATCAGGTTCTCGGAGTTGAGGGAATGGCAAACCTCCATGACATTACACAATACACAAAAATATGAGGATGTATCAAGAACACAGTCACTAAGAACAAAAAAAAATGATTGCATACTAAAATTAGAGCTGTACTCACCGATGGTAGATGACCCACTTACGCAGCGCATTTTCTGAGCGCCCTCCGTGGTGTTACGATCGATCGCCTCTAATATTGTGGGACATGATACACAGGGAAACATATGCTAAAATTTATGATTTCCAGCTATACGTCATACAAACATCAATGAGCGTACACACAATGAATGGTATTAGGAGTGATGCAAATTAAGTAATGGTATCAAACAGCATACGCCAAATCACTTCCATCACATAACTATGCTGTATTTTCCCGGCTGGCCAGCCTTGCCTAAGTTACAAGAGCTACACATGAGACATGATAAATTCTGGTCTATTCTCATTTCAGTCTTCCAGCAGCACAGTGGGCAATGGTCACTTCAACCACAAACATTCGTCCGCGACTCGCTTCAGTTCAAAGGCCTGTCTTATTCACTATTCAGAAAATGTCTGGTGATGACGTTATAGTGCTCATTCCGCTTCAGTATATTTACACGTCGATTTCCTTTCATTCGAGCTGATCAATCCTCAGATATGACTCCGTCCCACCTGTCAAGACAAAATTTTACCTTTTTACTTTTTAAGCGCGTCAATGACGTTCCCTTAAATATCTCAATTTTTACTTCACTAAATGACATTGAAATTTCACAATATTTATCTCAAAACATCCTTTCCAAAGGAAACTATATTTCCCCTACCCTCCCATCTAGTGTGGCCTCTCCGTTCCATCAAATGATTCATACAATTTGGTCGATTTGGTCATCTCCCCTTAGTGAACGTGATAAAGGGAACACGTAAACTTTCCTCTCTGCAAGTGAAACGAAAAGATGAATGAATTTTCTGGATTTACATTATAGCGTAACTTTAGTATAATTTTCAATATATCCAATAACCACTTTTCATTATATCTTTGAGCACACGTTTGTTACAGCGAACACACCCGCGTTTTATCTCTTATACTTCGCGCTCCGGCGTTGACTGTAGAACTACCTTTTGTTCCTCAGATGCCCCGCTTATTTTCTCGAGGGTTGTCCCCTCTCTAACATTCGACCTATAAGAATCTTAGGAACCTCGAAGCGACCGCCTACCGCTTTTCTAATTGGTAGTCCCGCAACTCGCCTTTATTTCTTTCTTAGCCTCGTTGTTTCTCACGCTCAGCTCCTTCGAAACCGACCGTTGGTTTGCCGCCTCTCTCGGCTTAAGTGTCTCGATTTATGTTTGACCACAAGGCGACTTTGTTTTGCGCATGGGTAGGCATTTTTCCGAACCTCTACAGTTTCCAAGGGCTCGCCCGAATGAAAAAATTGCTAACACCACAAAATAGACCCCTCCAGAAACAACACACAATGTAAACAGACATCGCTCGAGCTCTTACATCTTATCGCTCCACCTAACCTTTGCTGAGTACAAACATATAGGCATAAAAACATACATGTTGAAGCAACCCTCCTGTGCTGCTGGGATTTACTGAGATATTTATAAGTAAGCACAAAATTTATTACACACTTGAAATTTTCCCTAAATCCTCATTTTTTAATTCACAAAATTGGTCCCCTCAGGGGGATACAACTATTGTATCTATGGGAATTAGCGCTCCCAGGGGAAAAATGTGAGGGCCCGAGCTGAGAGTTAGGTAGGCCTTCTTTTTGTTGAAATTAAATGTTTTTTGTTATGTTAAGGACCACCTTTTTCGGTTCACTACTGTCCTGTTTTTCAGCACCTCTGACTTTCTTCTTCAACTTTTATCTTATTTCATGAACTTCTTTCCCATCTTACTGTTTCTATGCCCTTTCTGCATAGATTCCTCATTTTCTTATCTCCATACTAATTGGTGCCTTCCTCCTTCCTCTCTTCGATACGCTCTATTTTTGCAGCGGTTAGGGAGGCTTAAACTAACTTATAATCTAATAATCACAAAATTGGTTATTCCGTAAGCACAAAATTTATTACACACAATTAAAATTTTTCCCTAAATCCTCATTTTTTGATTCACAAAATTGGTTATTCTTAACAGATTCTCGACATCAATACGGTACGATTTGGTTGTGAGTCTTTAGAGATTCATTGCTCGAATCTATATAATTTGTCCTTCAATGAGATGTGATTTGGTTGGGAGTTTTTTGCGATTCATTACTTGCGGCGGGCGAACTTTTTTGGTGGAAGGTTGCGAGAAGAGACTAAAAATAGTACCCGTGAAAAGATAAAAAGTTACACAGAGATTGAAATTGCTTGTCGCCGAGAGGTGGAGCATTGAGTGTATAGCAAAAACACCCCTAACAGCTGACAATCCACACTTCCCGTGGTGCCAGCGCACTCAATCTTGGTGAGCGTGTAAAGCGCAAAATTCTAAGACCTACGGACCCCTTTCCAGTCCCCAAGACCCCATAGGAGACCCCCCAGAGGTCAAAAAACGACCAAAATAGGGTCATTTCAAACAGGAAGTAATTTTTCATAGCGCCGTCGGAGAAGCTCAATTGGTCGGAACTGATAGAGAAAATTTCGGGCTTTATGACGGTGTGGTCGGTAAGTCGAAAAGTATTCGAGAAACTGTTCAAATGAATGAAAAAGTTTTTGTAAAAAAACGCGCGTTTTTTAGGTTTGACTTTGGCTGCCATTTGCGGCGTTTTTGTTGGGCGTTTGCATTCCAAAATTTGATAGAACGTTGATTGGCCCTTTTTCTAAAATCTATCAAGTTAATGAAGCGACAAGTGCGATAGTTTTCTCAAAATGAGTGATTTAACACTTTGACTGCGACGTGCGCCACCGGTGGTACAAAGAGGTAATTTTCATAACGCTGCTGACCGACCAGTAGTTGCAAACTCAATTTTCATAAATACTTAATCAAAGCTAAACGAAGGCACGATCCAGTTCATGTTTAGCATTTTCAAAATAGTTTACTACAATTGACATCAAATTTTAGTTTGGCGTTGAACTTAATATTTAGTAGTCGCAGTCAAAGTGTTAAAAATACCCCCTTTCGTCTGAAAACCCACTTAAACAAAAAACATGGGAGAACGATACGTTGTACAGGAAAAGTTATTTATGATTTTTTGCTCGTTTTTTTTATGGTACATACGACAAAGATTTTATGGAACGATCGTATGAATCGTTTTATGCATATGCGAAAAAAACATGTTTTTCACGTAATTTTGACTTTTCTTACCCCCCTCACGCCCCCTTTTTCACCTTTGAGGGCTTTGAAATACTATGTACTGATGCGTCTCGAGGAGATCTTTCTAATGATACCTGTCTCAAAGTCATAGGTTTCTAATTTTTTGAGGAAAATGAAAAAAAATATCGAAATGGAATTCAATTGTATCCGAAATGTGCCTGTGAAAAGGTCTTTCAATCTCCGCAGATTTATTACATGGATTATTCCCATGTACGCATTGAAGTTTCCATAATTGAGACCATGGGTGACTGCGTTGAGGCGCCTTAACCTTGCTTGAGTTTTGAAGGCTGTATAAGGATGTTGAACATCAAGACGCTTATGTTTGAATGTTTGTCGAGTTGGATGCGATATATTTCGAGTGATTGGAGAAGTTCAAAGTTTTACCCAATTTTTTCCCGTTTGAGGCTGTGTTGCGAATTTTTTATAGGTCTACAGTGTTCTTAGAGTTAATAGAAATTTATTTTGACTTGGAACTCAATACTCTAACTCGGTTCTTTCGCTTTTAGATTCGCATAACTCTCAGTCATGACTAGTAATTCACCCTTTTCAAGTGTTTATACTGGTTTCACAGGGAATTTTATAGAGAACAAATGTGTTTAGAATTTGTGATTTTCCTTATGCTAGTATTATTTCTTTTCTAACAAGTTTGGCAGAAGAAGAAAAATGTCGGTTACGCGTTGTATTTTCGCTGACTGTATGTCAATGAATTTCTGACACATTTTCACTCGTATGGCCACTTTCAATTGCAATATCTAAATGATTTTTAGTGTTTGAGACATAAATCTTCAGCTGCTTTGAATAGCTGTTAAATTAGTAATCAGGTTGAGGCAAAAGAACGTGCTATAAGTCGGAAACCAGCTCCCGCGTAGAGGCGTAAATATTGCTTATTATTCGTTTTTAAGAGAAACGATTGTCATTCGTTCGAGGTGCCGAATTCAGTTCAGTTTTTGTGTATTTTATTTTAGATATGGTACGTCGAAATGTCACCATCGTGTTGAGAATCAATTGTTCTATACAGTGAATTAGATTTAAGTCTCAGCATCATAGAAGTTACTTCGTAATTTGATGTGAAATATGTATTTTGAGTTTTTTAGACACGAAAAATTATGCAAATACTGACCTGGTATTTGAAAGATCAATTTTGTTCCAACAGTCAAATATTTCGATATCGCCAATTCTGCGTACTGATTTTCGTTTATAACGAAAACAAGGCGTTTCCGTTGAAGTTTCGTAAATGAACGAAAATTAAAAGTTTGTAACTTCAAATTTGTCATCTCTATACAGATGTAGCTGCTAAATTGTTTTCGTTCGGCACAGCTTTTCGTGCCTATTAGTTTTGTGTTTTCAACAGGTTTTTTTGTCGTTCGAAAGTAGAAATTAGAAGAGCACCTAGTTCAAGAAGTGGACTCATAATTTCGTAAATAGAAGAAGCCCATTTGCGAACAAATCTGTCAATATTGTGGCTCAAACTCCACGAAAATGGTTCATTTCGACATGCTTTGATTGAACGAAGCATTTTCTAGGAAAGGTAATATGGGTGAATATAGTTTTCTCATGAATTCCTATGATTAGGACTTGAAATTTCAGGATCTTTATGACCAGAAGCTTGGTAATTGTACACGAAAAATTATATCGCCAATAATGATAGAAATTCGTTGTTCGAAGCCCTCAAAATCGCTAACCTGGCATTTGTAAGTTGCAAGAAATAACAGTCTAGTGCTTAGACAATATTTTTAGGCTTTAACTCATTGTTATAATATGGTGAATGTGTGTCCCCGATAGCGACTAAAATTTGTCGATGTTATGCGTGTTTCGATAATGTTATTTAGGGAATTTCAAATTGTATAACTCGTATATTTTCATCAATTTGTAAATTCCCTTTCAGCCTAAATTAAGGTGTTTCTGTATCGATCCATATTAGAAATAGAGGAATAGAAAGAGGTGGAAATTGTTCCCATTCATGGAATATTTGATTGTGGCGAGAAAAATATCGGCTAAGAAATATCATTGATTCAAAGGTATAGCCGCTGATGTTGATAGACGCATATGTTTTATAAATTTGGTAAATATGTTCGGATATGATAGTGTCGTAATTAATGCGGAATTGCTAATTTTAATTTGTGATGATGAGATGAATTTCATGCCACTGATACTTAGAAGGTGTTAGTGAAGTGTACAGTGCACCAAAAATTGTGAAGGAATGCCATATGGTCATGAACTTTATAAAGATTGTAAATGATTATAAGTGAATGCGTTTTTTCGTATATAGTTAGAGACATTAAGACGAAAACAGTTCCGCTCGGCGAGAACTTCAGATCTCGCCTAGCGGTCCCTGTATGAAGATTTTTTTTTTTCGGGTCCTCAATTGAACAGCGCGACAGCGCGTTGTATATTCGTTGACCTATTTCTGATGCACAGATTGGAAAGTTTTATTATTATACCCGAGTTAAGTTTCGTTTGCCTAGTGTTTTCATGATAAGTGGTTTTGTTAATAATTTATGTTTTTTTGCAGGTGTTTCTACCGTAAAGATTTGGGTTTGAATATTTTAAGCGAGCTCATTGGAAAATGATCGAAATTTGACCTAATGTTTTCCAATAGACATTGCCTCAATTGACGTTATTTATTCGTGCAAACGAATTTCCATTCACTATGTAGGTTGGACATCATCAATTCTTCATTAGAACGGAGTGCAGTTGTCATTTTCGAAACGGAGCATAAGTCGAGTTTTTTAAAGCTATGAATAAACCGAAATATAATATGTTTAGTCAGAATTTTTAGTCAGATAAGGTTTAGAACATGGTTAACCAGACCCTAATTCATAATTTACCGGGAAAATATTGCAACCTGAACTTCTCCTCTGCGGAAATATTTATGGAACGCATTGTTTTCATGTGATGATATTGCGTGTTATTAGTTAGTTTGATGAAAGAACGTTAGCGTACATAAAGGTTGGGATTCGTGAAGAATAAGGGCAAATGCGATAGAATCAAATACGATATCAAAGTGGGACCTAAATTTCAAGTGTAGAACAGGACAGGGCATCCTGCATTAGTAAAGTTTAGTTGTATGTTGGTGAGTTCAAACAATGTCGAGTAAGTTAGTTCACGTCATATATAAGCAAGATAGGTTTCCTTAAGTTAGGCTAGAGTAAGTATCGTGAACTTAGGGTTGATTACGTAAGTTTCGATTATGTTTCGTTAGTTGAGGTTAGGTGACCTTGCCCTGCCTTAGGTTGGTTGAGCGTACGTTATATTACTTGACGTGGGGATAGGACAGGGTGCGACCTGAGAAGTGATTTAAAGATTGGATGAATTGTAACACATACGTTTAGTGAGAGTAATACTATGAATTAGGGTACCAGCGTTTGCTAATCCGCGTTATTCATGGAAATGTTTTGATAAATGATTTCTCACCACTTGGTTGGTGGCAAGGTTAGGTTAGCTTTTAATTGTATTACGTTGGTGTTGGTAAATGATATTGCTTTTGCTAAATGGAAGGGTTGAGCTGTTTTAAAGTTCAATGGAATGAGGTTAGAGTGAAATACATTCTATATATATTGAGTTATCATTTGAGACGATAGCATACCTAAGTGGGTTGCTGCTGAATTGTGGTGATTAGTAAAGTTTGGTAAATTGATGACCGGTTTTGCTGTTGGTAAATGAAATGCTTGTGGTGTTTGAAAGTTAAACATATAGCTTAGAGTGAAAGGCATTGCGTATATACGTATATATATATATGTATATATATATTGTTTATACGTTTGTGACGATGGTGTATCTCATTGCGTTGCTGCTGATTTGTGGTGATTTGAAAAGTGTCACGACATGTGCATGTGCGCGTATACATGTTTGCGTGCGTGTGTGTGTGTGTTTGTGTAAATGTGTGAATGCCACTGCGTGAGTGTGTGTGTGTTTGTGTGTGTGTTGTGAGTATGATGAGAGCGTGTGTGCAGAAATGTCTGTTTGTGTGCGTGTTCGCCCCCCCCCCCCCCGTGGGCTATGCTGGTTACAAGCATTTGCATATAGTGTCTAATGGGACATGATTTTGCTGCTAATTAGTTGAACATTTATTACAAGCACCTGCATAACTTATGCGTAATGGGAAGCTAAAGGTTAGGTAGGCTTTCTTTTGTTAAAATAGAATAGGTTTTGTTGTGTTACGGACCATCTTTTTTTCGGTTCACTGCTGTCCTGTTTTTCACCGCCTACCACTTTCTTCTTCAACTTTTTCTTGTTTCATGAACTTCTTTCTTAGCTTTCTGTTTCTGTGCCTTTTCTGCATAGATTCCACGTTCCCTTAACTCCATACTAAATGGTGCCTTCTTCCTTCCTCTCTTTACATCTCATTGTTGAGGATAGGGAGGCTTAAACTAACTAATAAACTAATAAACTATGCGTAATGGGACAGGATTTTGTCATCAGTGATCTATGCATCGCGAGTAGGTTCATTGCTGCGGGTAAGACACGAAAATAAACTGCGCATCTTACAGTCAATGATACCAGCATTGTGGGTGAGGTAAGCCACGAAGCTTGTATGGGCAAGGCTTGGGAATTATGCATTTGATTGTATGAATGTTGTTTGTATTGGTGGCCAAGATTAATCGAGTAGATACCATGTGCTTGAATTCTTCATTTGATATTGTCAACTTTTGAATTATACCGACATTATAGATTTTTTATTGGATATTATATACTTGTTAGGTAACTCATTTATAACTAATAACATTTTTATTTGGTTGACTTAGGAATATTGTATCAAATGCTATATTTGTTGGGCTTATAATGAATCTAGCAATGAGCGATGTTTGCTACGAGCTAACTTACTTGTCTTAATTTTCTGACCTTGCGATCAAAGAAATGCTCTTCTCCCTCTATTATTTTAGCTCATGAAATAAAGATGATTAATTTCAAAGCATCACTTTGTGTGTTCCAGCATTCATACCTTAAAGATTTTTAACAAGAGAACAGACTTCCAATTTTCAAGTTTCTTTGGGCATACTTCTTTCTTATAGTTGCAACATTCGTATCTTCAAGTGGTGACCAGCCTTCCATAGCCCCTCAAATTAACCAAGTTTAAAATTGCCAACTACGTACTCACTTTTCCTTGGATGAATTTATTTAAATCTTCCATGTTAATTGTGTCTGAGTGTTGAAAGTATCTACACTTGCCTGCTTTTTCCGCACCTTATAGGGTAATGAGTTACGTTTGCCTCCATGTAATTTATAAAGCTATGCTTTCTTTCACCGTGACATTATGAATGTTTTCGAATAAATTCCCTCGTATTATACATTCTGAAATAATTACTTTTCTAGTAATTTATTTATCAAGTCGTACTCGCAGGGTTGCAACATCGATGCCATCGTCCGCGCCGCCGTCCTACTCAGGCCCCGTGCCCGCTATGCCCTTCATTGCTACTGACGGGGGGGCTGCAGCGCTCCCCGTCACCTCCCTCAGCCACCGTCTTGAGGGCGGCACCGATGCGTCGTCACGAGACGTGTTGTCGTCCCACGCCGAGACGCGCGCCACGGACACCGCCTCCGCTGGGGGGGCGCACCTGCCCCCTGCCAGCCTCGGGCCTCTCGCTGTGCAGCTCCTGCCTTCTGCCGCGAATTCTGCGGACCTCAGGTGGGATGTGGCTGTGTGCTCCTCGTAAGAAAGACTTTAAATGAACTTTGATGATTTTCTTGGTCCTAATTCATATTTTGGAAGTTCAAATTATTGAGATAATTAACTTTTGTAACTCTGATGAGCGCATTTATAAAGCATCATTGATCTTCTTAGGGAACAAATCCGGCGACAGCGTCGCAACCTGACCGACCACAGCACTCGGTCTCTGCCCCGTGCTGGCCACCCTGTGATTGGGGGAGCTGCTCAGGCATCCCCCAGGCATGCCAAGTCTCCCCTCCACTGCACTCTGGCCCGACCGCCTGCATCAGATGCTGGTGACCCTCAACTTCTCGTGCCCTTTGAAGCTCGCCCTCCGACTACTGATGCTTCTGGAACGTCTTCCGCAAAGCTAACTTCCTCAGAAATTGGGGACTCGCAACTGCAGCACTCAGGGGAACTGGTGCAAGTAGAGCCTTCTGAAATGTCCCTCCAGTCCAACGTGCTGGCTAAGGAAAGTTCAGATGAGTCCCACATTAGCGCTGCTGGACAGGATGATGACTCGGCCGGAACAATGCAGGAGCCGAGCGCAGCGAGCAATTCTAGCGTTCGGTATGTTCTCCTTTGGGACTTGTGTTGTGATTCTTTACGGTGCTGTATTACAGAATTGTATGTTATTTGTTGTTTTTCTTCACTGGAATATATTACTGAATTACACATTGTTTGTTGTATTTCTTTACCATACTAAATCACTGAATAATGTCTTATTTGTTGTAATCCTTTAGCATATTACATTACTAAATTATTCCCTTTAATGTGCTATATGTTGATTTGGTCGTTTTCTAAACTAATCATGAAAGGGATAGAATTATTTGATATTTCGTTTTTGAAATATGCCAAATTTTATTTAACTTGAACAAGACACTTTATTTTTGCTTTCCTTTTATGCAAGTAATAAAATTAGTAGTAAGTGAACAATGCTTCGGTTTCTCAGGAGTAAACCAGCTAGAGTTGCTGATTTGTGTCACAGTCGTGTAAGTCATAACCCTGCTCAGCTTGTCAGACGGAATGATTTTGATGAAAAAATTTTATTGGAAGAAATGTTTTTATAGTCCGCCATGATTCGCGTGGTTCCTGTGAAAGAGTTTCCACCTGGAAGTGATGACCTCCGTTTAAAATTTTTTGGTAAAAAGTTATCGCAAATTATTCATTTTGCAAACATCTCTTAAGTGTACTACTTGAATTTTTTTATTGAATTCTTGCGTTTAATTTTTAGTGCAAGTTTCTGAATTACCTTTCATTGTTTTCAGGAAATCTGTGCTCAAATACGAGGCAGCCGTTTCTGCTCTGGAGGCTGCCGATACTTACAGCATTGGATGCAACTCCCCAGCTGCTGTTGCTTCTCAGTACTCCCCTTCTCGCCCCACCACCTCAGCTTCCCGATCGTCGTCTTCTCCCCACCGTAAGCCAGAACATCCC
This sequence comes from Morinoia aosen, assembly GCA_030386875.1. Taxonomy (NCBI): domain Eukaryota; kingdom Metazoa; phylum Arthropoda; class Malacostraca; order Amphipoda; family Talitridae; genus Morinoia; species Morinoia aosen. Next base: position 61,941,387 of record CM059579.1, on the reverse strand, counting down.
CAAGGTGTCACGGGTTACTCCACCTCTGAGGGGTTACATAGCCCAGTCCAGCTAACAGCCTTCCATTTCCCCCAGCACCACAATACGTCTCATCATGACGGAAGTTTCATCCATGACTCTGCAGACCTGCCATCTGAAGGTCATGTAGAGGATCTCCAGCAGCGATATCCGCCTTATGAAGCCGCGTGCACGCGTCAGCCGCTCTTGCCTCGAGACGCGTCGTCGCCGTCGGCCAAAGCATCACGTCGTAGACTGCACTCGCTGACTCCTGAGGGTACGTTACCGGGAGGGAACGGATCCCATTTCTCAAGCCATCCAAGTAAAAGCAAACACAAATCCGTGGATTTGTATCAGCGGTCGGTGGCGGATGAAGAAGACTCTGATGCAAATGACCGGGAACTCTTCGGTGATGTGGGACACCGCAATGCGGAGCTCGCCAACGACCTGCACAACTTCCGTTTCTCCGGACGCCGGACCGGCCGGCGACCTGAGCCTTCCATCGTCAACTGCTCCAGTGGGGCCAGGAACAAAACTTAGTTCTCGTTAGTTTGGGGGCTGCAGATTGTAAATGCCATCTAAAATTAATGCAGTTTTGGTGTTTGTGTTGCGGGTCATACGAGTAAAAAGTTTGAGCGTTTGGCGATTTGATGATATAGAGTGGAGTTAAAAGCAGTTTTGGTGTTTTGATTTGGGTCATTGGGAAAAACTTCTTTGTAGTTTAGGTGCTGGAGTTTGTGAATGCCATCCAAAATTAATGCCAAAGCAGTTTTGGTGTTTGTGTTGCAGGTTACAGGGAAATAAAACTTGAGCTTTTTTGTAATTTGAGTGCTGCAAATATTAAACGCTATCTTAAATTAACACCAAAGTGGTGTCTGTTTTGATGTTCGTGTTACGGGTCGTTAGGAAATGTTTGTGTCAAGTTACTGTCGTTCAGCACATTAAAGAGAGAGAGCATAGCAAATGTATATTTATCAAGTCTACTCCTGAGAGAAAGTACGCAACTTTCATTGACAGCTGCAGTTTTTAACACGATGAGACGCCAGTAATATAAGTTTCAAAAGTTGTTAATTTAAATAATTCTAAAATTCGATCAATCAAATTTTATAATTACTAAAAGATTAAATTTTATTATAACTATGAAAACGCAAGGGGTGTTAGAATTTAAGTGAGACAGTCAATTAGGCTGTCATGCTGTTCAATTTAGCAGGAGAGTCAATTTGGTGGAATTTATAAGGTGTTAGTGTCCATGTGGTGGTGAAGGTTGATCTTGGTAGGGTGGTGATTATCTTATTGCAGTCACAGAAATTGTCTGAGTGGTTTACGGCTTGAAGTTTTTTGGATTGCCGAGAGAAAATGACTGTTTGATAACAGTCATGAGATTGCCTGAGTATCTGATTGTTGGATGACAGCCACCAGGATTGTTTGGGTGGCTGATTGCTTGATAACAGTCACCAGGATTGTTTGGGTGGCTGATTGCTTGATAACAGTCACCAGGATTGTTTGGGTGGCTGATTGCTTGATAACAGTCAAGGGGATTGCCTGAGCAGCCTATTGTTGGATGACAGCCACTAGGTTTGTTTGAGTGGCTGATTGCTTGATAACAGTCATTAGGATGGCCTGAATGGTTAATGGTTTGAATTTATGAAGATTGTCTGACATCATCCACGAGGATTGTGAGGAGCTGACAGTCAGTTCGCAGTTATGGAGATGGTCAGTTTGCAGCCGCAAGGATTGTCAGTTTATGGTCACAAAGAGATTGTTCATGATGTCTTGGTAAGGCAAAGCATGCAGTTGTTGTGCATGCAGCAGCCTGATCTAGTGTTGCCAGCTTGTCCATAAGCTCCACCTTTGGGCTGGGGCGTAAGTGGCTAATTTTTGGATATCAAGGCCAACTTTTAGTCTTGATAGGCTAAATGTTAGTCTTGATAGGCTAAATTTTAGTCTTGATAAGCTAAATGTTAGTCTTGATAGGCTAAATTTTAGTCTTGATAGGCTAAATTTTACTCTGACAGGCTAAATTTTAGTCTTGATAGGCTAAATTTTGGTCTTGATAGGCTAAATTTTGGTCTTGATGGGCTAAATTTTGGTCTTGATGGGCTAAATTTTGGTCTTGATGGGCTAAATTTTGGTCTTGATGGGCTAAATTTTGGTCTTGATGGGCTAAATTTTGGTCTTGATGGGCTAAATTTTGGTCTTGATGGGCTAAATTTTGGTCTTGATAGGCTAAATTTTGGTCTTGATAGGCTAAATTTTGGTCTTGATAGGCTAAATTTTGGTCTTGATAGGCTAAATTTTGGTCTTGATGGGCTAAATTTTGGTCTTGATGGGCTAAATTTTGGTCTTGATAGGCTAAATTTTGGTCTTGATAGGCTAAATTTTGGTCTTGATAGGCTAAATTTTGGTCTTGATAGGCTAAATTTTGGTCTTGATAGGCTAAATTTTGGTCTTGATAGGCTAAATTTTGGTCTTGATAGGCTAAATTTTGGTCTTGATAGGCTAAATTTTGGTCTTGATAGGCTAAATTTTGGTCTTGATGGGCTAAATTTTGGTCTTGATGGGCTAAATTTTGGTCTTGATGGGCTAAATTTTGGTCTTGATAGGCTAAATTTTGGTCTTGATAGGCTAAATTTTGGTCTTGATGGGCTAAATTTTGGTCTTGATGGGCTAAATTTTGGTCTTTAGAGCCTAACTTATGGACACATAAGGCCAACTTCGACTAATTGCAGGCCAATCCTGCACCACCTGGCTGTAACGTCTCATGCTAAGTACTGCCTGCTGCCGCTGTAACGGGTCTTAAGCATACTTTTAGCGATCTATTTAGTGTATTAAGATTACTTCGTAGCGATCTATCTTAATGTATTCAGTCATATCTTACTAGAAACATGCCAAAACCTGTACATAGCGCTCCATTCCGACTCGTCTTGTGAGTTTTTATCTGACTATTCTCATTTCATGGCATTCCTTTGCTGAAAACGTCCAGTTGGGGAAGTTTTTGCGTAGCTACGCTTAGTCTTGTCCACCTCTCTATTTCTTCTGTCACCAGCTTTTGCTTGTCCTACGGCAAAATTTAGGTTTTGGATACTCCATTATTGAGAAATATAATTTATTCAGTACTCAGAAATGTGGTTTACTCGTATATTCAGTGCTTCTAGTTTGCGTCGCTTAATTTGTTTTTCTCTGGCGTAAATTTTTTTTAGAATAGCATTTTTCTCGGCTAAAATTTTCAATATGGGTTTTCTCTTGAAAAACTAGCCTCACTTACAATAGCTGAGTTAAAAATTTTCGGCATCCTAAAAAAGGCAGTTTAAGCCACCATGAATTATGGTTACTCTTTTCATAGAGAATTTTCCACATGATTTTTTTCTTGGTTTTCATTGTGCAGTGAGCGGAAGCGACATTCTTTCTACCTCAGGGATCGAAAACCAGTCTGTGTTCATTGGAACTTGACAAACCGCAATGTGACTTTTATTAAATCTTATACATATTGGTTACTGACAAACTCAACAATCGGTGGTCATATACTTTTAAAATCTAATACTGGGTACCGACTAACGCAATCAGCGATTGTCAAATGTTGATTTAATCTGATATTGGTTGCTGACAAACGCAACAATCGGTGGAGAAATATTTTTCAAATCCAATACTGGTTACCGACAAACGCAACTAGCGATGGTCACATATTAATTTAATCCAACATCGTTTACGTGTGTGCCCGGTGTGTTGGGGCACTTAGAAAAACGCACATCATGAAATCTTTGTCATTTTTCTCTTTATGTGTACAGAGTCCAGATGTAAGTCTAAGACAAAGCACGGATTTGATTTTATCTTTCCGGTAACTGTGCCACAAGTGTGTCTCGTAAGCGTATATCTTACTGTGAGCAACTCTATTGCTGTGCGTTTATGTATTTCTGTTGCTTCATAGATTGTGGATGCTGCTTGTTATTTGTGGGATGCAAGTGTATCATGAAAATGTTAAGGGTCCTCTAGCTGCTGATATAAAGGTTATGAATCCCCCCAAGCAGCTGATGTAAGAGTTAAGGGTCCCCCAGCAGCTGACGTGAGAGTTAAGGGTCCCCCAGCAGCTGATGTGAGAGTTAAGGGTCCCCCAGCAGCTGACGTGAGAGTTAAGGGTCCCCCAGCAGCTGACGTGAGAGTTAAGGGTCCCCCAGCAGCTGACGTGAGAGTTGAGGGTCCTCCAGCAGCTGACGTGAGAGTTAAGGGTCCCCCAGCAACTGACGTGAGAGTTAAGGGTCCCCCAGTAGCTGACGTGAGAGTTAAGGGTCCCCCAGCAACTGACGTGAGAGTTAAGGGTCCCCCAGCAGCTGACGTGAGAGTTAAGGGTCCCCCAGCAACTGACGTGAGAGTTAAGGGTCCCCCAGCTGCTGACGTGAGAGTTAAGGGTCCCCCAGCAGCTGACGTGAGAGTTAAAGGTCCCCCAGCAGCTGACGTGAGAGTTAAGGGTCCCCCAGCAGCTGACGTGAGAGTTAAGGGTCCCCCAGCAGCTGACGTGAGAGTTAAGGGTCCCCAGCAGCTGACGTGAGAGTTAAGGGTCCCCCAGCAGCTGACGTGAGAGTTAAGGGTCCCCCAGCAGCTGACGTGAGAGTTAAGGGTCCCCCAGCAGCTGACGTGAGAGTTAAGGGTCCCCCAGCAGCTGACGTGAGAGTTAAGGGTCCCCCAGCAGCTGACGTGAGAGTTAAGGGTCCCCCAGCAGCTGACGTGAGAGTTAAGGGTCCCCCAGCAGCTGACGTGAGAGTTAAGGGTCCCCCAGCAGCTGACGTGAGAGTTAAGGGTCCCCCAGCAGCTGACGTGAGAGTTAAGGGTCCCCCAGCAGCTGACGTGAGAGTTAAGGGTCCCCCAGCAGCTGACGTGAGAGTTAAGGGTCCCCCAGCAGCTGATGTGAGAGTTAAGGGTCCCCCAGCAGCTGGCGTGAGAGTTAAGGGTCCCCCAGCAGCTGACGTGAGAGTTAAGGGTCCCCCAGCAGCTGATGTGAGAGTTAAGGGTCCCCCAGCTGCTGACGTGAGAGTTAAGGGTCCCCCAGCAGCTGATGTGAGAGTTAAGGGTCCCCCAGCAGCTGATGTGAGAGTTAAGGGTCCCCCAGCAGCTGATGTGAGAGTTAAGGGTCCCCCAGCAGCTGATGTGAGAGTTAAGGGTCCCCCAGCAGCTGATGTGAGAGTTAAGGGTCCCCCAGCAGCTGATGTGAGAGTTAAGGGTCCCCCAGCAGCTGACGTGAGAGTTAAGGGTCCCCCAGCAGCTGACGTGAGAGTTAAGGGTCCCCCAGCAGCTGACGTGAGAGTTAAGGGTCCCCCAGCAGCTGACGTGAGAGTTAAGGGTCCCCCAGCAGCTGACGTGAGAGTTAAGGGTCCCCCAGCAGCTGACGTGAGAGTTAAGGGTCCCCCAGCAGCTGACGTGAGAGTTAAGGGTCCCCCACCCTCCCCATGTCCTTACCTTGTCGTGGTGGGAGGGCTTGCGTGCTGCAATGAAGGTTGAGGCTATACTGCCGGGGCCCCGGTTCTGGTAGGTTCAACCATGGTAGGCTGGCTCAACTGGAGCAGCCTGACAAAGGGGGACCATGGGTGAGGTTTCCCATGTAAATATAAACCGGGCTCCGGCAGTTACGGGTTATAAAGTCTCTGTTACCTCGGGCGTACTTGGGGACTGCCACGGGCCGGGGTCGACGGTGGGAGGAGGGTTTTTACTTCCTAGTGGTCAGCGTGTGCCCGCCTTAAGTGCAGAGATGCACCAGAATGCTGCTGATCGCCCGAGGGGTTCTTTTCCGGCTTGAGCCGGCCTGGATAGGTAGGGAAAAATCCCTATCGAAAGAGAATCCTAAACCTGTGCTTGCTTCTACTACTGAAAATCCCCCTCGATCTCTTGGAAATGACCCGGCGCCCTTCTTGGTTCCTGCGGAAAGATCTCCAAAGAAAACTTGTCCTGCTCACCGCACTGTTCTGAAATCGGGGCTTGCCCCCTTGCAGCCGGCTGCTGCAGATGGAGCTAGGACCATAGGAACCATAACGGAAACTTCACATGATCGTCCCCCTTCTCCGCCGTTGCAACCTGTATCATCGCAGCTTGCTGCAGTGAGTGACGCTGGACCCTACGTAAAATCTGACGAGACAAATTTAGTACTTCAGCCATATATACCACCTCGTAATCAAAGGCGACCCAGTTTTCGTATTGAAAACTCATCTGGACATCGCCGCCAACGTACCAACCAAAGATATCGCACAGATGTGCCCCTCTATGAGAATACACATCCAGATTATAAGAAATTTTACACCATCAACGCGGGTGATGGTTCTAACCTAGCAGAGATGGATGTAATTGTGGTAAATAGAGAACTTGAACGAAAAATTGGTGGTAAACCTTTGAAGATAACAGAGACGCGAACGAGCTCGCTCCTTGTGGAGGTTCGAAATGAACATCAGGCAAAAACTATCTCAAGAATCCAAACCCTTGCTGGGGTGAGCATCACTGTTGCTCCTCATGGAAGGTTGAATGAAACCAAGGGGACTATCTGGTATACAAATAAACCAAATTACGGAGATGAAACTCTACTCGAAGAACTTGCCAGAAGTGGAGTAAAATCTATCTACCGGACCAAAAGAAGACAGAACGGAGCTGAAATACCCACCTCGTTGTACATACTGACCTTCGATTCTACGCGCCTACCTGAGTCCGTGAGTATAGGCTGGACGCGGTGCCCGGTGAGGCAATATATACCCAAGCCGCGTAGATGTTTTAAGTGTCAAAGTTTTGGTCACGGTGCAAGTAGCTGCCGTAAACAAGAAGCTGTCTGTTTTCACTGCTCCCGAACAGCACATGAACTCCCTTGCACTCTACCACCTAAGTGCTCCAACTGTGAGGGGCCCCACCCCGCCAGTGACCAGTCCTGCCCTATCTATAAATTGGAACAGGAAATAGTTTCTACACAAACTACTGAGCGCGTAAGCTATGGTGAGGCAAAGCGGAAGGTTTCCGGTCGCTACGTGCGCCCTACGCATAGTTATTCATCGGCTGTGCGTCAGCCGCAATTACAGACAGCTGAGTCCGGCGGAACACGCATCAGCGAGGAGATACCGATGAGAGTCGGAGGCGAGTTTGCTCATGCCGTAACACAGACTAGTATAGCAACCCAGACTGACGCTCCAAATGAGGAACATAAAAGACCCCGAAGTTCTTACTCTAGATCCGAAAGACCAGAAAAGTCTTCCGATGGTGACTTACCACGCGCTACCGGTACTGTGTCAGACCCTTCACCGTCCTGTGCGACTTTGGGTGATGTCTGTGTGGATGCCCGGAGCCATTTTGAAGCTGTGGTTGATCAACCTGACTGCGATCAATCAATGCACGTTTCATCTATTAGGGAGGAAAGAAAAAAGGAACAAGGCTCTCAGAGCCCGGGGTCAAAAGGAATGGATAAGGGACCTGAATCCCAGAGTAACACCTCCCCTAAAAATCCATCTACCGCAGTTGGTGCCCGAAAGCGCCTGCAAAGCGGCACTCCGTCTCCAATTGGAGGGATGACAGGGCAAGCCCCCAAAAAGCGTCCCACTTTTAAGCATATTGATAATTCAGATGACCCAACGGTTAAACCTCAAGGACTGGAATGTATACCTGTCCAAGTGTCCAGTAAACCTAGAGAGGCTCGAGAGCGAGGACGCGAGGGAAGTAACATCGTGACCCATCGTGTTCGCTCTCTGGAACGTGTTGTTGTGGTACCTGAAAGTATAGCAACTAAAATGAGAAAGAAATTCCCTATGCCAGCAGATATGCCCTCAATGCCCCCGCCTAATGTGCAGCTGCTCCCTTGGAGCTCGAGGCAGGAGAGTGGCAAAAACCCAAAAGATAGTAAACAAACTTCAGAGAAAAAACTGACCCCAACTGAGAGATCTTCAAGCCGATAAACATAATGAGTCTTCTGCAATGGAACTGTCGAAGCTACCGCCGCAATTATGGTGATCTGAGGAGGTTGCTGCAAGAGCTTCAGCCGGGCTGTGTATGCCTCCAAGAGACAATGCTCGGAAGTCTGACACCTACACCACCGGCGAGTTACGTCGTAGAGACCTTCTCCCCTCTACCAAATCCGGTGCCAGGTACGGGCTTAGCTATTTTAGTGAGGCGGGATATGGGCTTCACAAGGCTTGGCCTGAACACTGCACTGCAGGCAATGGCGGTACGTCTTGGTATTGGCCCGCGCTTGCTCACAGTTTGTAATTTGTACCTACCTCCAGCTGATCCCATCACTACAGCAGATCTCCTGACCCTTTACGACCAGCTACCCCGACCAGCGCTCATATTGGGGGATTTTAATGGAAAACACATAGCTTGGGGCAATCCCTCCACCGACCAGCGTGGGAGGATCATTGATGGCCTATTCACAAACTCAGACGCATGTTTATTAAATACAGGATTGCCCACCCATTTCCATGTGCAGACGGGCGTGTCATCGGCTATAGACCTCAGCTTGTGCACCCCTGATGTTGTTGCTGATCTGCACTGGAATGTTTGTGATGATCTGTGCGGTAGTGATCATTTCCCTATAGAGATACGGTTCGAGGAAAATCGTCCGACTCCCACCGAAGCCAGCTTTATTTTGAGGCGAGCCGACTGGGGGAGCTTCGAAGCACTCACTCAGATGTGTGATGTTGACGAGACCAGGCCAGTGGAAGACTTATTGGAAGAGTTTGTGGGCTGCCTGCTGATCGCTGCTGGCGTCAGTATCCCTAAGTCGAGGGGGGGTGCCCTCCAGCACAGAGTTCCTTGGTGGACAGATGAATGCACCATCACCAATATTGAAAGAAAACATGCCCTGCGACGCTATCAGAGGACGAAAAGTATGGCAGACAAAATATCCTACAATAGAGCCAGAGCAAGAGCACTACACACATAGAATGAAGCAAGAAAACGTTCGTGGCAAAAATATGTATCGTCCCTAAATGCTGAAACGCCCATGTCGAAGGTATGGCAGCGAGTGAAGAAGATGTCTGGGAAGCAGAGCTATAGCCCACCCTGCTTGGAGGTCAATGGTGAGAAAACCGCGGACTCACAGCGCGTTGCGGCAGCTCTAGCCCGGCACTTCGCTAACATCAGTAGCGGTGATCATTATTCACCAGCTTTCTTGGCCTTTAAAAGACAGCAGGAGAGTCGAAGTCTGATTTTCAACACAGATTAAAATCTCCCCTATAACGAACCTATTACCATCTTAGAAATTTATAACGCTCTCAAGGAAACTAAAAACACCTCTCCTGGTCCAGACGGCATTCACTATAAAATGTTGAAGAAAATGCACCCTACAGCCCTGAAAGTGCTTTTAGCAATATATAACCAGATCTGGACCACACACCAGTACCCCGATGCCTGGCGTTTTGCCACTGTCCTAGCTTTTTTAAAACCCGGCAAACCTACAAATCCTGGCAGCTATCGCCCTATCGCCCTCACGAGCTGTATCGGCAAGGTGCTTGAAAAGATAGTTAATGTTAGGCTGGTGAAGTTTTTGGAAGCTCGTGACCTCCTCTCGCCTGGACAGTACGGCTTTCGCAGAATGCGAGGTACTACGGACGCTTTAGTCCGTCTGCAGAACCACCTAGTTAAATGCAAACGTGAGCGCCGGCATACTATATGTGTGTTTTTTGACATGGCGAAAGCCTATGAGACTGCCTGGAGGTACGGTATATTGCAAAACCTGCATCGTGATGGGCTGAGGGGAAATATGGCTCTTTACCTGCAGCAATTCTTGAGCAGGAGGACTTTTCGAGTGAAAGTCGGCTCTTCGGAGTCTCCGTGTGAGACGCAGTCTGAAGGAGTCCCTCAAGGAAGCGTCATCAGCTGTACGCTTTTTGCTGTGGCTATTAATGGAATCACGACAGCTGTGCCGCCTGAGATCTGCTCGTCGCTATACGTTGACGATTTTATGGTGTATGCGTCTTCATACTTTTTGCCTGCTCTGGTTCGTAGAATTCAAAACGCTATAAATAATGTAAATGGTTGGGCATCGGAGCATGGGTTCACGTTCTCTACTGAGAAAACTATGGCTCTTCTTATTCCGGGAAACCACAAAATGCGTGACCCTCCACAACTTTTCCTGAAGGGCAGACCAATAGTCTACGCAGCAAATGCTAAATTTCTTGGTATGACCATCGATAGCAAACTTACGTGGAAACCTCACCTTCAGTCACTAAAAGCAGCGTCTATAATGAGATTAAATTTGCTAAAAAGCCTCTCAGGTCAAACGTGGGGCGCCGACCGTGTGACTCTCCTGCGGCTCTATAAGGCCCTCATCAGGTCTAAATTAGACTACGGTAGTGTAATATACCAGTATGCCAAAGAAAGTACTCTCTGTATGCTGGACCCAGTACACCACGCAGCCATTAGGCTCTGCACTGGAGCTTTTCGAAGCTCCCCCGTCACCAGTCTCTGCGTGGAAAGTGGGGAGCCCCCCCTCAAGCTTAGGCGTATGCAACTGTCATTACAGTACCTAGCCCGGCTACAGCAACTCCCTCTCTCTCCGACCTGGATAAGTTTTCGTACCGACGTGGATGAGCGTATACCCACTCCGTATAATTTGCCATCCTCCGTAGATTATGGTGCGCTTATGAATAACGTGCGGTTCCCCCCCATGGAGGTCCTTCCCGCACGGGTTGCAGGTGCACCAACGTGGCGCATCCCAATTACTACTTTTTGTACAGGCTGCAAGATCCCTAAGAAGGACCTGCTGCCGGCCTCGGTTTTGAGGGGTATCTTCTTGGATCATGTACTGGCGGAGCACTCTGATCAACGTAAGATATATACAGATGGTTCTAAAACGAATCAATCTGTTGGTTGTGCTGCTGTGTCTGGCGACTATGTGCGTGCTTGAAGGCTCCTGCAGGAAACTTCTGTTTTCTCGGCTGAACTACTTGCAGTTGTCGAGGCTCTAGACCTCGTGGCGCAAATACCCTACTATGATTTTGTAATATTCACTGACTCGAAGAGTGTCTATGAAGCTGTCCAAGCATACCACAGCAATCGCCCAATAATTAGTGACATTGTTGTCCGACTGTCACGCCTTGCCCGGAGCCCGAAGCATGTGCAAGTCTGCTGGGTGCCGGGCCATGTAGGGGTGGCCGGCAATGAGAGAGCTGATGCCGAGGCCCGGCGTGCTGCTGGATCTGATGACCTGCCGAACAACCCAGGTGTCCCCTGTAGGGATTACTACCCCATTATCAAGTCTACCGTGCGTGATGTGTGGCAACAATGCTGGGACATAGAATTGAATAATAAACTGAGAGTACTTAAGCCTATGGTGGGGGAATGGGCTTCAGCTGAATGTCGTAGCCGGCGTTTGGAGGTGATCCTATGTCGGCTGCGTATCGGGCACTGCCGACTTACCCACAGTCATCTAATGGAGCGTCGCCCACAGCCGCGCTGCAACACCTGTCATGTACCACTAACGGTGCTGCATGTACTTGCCGAATGTCCAAACTTTGCTGCTGCTAGAAGAGAATCCTTCCCTCATCTTCGAGACGCGGACGCCCCGTCGCTGCACATTGGGATGCTTCGTGAGCCCCTCCGTGCTCGTTTCAACCTCGGAGCACTAGCGACCTTTCTTGCACGAAGCGATTTGATAGGTAAAATATAACGAGCTTTTATGCCCAGAAAACGGAAATCCGTGTGCACTCTGCAAGTGCAAACTCATGCCGAAGTTATAACTTGAGGAGAAGAAATGGCCGAGCGTACCGTGCTGCCACTCTTGTCTTTGTGAGGGGGTTCCAGCGTGGGTAAGACGCTCGGCCATAGTGTGGGCGGGTAGCTGGAGCCTCCGATTTGGGGTCCCAGCTGTTCTCGCACTCTTTACCCTGCTAAAATTTTAAAAATCTTTTTTGTTTTGTATCAACTCGCGGTGTATACCGATACGTTTTGCAGGTGCGACCTGTAGAATGGATCCTGCTTATTGAGTGAGAAATCGTAATGTGCTTATGCAAACAAATATAACTGTGTGTGTTGAGGCAATAGAAATTGAGTTGACCACCGAAATAATGTTCTTATAATACTACCTCGGAGGTGATGTAGAATTCAGGTATCTTTAAAACCATGAGACCTTCGGCGCGAAATAGTCGGAGCTACTGAAGCGCTAGTAAGCCTATGTTACTACTACTACTACTACTACTAAGGGTCCCCCAGCAGCTGACGTAAGAGTTAAGGGTCCCCCAGCAGCTGACGTGAGAGTTAAAGGTCCCCCAGCAGCTGATGTGAGAGTTAAGGGTCCCCCAGCAGCTGACGTGAGAGTTAAGGGTCCCCCAGCAGCTGACGTGAGAGTTAAGGGTCCCCCAGCAGCTGATGTGAGAGTTAAGGGTCCCCCAGCAGCTGACGTGAGAGTTAAGGGTCCCCCAGCAGCTGACGTGAGAGTTAAGGGTCCCCCAGCAGCTGACGTGAGAGTTAAGGGTCCCCCAGCAACTGACGTGAGAGTTAAGGGTCCCCCAGCAGATGACGTGAGAGTTAAGGGTCCCCCAGCAGCTGATGTGAGAGTTAAGGGTCCCCCAGCAGCTGACGTGAGAGTTAAGGGTCCCCCAGCAGCTGACGTGAGAGTTAAGGGTCCCCCAGCAGCTGACGTGAGAGTTAAGGGTCCCCCAGCAGCTGACGTGAGAGTTAAGGGTCCCCCAGCAGCTGACGTGAGAGTTAAGGGTCCCCCAGCAGCTGACGTGAGAGTTCAGGGTCCCCCAGCAGCTGACGTGAGAGTTAAGGGTCCCCCAGCAGCTGACGTGAGAGTTAAGGGTCCCCCAGCAGCTGATGTGAGAGTTAAGGGTCCCCCAGCAGCTGACGTGAGAGTTAAGGGTCCCCCAGCAGCTGACGTGAGAGTTAAGGGTCCCCCAGCAGCTGACGTGAGAGTTAAGGGTCCCCCAGCAACTGACGTGAGAGTTAAGGGTCCCCCAGCAGCTGACGTGAGAGTTAAGGGTCCCCCAGCAGCTGATGTGAGAGTTAAGGGTCCCCCAGCAGCTGATGTGAGAGTTAAGGGTCCCCCAGCAGCTGACGTGAGAGTTAAGGGTCCCCCAGCAGCTGACGTGAGAGTTAAGGGTCCCCCAGCAGCTGACGTGAGAGTTAAGGGTCCCCCAGCAGCTGACGTGAGAGTTAAGGGTCCCCCAGCAGCTGACGTGAGAGTTAAGGGTCCCCCAGCAGCTGACGTGAGAGTTAAGGGTCCCCCAGCAGCTGACGTGAGAGTTAAGGGTCCCCCAGCAGCTGATGTGAGAGTTAAGGGTCCCCCAGCAGCTGACGTGAGAGTTAAGGGTCCCCCAGCAGCTGACGTGAGAGTTAAGGGTCCCCCAGCAGCTGACGTGAGAGTTAAGGGTCCCCCAGCTGCTGACGTGACATTAACGATTAAAATTCAAGTATCATTCACTCTCCAAAATTGGAAAGTGACTCACTACGTCATGACTAGCATTATAAAAACTTCCAAGAGTTGCAATTCCATTCTGTAGGTGTGATGGCGTTTGACGTGTCGTGTGTGTTGTGTGCCCTGAGGTGTCTTGTGTGCCCTGAGGTGTCTTGTGTGCTTTGATGTGTCGTATTCACAAATTCCTGATACATGACCCACTTTGTGCAGCTCGGTCGGTGTACGCGTGTAAATTTGCTCTAATTTTCCTCCGCGAGTAGCTGGTAATCAACTCTTTGACCGCAATTGGTTGAACTGAAGTTCAAAATTCGACTTGAGTCAATACTAGTAAGCTATTTTGAAAATAGCAAACATAAACTGGATCTTGCCTTCATATAGCTTTAATTAAGTATTCATGGAAATTTAGTTCGTGAATTTTAGTCGGTCAGCAGCATTATGAAAATTCCCTCCGTAGCCACCGGTGGCGCACGTTACGGTCAAAGTGTCAATTAATCGAGGTCGTGTGGTTTCATGACTACCCCATAAAGGAACCTAAACTCTACGCTATTACTAATTAGTCATGTTCATCAGTGTGTCACGCGTGTTGTGCTGGTGTGGTCCTTGTTTCGTGTGCAATGGCGGCTGCGAGCACACAAGTTTACGCCCCTCCCAACGCCCCCTTACCTTATTGTGGTGGGAGGGTTTGTGTGTTGTGAAGAGGAGTGAGGCTATGCTGTCAGGACCTCGGTCCTGGTGGGTACAACCGTGGCAGACAGGCTCACTCGGAGCAGCCAGACAAAATGGGGGGCCATGGGAAGGCCCCCCATGTAAATAAAACCGGACCCCGGCAGTTACGGGTGATAAAGCCCCCGTTATCCCGAGCAAACAAGGGGCTGCCACGGGTCGGGGTTGACGGTGGGAGGGGGTATTCATCCCCTATTGGTCAGTGTGTGCCCGCCTCAAATATAGATGATATATCAAATGGCTACTGACTGCTCGGGGGTCTCTTTTCCGGCCTGAGCCAGCCTGGATAGAGGAGGGGAGACCCTCCTTGACAAGAGAGACCTAAAGCAATGTGCTTGCTTCCATCGATACAACTCTGGCTGCTCATCCCCCGTTGACGACCCGGATACCTAACAAGGACATTGAACCTGCCTCTTCCTCTCAAGAGCCGCCTCTGCAACCACCGCCGCACCAACCTGCGGGTGAGGAAACAGAGCGCGGACAAAACAATGCTATAACTCTTGAACCGTACGCACCTGAACGTCCTCCAAACAGGCCAGGTCGTGGGCGACGTCGTGGCAGAAGACTGCACCTTCTTAAGGAGGCCGCGCCCTTCGACCTGGTAGAGCTAAATTTGCCCACCGAGTACAAAAGGTTCTTCAATATTAAAGCTACTGACGGCTCACCTCTGACTCACATTGATGTAATCATGGCAAACCGCGACCTGTGTCGTGGGCTGGGAGGTAGACCCGCCAAGATCACAGAGACTCGCGGTGGTGGCCTCTTGGTGGAGGTCCGTAACTCTGAGCAGAGCCGCAACATACTGAGTATTCGCCATTTGGCTGGCGTGGGTGTGGAAGTGACCCCACATGGAAGCCTCAATGAGAGCAAAGGAACGATCTACTACGCCAATTATCCCCCTCAGGAGGATACAACTATTGTATCTATGGGAATTAGCGCTCCCAGGGGAAAAATGTGAGGGCCCGAGCTGAGAGTTAGGTAGGCCTTCTTTTTTGTTGAAATAAAATGTTTCTGCTATGTTAAGGACCACCTTTTTCGGTTCACTGCTGTCCTTTTCTTCATCACCTACTACTTTCCTCTTCCACTTTGATCTTGTTTCATGAACTTCTTTCTCATCTTACTGTTTCTATGCCTTTTCTGCATAGATTCCACGTTTCCTTAACTACATACTAAATGGTGCCTTCTTCCTTCCTCTCTTTAGATCTCACTTGTTGAGGATAGGGAGGCTTAAACTAACTAATAAACTAATAAACTACGCCAATTATCCTGGTTACGCTGATGAGCGCCTCCTGGAGGAATTGCGGCAGTACGAAGTGAAGGCGCTGTACCGAACCAAGAAAAACGTTAATGGTGCCCTGATGCCCACTTCTGTCTACATCCTTACGTTTGATCGATGCTCTCTGTTGACACATGTGAATATAGAATGGACGAGGTGCAACGTGCGACAATACGTCCCAATGCCACGACGCTGCTATAAGTGTCAACAATATGGGCATGGTGCTAAGACCTGTCGATCCCTAAGAGGAGCATGCCCAAATTGTGCCGAGGACCAGCACGAACTGCCCTGTGATAAGCCCCCGAGATGTGCCAACTGCGATAAACCACACCCTGCTGGCTCCAAAGAATGTTTCTACTATAAAATGGAAGCAGAGGTATTGGCCGCGCAAACATCGCAGAGAATGAGTTACGGGGAAGCTAAGCGTGTTGTGAGTGACAGATACGTCAGATCAGAGACGTCCTATGCCACGGCAGTGCGGGCCCCACCAAGGAGACCCAGCTTTGTTGTGCCAGTGCACCCGGCAGTGACAGGAGCCCCCAGTGTCGCTGGTCGGGACCCCACCGAAGGTGCTGATGCCGCGCGTGTTGCACGCCGTACTCCCGCTGCTGGACCCCGATCTGCTGATAGACCTGAGCGGAGCGATCTTCCTGATGTGTCGCGTTGTGAGCTCAAGCAGACCTCTCAGTCCCTGTGTGTCTGAGTTCGGCAGTCTCCTCGGTATCGCGGAAACGCATACCGAGTGTGAGATCACCACCCGTCGGTGGTGCTATGACAATGGTGGCTAGGACTACGGAAACTGTAGCACCTGATAGTAAGAGGCGCCAAGCTGAGTCAGCAAAACGTCGTGGTGATACGTGCACGGAAGCCCAGGCGAATGCCGGCTTGACCCATGGCACAGACGAAACATCGATAGAGGTGGCCCGTCCAACCGACGAGGAGCCTGCGATCCCCCATAGCACGAACAAACAATCTGAGATGCCACCTCCCCAAGATGTAAGGACTATTCACGAGAGCCGCAGAAGTGTGAGAAAGCCAGAACCCTCAGTGGCACAGCGTGTGCGTTCGTTGGATCGCGTTGGAAGAGTGCCAGAGGAGACCGCGCCTGACTTTACAAGAATGTGGTCTTTACCATCGAAGGTTCTTCCAAAACCTCTCCCGACAGTGCCCTTGCACGCGTGGGGTGAGAGACTAGCACCGACTAAGCCACCATCACACCAAAAACCGCCTGATCCTAAAGAGCAACCCCCAGGGAAGGGAACATGACACAGTGTTTTACAATGGAATTGTAGGGGATACCGTAGGAATTACGGTGACCTGCTAACCATCATACAACAACAATAACCACTGCATATGTCTCCAAGAGACCATGCTAGGAGACATAACTCCGACCCCACCAGCTAACTATAATATAGAAACTTTCTCTCATGTACCAAATCCTGTCCCTGGATCTGGACTAGCTGTTCTCTTAACCCGTCGCCACGTCCTGGACTCTTAGAAGGTCGGCAAAGCTAGCACATGTTTCACATCAGCAAACCTAGGGTTGCCATACATGGTCTTAAGCGTCTCGTTGAGCGCTATTCATTGGTGTAAGGTAAATTTAAGTGGGGGGAACAGGGAAGGAGAGGTAACAAGCTCAAATCTGTATGAATTCTTCTGCTCAGTCTGGAGTGTAGCTACCAGCGCTGCACAACCTCTTAGAAGGCCAGCAGTGTAGCTGAGGCTTACCAGCACACACTCTGCCTCTAAGAAGGTCGCCATCATTTTTATTTTCATATGTTTTTTGTTCCAAAAATGGGAGTCCAAATCCACAGATTTACTTCTACGCAAAAAATAATACCACCATTGTATTCGGGAGGAAAAGCTCTATGCATATCAAACTCTTTACAAACAATGAAACTGCTTGATAACAGCCTATACACAAAATGAACTATAAAATAAAAACTGTGTTTTACATATAGTGCACATAACTCCGGAACTATTGGACCTGAAAAAAAATTCACATACCACAAGATTCAGCAACTCAGAATCTATGAAAATGCATCATAAAAAAACATAAAAGTGCAATAAATAAAAAATGGCCAGTGATTTTCTGGTTTCTGTTTTTTGTATTTTACCGAAATAAAAACTCGAATTTCGTAGATTTTCATTGGGGTAGCAGTATTTTTTTCCCCACTGACAGAAAGAGCAACTCTCTCTCTTTACAATGAACCCCCAATGAAACTTCTAACATGATTAATGAATGTACAGTAAGTTGCACAGTTGACCCATTTTCTTCAAACCTCTTGGTAGGTCGACCATGTGGAGACGGGTTAAGGGGGTCCTCCGGGGGCCCCTTTTCTCTCCGATGGTCATTTTTCATTTTATTGTTGGAAAAGAACCCTTAGGTGGTGGACTATTCGGTCCTAAAATTTTATGGCGCTACGGACAATAGATCCCTCCCCAGGGGGGGGGGGTAAGGGGACCAAAATCTTGAATTTTCGAGCCCATTTCGACCCCATATAAAAAGAAAACAAAAGAAGAAATAGAAAATTTGCGAATGTACTTTTGTTAGATGTGTTTCAAGGATTCTAAAACTGTCTTTTTTTTTGTTCTAGCCTGAAAACTCAATGAGTTCTATTCTTTTGAAATATCAATACCAGTGGACTAAAAACCAATATGTCAACTTTTTTCAAAAACTAAGACCTGAATCAAAAAAATGTATAGAGGAAACTGTGTTTCTTTTCAAAAGTTACATATTTTAGTCAAATTTCATAAGAATCAAACTTAAAACAAAAAATTTCATAATTTTTATGATATAAGTAAAAATTTTTTAAATTTTTTTCTTTTTTGGAAATTACAATTCACAGTGTGAATATGATGTTATGCATGGAGATAATCGAAATAAAAATGGAAACGGCATTCAATTACATAAATTTTCCATTATATCACACTAAAACAAAAAATTTAGTTTTTGGCCTATACTGTAAAGTTACTTACTTTCAAAATTCAAAAGAATAGAAGTCATTGAGTTTTTACGCTAGAACAAATTTAAAGACAGTTTTGGAATCCTTGAAACATTTCTAACAGTTATATTCCCCTTTTTTCCATTTTTACATTTCATTTTTTTTTTATAATGGTTCAAATCCAAAAATTTCGTTTTTTTTATTTATTGGTAAATTTTCGCATATAAAAATAATTAAAAAAAAATGCAAAATCCCCGAATATATCTTTGTTAGAAATGTTTCAAGGATTCCAAAACTGTCTTTGAATTTGTTCTAGCATAAAAACTCAATGACTTCTATTCCTTTGAAATATGCATAAAAATGACCAAAAAAAACTATTTTTCAAATTTTTCGGAAAAACTAAGGCCTAAATCCAAAAATTTCAAATTCAAATATGTTTGTCTTGCAAAACTACATATACTCACCAAGTTTCAGACCAATCGGATCAAAAAAATTTTCATTCCGGAGGACCCCCTTAAGGAAGGACTTGGGTTATTCCAAAGTGCCGATGAACACCCAGATCCAGGCAATGGCCATCCGCTTTTGGTTCAACAAGAAAATGACCACCATCTGTAACATGTATATCTCCCCAGCTGAACCTTTCTCATTGCCGGATTTTGAGAACATCAGTACTCAATTGCCTGGGCCCGTTTTTGTGGTAGGCGACCTCAATGCGAAGCACGTGGCTTGGGGCAACGCCCAAAGCGACCAGCGTGGTAGGCTCATTAACCAATTCATTACGAGATCCAATTTCTGTTTGCTCAACACTGGGACCGCCACTCATTTTCACGTCCAAACAGGGACGACCTCCGCCAGCGACCTCAGTTTCAGCACTCCAGATATGTTCCCCGATATTCTGTGGAGCGTGCTGGAAGATACTTATGGCAGTGACCACTTCCCCATTGTTATGGAAGTGAGGCAGTTTGCTCCAGTGCCAGCAGAACCTCGATACTGCATGAAGCGTGCCAACTGGGATAATTTTGAAGCCTTAACCCAGATGGTAGAAATAAATGACCTGCTGGAAGTTGACGACATGGTGGAGCGATTTACCGGTACTCTCAGGAGTGCTGCTAGTGCTGCTATCCCGATGTCACGCGGTGGTACACCAAAGTACCGTGTTCCTTGGTGGAATAATGACTGCGCTGTGGCAAACTTTGAGCGGCGGCAAGCCCTGAGACGCTCTAGACGTACCGGCGAGCTGGCGGATATAATTGCATATAAGCGAGCAAGAGCGAAGGCTCAATTCATCAAGGACGCTGCTAGGCGGAGCTCGTGGCGCAAATATGTTAGCAGCCTTAACACCGACACGCCTATGACCAAAATTTGGCAACGTGTGGGCAAGATGAAAGGAAAATACAGCTGTGGCAGGTCTTGTTTGGAAGTGAACGGCATACTCACGGCGGATCCTCAGCGGGTGGCGGCGGCGCTGGCTGATCGTTTCGCACAAAATAGTAGCGAAGCTCAGTATCCACCTGCTTTCCGAGCACAAAAATGCCAAAGAGAACAACATAAACCAGATTTCGCAACAGAAACAGTCTTCTCGTACAACGAGCCTATCACCTTTCTTGAAATCTACCGCACCTTAAGAACTTGCAATAATACTGCACCAGGCCCTGATGGGATTCATTATCAGATGCTCAAGAGGATGCACTAACAGCCTTACGCCAGCTACTTCATATATTCATTAAGGTCTGGATGACCCGTGTATTTCCAAAGGACTGGCGCACTGCAACAATCCTTGCCTTTGCCAAACCTCAGAAACCGGCCACCTGTACAGACAGCTACCGACCTATCGCCCTAACGAGTTGCGTGTGCAAGCTGTTGGAGAGGATCGTAAACGTTCGCCTTGTCCGATGGCTGGAAGCGGAAGAAATTTTGAGTCCTGCCCAATTCGGCTTCAGGCAGCTTCGGGGGACAACGGATGCAGTCGTGAGACTGCCGAGTCATCTGGTCCAGAATACTGCCGCCCGAAAGCAGAGCTTGTGTATCTTTTTCGACCTGCACAAAGCATATGATACCGTTTGGAGTCATGGGCTCCTCCACCGTGTTTATGGGTGTGGCCTTCGGGGCAATTTGGCCTTTTTTATCCAGCAGTTCCTCCACGAGAGAAGTTTTCGTGTAAAAGTGGGATCCATGTTATCGCCTTGGCAAATACAGCAGGAGGGCCTACCCCAAGGTAGTGTGCTGAGCTGCACTCTCTTCTCTCAGGCCGTAAATGACATCACCTCCACACTGCCAGCCGATGTCTCGTCGTCATTGTACGTTGATGACTTTATGATCTACTCTTCATCAGCGTATTTACCGGCACTGTCGCGCAGGGTACAGTTGGCAATCAACGGTGTGAATGACTGGGCGACGGAAAATGGCTTCGTATTCTCCACTGGGAAAACTATAGCCCTGCACTTTCAGGGACGGTGCCGACGTGACCCTCCACAGCTACTTCTCCGGGGAGTGCCGATAAGCTTTGCTCATAGTGCCAAATTTCTGGGTCTGACTATTGACGACAAACTATCGTGGAAACCTCACCTGACCGCGCTGAAGTTTGATTGCAATAGAAGAATGAATCTATTGAAATGTGTATCAGGCCTGGCGTGGGGAGCTGACCGTGTAACGTTGCTGCGCTTATACAGAACCCTGATCAGAAGTAAGCTGGACTATGGATGTACTATATACCAGTATGCAAGGGAAACTTCGTTATTAGCGCTAGACCCGGTGCACCACACGGCCATAAGGCTTTGCACTGGCGCCTTTCGGACCTCCCCGTCGGCCAGTTTGTGTGTGGAGAGTGGAGAACCCCCACTTTGGCTCCGCCGTGTGCAACTGAGCCTACAGTACCTGGCCCGTCTAGATCAGCTGCCTCTGTCTCCTACATGGAGAAGCGTGCACGCGCCTTCCGGGCGACATCTGCCTTTCCCATATTGTCTGCCATCATCACTAAACTATCCTGCGCTGACGGCCGCCATGCAGCTGGGACCCATGAGAGTGCAACCTGTGCTTTTTGACTGCTCTCCGACATGGCGTGTCCCCGTGGAAAGTTTCTGCCCTGGATGTCGAATGCCAAAAAAGGGATCAATGCCGGCTAACATCCTGAAGGGAATTTTCATGGATCATATACTGGAGAAACATGCAAACTCTGTGAAGATCTATACAGACGGCTCAAAGACAGGAGATGCTGTGGGCGGCGCCGCTGTGTCCGGGGAATTGGTGAGGGCTAGGAGACTGCTCCCAGAGACCTCGATTTTCTCAGCGGAGCTTCATGGTGTGATGCAAGCGCTACAGCTGATTGAGGAGCACGCATATCACTCTTTCACCATCTTCGTGGACTCGAAAAGTGTAATAGATGCTGCTCAAATGTACAACAGCACCCACCCCATTATTGCGGAGATCGTCACAAAACTGGCACAGTTCGTAAATGAACAGAAGAGTGACGAGGTATGCTGGGTGCCCGCGCATGTGGGGATATCCGGCAATGAGAGGGCAGACCGGGAAGCTAAGCAAGCTGCTGGGTCAAGTGAGAGAACACTAAATTTGATGGTCCCTTCCCGTGATTTTTATCCTCGCATCAAGGCGGCGGTGAGGGATCTGTGGCAGCGAAACTGGACGGCCACTACAGACAATAAATTGAGAAACATTAAGCTCACTGTCCGAGAGTGGTCATCATCTAACTGCCGTGCTCGTCGAATGGAGGTGATACTTTGCCGCCTCCGCATCGGCCATACTCGCATAACACACGGCCACCTCATGGAGCGACAGCCGCAGCCGCAATGCGAACGGTGCCGTGTTCCCCTTACTGTCGTACATTTTCTTGCTGAATGTCCAAGATACTCTGCTATACGCAAAGTGTGTTTCCCAAATCTTCGTGGCTGCGCGGAGAATGTGTTGATTGGAATACTCAGGGAAAACGAGCGCTCAGGCTTTAACGCAGCAGCGTTGCAGCTGTTCCTGGAGAGGTGCAAGCTATTTTCTGAGATTTAACAGGAAGCCACGTAGTAATGCACTGTAGCCAAGCGTGATATCGTATTGGAAGATTGTAGATGAAGAAACTGCAATATGGCCGGGCGCGCTGCGCTGCGTTGGTACCTCGGGGGGTTTCAGCGTGGGTAAGGCGTCCGGCCATAATGGGTGGGCAGCTGAAACCCCCTACGGGGTTTGGCTGCCCAGTGTGTTCGAATGTACTGTAGTATGTACGAAATTTCAATGGGGAGACAATTATAATCTCGAGTTGTAATTATAATTACGATCATATAATTTTTGATGTTCAAATAATGTCGATGTTCATCTTACGTGGTAAATTATAAAGCCTGATACTGATTAAATTATGTGACCTCCGGTGCGATATAGTTTGAATAACTGAAGCGCTAGCAAACCTGTGTTACTACTACTACTACTACTACTACTACTACTACTACTACTACTACTACTACTACTACTACTACTACTACTACTACTACTACTACTACTACTACCACAAGTTTACGCGCAACATGATTCTGTATCCACCACGCGATGGAAATGTGAGGTCCCGAGCTGAGAGTTACGTAGGCCTTCTTTTTGTTGAAACGTTTTTGTTTTGTGACAGACCATCTTTTTTCGGTTCACTGCTGTCCTGTTTTTTTAGCAACTGTTGTTTTTTTTTCTTCAGAGTCGCTTGTTTCTTTCCGCTTGGCCAATGAACTAATTTGTTTTTGGTTACTCTGAAATCATCCCTTTATGATACGTGCGCAAAGTACGAGATCCCCGTTTTTTTTCGTGCTACTTGTTTCTCCTGCTCTGCTCGTACTGTTTTGTTTTGCTTGTTTTTCTTGACATTTTCTTGGGTGTTTGTTCGTTTCTCAGCCTAGGAGTTGGTTTCTCCTTGACGCATTTTTTTGGGTGTTAGCCGTTGCTCTTTTTCCCACCCGTTTTAATTTGTGAAAATTTTCCGTTGTTATTTCACACCGACCGTCCTTCTTCTGCCATCGAGTCGAGTCTACAGTAACCCTATACTCGTATGTATTATATAATTTTATGACCATAATTTATATATAGATTATACTTATATTTAAACGTCCTTCCAATACCGTTTCATCTCATTCGAATTATGCATGAAAATTTTATACTTGATGCTGAGTGTGGAAATGTATCAGCTTTCACGCTTGTGCATGTGAATTCAACATAGCTCATACATGTGAAGTTGTCATGACCTATATGCTTGCAGATATAAACTCAACATAGCTTCTATGCACACTTGTTTAATCCGTAGTTGTTTAGTTAGCTGTTGTACATAATATGATATGACCTGAATTTTGTGCGTATTTTTAGATGCTTAAGGTCATCTTTCTTCAGTGTTTATTTCTTCTTTTAGACACGGTATTACATTTATTTGATTTTAATAACAGATCTAAATGTGCGAGAATGCTGTATGTGTGTAGGCATGTGGTGCCCTGTATATATATACGTACCGTAGGCCCGCTAGGCTGCCGTTGTAACGCCGTAAGAAACTATCATCCAAGTGAAAAAGCCCAAAAATAGAAATTTTTTAATAAACTGTGACTGAATTAGCGTCTCGAATTATTGTTCCTTTTATGTTTTCACTCTTATAAGTCTTTCTTTTAGTATATAAAGAACGAGACACCATGATTAAATATTACTTCACATACTAATACGATTACATTACACAAGTTTCGGCGCGTTGAGAACACTGACGAAATGAAACAAAGTTAAGCAATCACTGAGGTTTATTGAGGACAAATCTGTATATGAAAATTGATTACGGTATTCAACGGCTAGTGGAAGCATCGAATGGAAAGATAGAGTGTGACACGCGCACATTTGGTGTATTTTTACATCGAGATAAGGCTGATAACAGAAGTGATATTGATGAAGGTGTGCTGGTAATATGGCTGACAGGTGCAGCATGATCTGAAGGTGCTAATGCTACCAGATGCGGTGTATGTGGGCTGGTATTATAGCTGCCAGACACGGTGTGTGTGGGCTGGTATTATAGCTACCAGACACGGTGTGTGTGGGCTGGTATTATAGCTACCAGATGCGGTGTGTGTGGGCTGGTATTATAGCTACCAGATGCGGTGTGTGTGGGCTGGTATTATAGCTACCAGATGCGGTGTGTGTGGGCTGGTATTATAGCTACCAGATGCGGTGTATGTGGGCTGGTATTATAGCTACCAGATGCGGTATATGTGGGCTGGTATTATAGCTACCAGATGCGGTGTATGTGGGCTGGTATTATAGCTGCCAGACACGGTGTGTGTGGGCTGGTATTATAGCTACCAGATGCGGTGTGTGTGGGCTGGTATTATAGCTACCAGATGCGGTGTATGTGGGCTGGTATTATAGCTACCAGATGCGGTATATGTGGGCTGGTATTATAGCTACCAGATGCGGTGTATGTGGGCTGGTATTATAGCTACCAGACACGGTATATGTGGGCTGGTATTATAGCTACCAGATGCGGTGTGTGTGGGCTGGTATTATAGCTACCAGATGCGGTGTATGTGGGCTGGTATTATAGCTACCAGATGCGGTGTATGTGGGCTGGTATTATAGCTACCAGATGCGGTGTATGTGGGCTGGTATTATAGCTACCAGATACGGTGTGTGTGGGCTGGTATTATAGCTACCAGATGCGGTGTATGTGGGCTGGTATTATAGCTACCAGATACGGTGTGTGTGGGCTGGTATTATAGCTACCAGATGCGGTGTATGTGGGCTGGTATTATAGCTACCAGATACGGTGTGTGTGTGTGGGCTGGTATTATAGCTACCAGATGCGGTGTATGTGGGCTGGTATTATAGCTACCAGATACGGTGTATGTGGGCTGGTATTATAGCTACCAGATGCGGTGTATGTGGGCTGGTATTATAGCTACCAGATGCAGTGTATGTGGGCTGGTATTATAGCTACCAGATGCGGTGTATGAGGTGGTATTATAACTACCAGATGCGGTGTATGTGAGGTGGTATTATAACCACCAGATGCGGTGTATGTGGGCTGGTATTATAGCTACCAGATGCGGTGTATGAGGTGGTATTATAACTACCAGATGCGGTGTATGTGAGGTGGTATGATAGCTACCAGATACGGTGTACGTGAGCTGGTGTTACAGCTACCAATTACAGTATATGTCGAGCTGCTAATGCTACCAGCTACAGCAAATATCTGCTGGTACTACTTACTATTACCAAATGCAGTATAGATGAGCTGGTATTAAAGCTACCAGATACAGTATTTGAGAGCTAGTATTAAAGGTTACCAGATACAGTATATGTGAGCTGGTATAGCCACCAGGTACACAATAATTTTTGGAGGAAACATTAATTTCGGTTCGGAAACGGACATGTCACGGGATGATGGCATTTTTAAAGTGAATGATTCAGATATTGGGAGAGACAAATATTGGGGATGAAGGAGGTTTAAATATTAGGGATGGCGAAGTGGGAAGTTTTAGGTTAAATGGCGAGTGAGGTGGAGTCTTACGTAGTCTTAATGCGAGCAAGAGTAAGGAAAAACACGTTAAAAGTCATAATAACGAGGAAATTTTCGGCATCCCACCCATCAAATGTCAAATCAACAAAGCTGAAACAAATTGAAAAATTTAAATTTCACAGAAACGTCGAAATTTTAGAAACTAATTAGATGAATACGTCAGAGAATAAAATCTACGAATGTCCGTCATAACAAAACTTCGAGATGTAAGCTCGTCTTATTAAGGGATAGTTAGGTTTTCGAAATTAAAGATTTGAAAAGTTTCAATATCGAAAGTATTTGATGCGTGTCTAAATATTGGAAGCTGACTTTCTTAGATTTTAAATCCGTTTTGGCTTTCCTTTCAGAAATTTTTAATCTTCGTCGTTTCTGTGAAAGTAGAATTCCCAAAATTTTCTTTTGGTTTTATATTTGTTCTTCGATGACGGTTGGTGATTACGCAAAATGTTTCTCTTCATTATAATTAGTTTTACTGGTTTATCCTTGCCGTTCTGTTATTATTATTATGATCATGATATTGATGTAAAGTATTTATATATTTATATATTGGAAATAGTTGTTACCCAAGCTACATAGTACAGCTCATGGTAGTAAAAATACGCATTAAAAAGGGCGACTGGAGAATATAAATCGATATAATAGAGGGAGATATACCTACATATTGCAGGTGAGGCGTAAATATCTGAGGGAGCGATACAAATATTTAATAAAAACGCCTACAATTAGGGAGTGTTACAAATATTGCGAGGAGAGACAGTTACAAGCTGGTATATGTGGCGGGAGTTACATCAAGATAACGCTATAATTCAACGGGCCCTGTAATAATAATAGTGAGTAAAATAAAACCAATTAAAATTACAGAGTAATGCGACTGAATGAGTTGACTCTAACAAGATTATGGCGAGACATTATTTAAATAATAATTGAATAATATTCATTAATAAAAATTAAATTTAATTAATTAATTAATTAATTAATATTCATTATCTGGAGCTTACCTCTGATTGGTTACTCCGAAAAGTTACTCTTCTTTAATCAAATTTACATGATGTACTATCTAATGTACTATATGTACTATCCTCAATAGATCGTTATCTATTTTGAATAAATACCATTTATTTTCAAAAAATACGATTTGCCTTCAATAATTAATATATTTTTCAAATGGAAATTATTTGTTTTTAATGAATATGATTTATTTCCGTTATAAATAATTTCAATAAGTACAATAATTTGTATTAATTTCAATAATGAAATTCGTACGTACCGCCTACTTCGTCTCCTTGTTTATGATAAGTTGATGCATCACGCACACAACAGTTGGCTCGATCGGAGTCGATACCCACTTTAACTTTTTCGCTGGAGCATACATGTTTTTCGCCGCCCAAGCAATTTAATTACTTGGGCAGCGAAAAACATGCATGCTATGGCGAAAAAGTTAGACTGGGTACGCAGCTCTCACAAAGCTGTGAGGTTCGGTTACAATGCAAAGCTTCACTAAAATCTGCATGGTGTCAAATTCTACTTTGTCTGAACCTTTATTTCTTTATCTAGTTCGAATCTCTTTTGTTCATGTCTTATGTCAGGTATTTAGTTTGCATGTACATCAGTTTTTTGAAGCTTGTATTACAACGCTTTTATGATAGGGGCCATTCGCTTTCTTAGTTATACGCAACTTGTGCCATGAGATGTAAAAAATTTGACCAATTTTTCTTCTTATACGCAGGTCGCTACCTCAGAATGTGGGCAGCCTACCGGCGCGCCATTTTAGAGAACCCATCTAAGATCCTTCCCGAGTTACCCTAACAAAAAGGGTAATTTTCATCCCCCAAGGGGCGTATGAGATTTTTATTATACACTCACATTTGGAGAATGAATTGACGCTTAAAATGAGACTAATTTCAAATTTTTAGGTGCAATACTTTAGAAATTATGACTCACACAAAATGAGGCTTATAGAGAAAACTCGGGAAGGATCTTAGATGGGTTCTCTAAAATGGCGCGCCGGTCCCCCACCGAGGGGCGTATGAGATTTTTATTATACACTCACATTTGGAGAATGAATTGACGCTTAAAATGAGACTAATTTCAAATTTTTAGGTGCAATACTTTAGAAATTATGACTCACACAAAATGAGCCTTTTGAAAAATCGGTCAGAGGCTAGGAGAAACTTGCTCTTCATCTTCCTCCAGGGAGCGTATGACAGTTTTATTATACACTCACATTTGGAGAATAAATCGATCTTTATAATGAGACTACTTTCAAATTGTTAGGTGCAATATTTTAGAAATTATGACTCACACAAAATGAGACTTATAGAGAAAACTCGGGAAGGATCTTAGATGGGTTCTCTAAAATGGCGCGCCGGTGGGCAGCCTCTAGAATTTGAACTAAGTTGAAACTTACGTTCGACTTCCGTAGAGTTTAGCACAATTATGCGGTAAATTACTGATTTTTGAGTGCGTACAGGTGCTTCTTATAAACTTATTTTAAGCTTACTATAATGCATAATTACATCTTTTATTTCATATCGTACAATTGTTTTAGAAGTGCAGATAGCCTATGGTGAGGTGCTTTATTTGTTTTTCTAGTTTCATTATTAGTGGGTTGTGCCTGAAAAAGGGGTTTGAATAAATGAATTTTAAAGTTGAAGAGCTAATATAAGTTTGAAGTCTTTTTATTGAAAGCCCCTGAAAAATTACAGTTTGTTATTGAGAGCAGCAAAAATACGTGCTGATAATTGAAGAGCAGCGAAAGCACAATTTTGAAGTTCGTGATTGGACGAAATGGACGTTATCGAAAAAATTTCAATAGTTTTTCATAAAAAGCTTTAAAGTATTAATCAAGTATTAATTAAAGTCACAGAAGCGATTTGATAAAATGTTTTGAAGTTCAATACTGAAAAGCTGTGAAGAGAACAATTTTTAAGTGTGAGCTTTTTCAAAATAATTTTGAAGTCCTTTATCGACAGATTACAAAAAAATTAAAGTCTGTAATAGAATTGCTTTCAAAAAATTAGTTTGAAGTTTCATTACTGAAAAGTTTAAAAATATGCTTGAAGTTATTGTAGGGCATGCAGAACAAAAATAGTTTGATGTTTGTTATTGAAAGGTGGAATATGATTGTAATTCATCATTGAAAAAATGTAAAAAATTCGTAGCTTGTTTTTGAAAAAGTATAAAGATATTTAAAGTCCGTTATTGAAAGAATGTAAAAAATTCAGACTTTGTGATTGAAAAACTGTAAAAATTCTCAAAGTTCTCATTGAAAGTTGTAATAAAATTTGAAGTTTGTTATTCGAACGGTAAAAACTTTGAACTCGTTATTGAAAAAGTACAATTTTTTAACGATTCCGTTTTTAAAAGGATGTAAAATCTTTTAATTTCGTTACTGAAAAGTGAGATTTCTTTCACTTTTCATTATTGATTGAATATAGAAAATTTGAATTTCTCTATTGAGAGTGTGAAAAATCTCAAAGTTCGTCATGGCAAGATAGATTGATGTTTGCTATAGAAAGAGCAAATAAAAATTTGAATTCTTTTATTGAAGGAACATAAAAAATCCTGAATTTTTTTTTTTGAAAGAGAATAAAAATCCTGAATTTTGATATTGAAAGAACGTAAAAAAAGAATTTCGTTATTGGGAGTGTGAATTGTTTAAAAGTTCCCGTTATTGACGAGCCCGAAAATGACATCGTCGTGGTGATTGGCAGCCATCACCGGGCGCTCAGCTACCAAAACCACAAGGAAAAGCTCAGCGATATTTACCTCAAAAAACTACACATGTATGCTGCTGAATGTTGTAAAAACTGTGTTCAACATCACTCACCACGCGCATATGTGTCACAGCAAAGAAATGCTATAAAGGTTGCATAAACTCAACTACGGTCATCAACTTTGAAAAAATCTATGCCATCGCCGACAACATGACATTCTACTAAAGTATATAAACATTACCTCAACATCCTTACCATCACACCAAAATTTGTAAATGCCAACTTCAACAAGTCTACGCTATGCCAAACTTTGTGAATGTTCTCAACATTAACGGCAATGACCGTTTTAGTATTACTTAATTACTTACGGCTTAATTACCTACGGCTGTAAGTAATTAAGTTTCAAATATCTACGAGAACAACTCTGCTTTTTACAAATGTTTACATTGTCAGCGCTCAGTATAAAGTTTCGACAGCGGCGTAGCAGTGACATGCAAAACTGAATGCAAAAATGAATGCAAATTAATAAGAACATGCATTGCATGAAAAATAAAGCAGTGGCATACAAAAATGAATGCAAAAATGAATGCAAATTAATTATAACATGCATTGCATGAAAAATAAAGTAGTGGCATACAAAACTGAATGCAAAAATGAATGCAAATTAATAAGAACATGCATTGCATGAAAAACAAACTAAGCCACTCATTGAATTGAATAAGAACGTGAAACTATATTTCTGTAGGTAAGAATTAATCATGGAACGCATTGAGTAATAATTTAAGTATACATTCCAAGAAGTTGAAACCATGTTTATTCAACAAGAGCTCAAGTTTCCATTGTGCCAAGTTAGGACTGGAATGAAAAAGAATTAAAATGTATATTGCATTGCATCTACATTCAAATATCCACTTCAGTAAGAAAAAATATAAAAGTGCAACGCGTTGAATACAAGTTCAAGTAAGCAATGCAATGAATAAGAAATAAAATGTGAAATAAACAAAATACTATACAGAATATGTAGTGTATTAAAGAAAATTCAAGAATAAATACATTAGATGAAAATCAAAATATATATTCAGTAATGCATGAAATAATTATTGAAAAATGTGGACGAGTAAATATGAAATTAAATATGGAACGCATTACATGCAAAAAGACGAGTTACCAAACAGTAATCATTAGCAATACTTCTAATAGAAATTCATCAGTAATAATTATGTATAAATTTTTCAAAAATTAATTTCGAATGCTTAACTTTGCTCATCTACTGTCCAACTGGCTCTTTTCTACCAGTCTAACTGACCCTCATCTACCGTTTGAATTATTTGGCATCTACCAGTATAGTGACCCTCATCTACCTACCTACTTACCACTCTACCCTCTTAACGAATTCGAAAAAAAGCTAATCGACCACCACGCCGACTGGAATAATTTGGTATTTATACTCAAATGAGTTGCGAGCAAGGTAACAAAAGCAAGTCAGCAGTAAAGGTATAAAACTCGTAAAACTATGAATACATACACATGAATATTCTATTAGTGTACGAGAACAATACCTTGCATGATTATCTTATTCCTAAGTAACATCTCTCTGCTTATGATATTAATATATATTTAATAATGAAAAAAGTGGTACAGCGGGTTTACTACAAACTTACTGGGAATTAAGTTCGAAAATGATCTAAAAAGCATCTCGAAATCTAGGATTCCTCAAATCAACCTTCTAAATTGCTCAAATAATTAACATCTGGCAAAAGAGGGGTCACGTAGCCCAGTGGTGAACGTCCTTGCCCAGCATTTAGTGATCTCGGGTTCTAATCCCCGCGGTGGCAAAATGTTGGGCTAAAATAAGAACTACGGTGTGTTCCTATTGAAAAGAAAGTAACCCGAAATTCACATTCAGGTGTATATGAAGTATTATATTACCATATTATTCTACGGCTCCCAAGCCACTGAGATCGCGACCTGAATAGAGCGAAGAGATAGGATTGTTAAGAATTGGCTGTAGAAAACGGAATCTACACGCAAGGTGTTTCCCCATACTGTTTACTCTGCGCTTTAAAAACAGCAAGTTAGGAAAGATGAAAAATAAAAAAATAAAACCCAACAGAGAAGATATGGTTACAGGAAGAAGAAAAGTGGACACGAAAGATGGAATTCCTGAACGCCTATCTATGTATGGATGCATAGTTGAAACCTAGTAGTCAACCCCAATATGCAAATGGGCAGAGGTTTGATCGAGAATATCAGTCATTGCATCAGTCCATATTTCAAAGGAATCTGAGAACTGAATGCTGGATGTCGTGCATGAATTTAACTGGAATCACGTTATTTGTTATCATAATCACACTCATTATAACTATTTTTTTTCGATTACAGACACAAAGTCAACTTCCACAACTCAGCGGGTATCTACGGCTACAAATTGAGTTATACATACAGGGAAGCGTAAGTTCAACATGGGAAAAAGGTCATGAGCAAATACCAGAAAAACTTAAGTTTAGGTTCTACATTACGCAACAAGCAGCTTTAAGTTGGCGTAAACTTAAACTTGAGCTTTGTTCTGACGTGTTACAACATCCCACAGAAAGACAATAAAAATATAAACATTCAAGATGTAAATGCTCCCATACGTAACAAAAATCAATTGCAGAGATTTGAAGCCCTGTCAAATTAGTAGAAAGAGGCCACGTCACTTGGAAAAGTCATGCTATACGCTCTCATACCGACCATCTCTCCCCTACCTCTGCTATTGGGGTCGCCATTGGCCTATGCGAGAGATATTTATGAAGATCTATATCACACGTACTTTAAAATTACCGAATGAGAAAAGATTTCAATTTGGTTTGCAATATTTACGGCTTCAGTGAACGCTGTGGGACGAATCGGTGGTAGCGTCAAAATTGCTTGTAATCGCGGCGACGATTCGAATCCTGATACTAGGAGAAATTACATGCAGCTTACGGCTGTTGTTGATTGTTTGAGGGATTCATTGAATGTTGATTGTTTTAAGGGATCTCGCATGCTTATACGACTTCATTTGTTGGAGCATCACTCATTATTACTTAATATCCTTGAAGTACGATAAGACAGATGATTTAGGTTTTTAAAGAATTAATCAATTCGAAACATAACGTCCCAAATGGTAACGCACGAGACGAAATTTTAAATTTTTTAGTCATTTAGGAAGATAGCGAGCAAGACGGTAAGCCACAGAACAACTCTCTCCCGCTAGATGAAGGACAAAAATGGCTTCCCTTTGAATGGCTTCTCAGCAAGTTGAACTTAATTATTAATTTATGGATCGTACTTGTATTCAACCACAGTTGATTTGAATGTTGTTATTTTCTTAGGCATCTCATTAATAAATGATGTTAGCGTGAAGCATAATAATGAACAATCATTTTTCTATTGAGCTTACATAAGAACATCATAATTTGCTAGCTACCCCAAGTTTCAGTAAGCCAATACTACACCTTTTTCAGTTCAAATTAATCCAAGTCAAGTCCAAATCTACGTGTCGTTCAATGGTAACCTTTTGTAGTTGCATGTGTATATGATTTTATTGGAATTTCACGCATATAAATCTCTGTATGAGTGTAAACTACTCGATACTACTTTGTGTGTGTGTAACATAAAATTACCTTTGAACATAAATATTTGAATGGATGCATACTGTCATCAATTTAGAATTGTAAAACAACTTTAATGTGTAGTATAATACGAATTTTTTATAATTGACTTCTACCTGTTACTCAGCTCAAAGATCTGAATCACACTCTGCCTCCTGATGCTGGATACTTGCTACATTTGACTACAGCTTGTTTTTATATTGCAGAAATTTTATGTATTCCTTGCTGAAAGGAAAAACGTTTTTCTTGTTCATCATATCTAATAGATACATATTTAACACAAAAAACTCTCAGATTAGCGAGTGATAATGTCAGTTCTTAACTCAACCTGGGGTTGGATTAATTTGAACTTGACTTGGATTAATTTGAACTTCACTTGGATAAGTTTGAACTTGACTTGGATTAATTTGAACTTGACTTGGATTAATTTGAAGTGAAAAAGGTGTAGTTTCACCGCACTAGTACATGTAAGTTTCGGCGTATTTGTCTGAGTTTCAGCGCCTTAGTTCAAGTTTCAATCGAAGCATCAGTACTAGCTTCAGCGAACTAGCTCAAATTTCAGCCAACTAGTATTAGTTTCAGTTATTACTACTAGTTTTAATGACCTGGTGCTAGTTTCAACGCATAAATTAAAATTTCAACGCACATGTACAAGTCTTTCCCCATTTTTGTGCGTAAATCTATGCCTTTGATACGTTTCATTTTCTACTATAATGATTTTGGAAATACAGAATAGCAAAAGTGATCCTAAAGATATGATAATCTCGCATTTGATGCTATTTACAGCACGCAAACAAATGATTAAAGAGATAAAATATGATGAAGAGACTATGGTCTCGAAGATGAATATTTACCATCCTTCTCGTGTACTCTAATCACCTTTTACAATATTTCTACGCTGTTCTTTGTGATTAAATAGGCATTTTAGTTTTCGCATTCTCTACGTTTCGAAGGAATTCGTCTGTGATCGTTGGGAGCGATAATTATCGCTATTATAATTATTTCCTATCATACCCTGTCTAACTTTTTCGCCGCCTGCATGCATGTTTTTCGCCGCCTAAGCGATTTAAGCGGTCAAATCTCTTATTCGGCGAAAAACATGCGTACAGGCGGCGAAAAAGTTATACTGGGTAGGTAGTAGGAAATACAGCAGGGACCGCTGCGTGAATCACAGTTTATTATATTCTATATAGACTTAATAGAAGAGGTAAAAAGCCTTCAGGGTAAATGCTAAACCGTACTTCATAAGCCTGGAATAGGTAAATGCAGGTCGTGGAGCAAAACATCAAAGCCAACGCGAACTCACGAGGTAGATTCTAACCTCAAAATCTATCGTTTGTGTTATTACTATACATAATACAATTCAATTTTAAATCATCAAAAATTATAAGAGTATCATAACTCCAGAATCTATCGTTAGTATTATTATTAAACATAATACAATTTAATTTTCAACCTTCAAAAATTTTAAGAATATTATAACCTCAAACCTATCATTATTATTATTATTATTATTATTATACGTAAATACAATTACTTTTCAAACCTTCAAAAATTATATGAGTGTCATTTAAGTGACCTCCGCAGACCAATACAAAAACTATCGCCCATTTTAATGCTCAGGTACTGCACATAACTCAAGTTTCCAAGACTACGTGGAGTTTCCCACAGTTCGAATCATTTAAGCGATTCCTAGGTAAAGAAGTCCCGAAAACAGCGGGATGTGCACATATTTTCAATCATTGTAAAACTCTCCATGCGTTTTAAAACTCGAAGAAACTCAAATCGTTTTTGGAGTAAGCATGATTCGATGCTGATAAATCTTGTGAAAGCAAGATTTTTCAGGCTCTGTAGATGCGTTTGAGGTAAATGCGAAATTTAAATATAAATAGAATGGCAGCAAGTTATTTAAGCTCTTCAAAACATCCCTTAAAAACTACAGCTTTTGAATTCAAAGTGTTCTAATTTTAGAAAATTTTTAGGCCCTACCGAGCCTTGACGATAACCCAAAAAGGGCTGGATGATATTAAATGTGGTCATAAGAAATGAAATGCTTTAGAATGATTTCCTTGAAGATTACATAAGAAATAACGATAGTTAATCTCCAATAGAGATCATGTGGGAGCGAGCCGGATTTCAGATACCCTGCGTACAAACTGAAAGAGAATAAACAAGAGCTTCCCAAAGGCATTTCACATGAGAGAAGTTCAAAGTGCCACAGACCCTCTGATGTAAGCCTATAAAAGCTGGTAAAGGATTAGATCCTAAAAGAAAGGTTCAAAATTGTTACTAAAGCGTCTAAATTAGGCTAAGATACTCGATCCCTAAGAAAATCTTCAAATATGTTCCTTAAACTGGGGATAGATCAATAAAAGCTTATGAGGAATTTGATACCGGAAAGAATCTTCAAAGATAATTCTCATATTAAAAATAAAGTGTTAAAAAGCCTCTAAGGTGTTTAAAGAGGCAGAATTTTCATCCTCTTAATAGTTTTCATTTTTACTTTACCACGATCGTTTCTCTGAGCCGCCCAATGCAGCATAGGTTTGGTTCAATAAATGCGTACAAGTTCACTTCCTCATTTATCCGCTCGTTGCCATACATACAGGCACATGCAGGAAATATCGTTACCAATAACGATTAGAAATGAAGAAATTATGGAGTGAACAGAAAATAGTCACAAATATTGATGGAAATTGTCTGAAACAAGAAATACAAACGCTGAAATTACTAGCGCAATTATATCGCTAACTGACACTAAGGGCTCGAGCGGAGGCGGTTACACGAGGCGCCCGTCCCCACGCGAGCCCCAACAATAATGTGTTAGGACTACACACCTCCCTACAGAGCTCGATATCCCTAAACTATGGAGAGCCGCGAGTTCCTTTTGTATTTATTAAACCCGCGGGACACGAATCTTCAAATGAACGTTTGGCGTTTACACCGCCCCTCAATTTGATCATACGACAAATTCAATTCACAAGTTTAATTGTTAACAAAATTACGAACGCAAATAAATTACTAACACAACTACAAACTACCCTTAACTGGTTACAAATTCAAGGCAATAAACTAGCACTTCGGCATAGAAATCAACTTTACAATTGGTCTCTCTAATGTTGTAGTCGCGAAATCCTTTAAATTTGAATTCCTACTCTTCGAGATTTTGACCTTTGCAGACCTAACATTGCCATATTTATCAGGAGTGACATCAACAATACGACCCAAAGGCCATTGATTCCTGGGTAGGAGCGCGTCCATTACGAGGACCAAGTCCCCGACTTCGTA
Source organism: Morinoia aosen (assembly GCA_030386875.1). NCBI lineage: Eukaryota > Metazoa > Arthropoda > Malacostraca > Amphipoda > Talitridae > Morinoia > Morinoia aosen. The sequence goes on along the minus strand of CM059579.1, from coordinate 61,904,910 downwards.
TGAAGGCTTCGTTACTTGCCATTTTTGGCGCTGCTGCAGCAGGACCACGTATTCAGACCTCCAACGACACCAAAACTGGTCCGCCAAGTGCTGAACTTGTCGCCATCGACGAGTTGCATAAGAGCTTTCTTTCTCGAACAAGCCCGGGGGGAAGGTTACTCCCGCATTCAGCAACAACAGATGGTTAGGAGTCAGGGCCTCAAAATCGTTTGGGTCACTACTGACAGCAGTCAGTGGTCTGTTGTTCAAGATGAATTCGGTTTCGCACATTAAAGTGCAGAGTTCGTCGTCGCCCAACTTGACCCGCTGCTCGCTCAAGACAGCTTGGAATACCTTGCGCACAGTTCGTATCTCGCGCTCGTACACGCCACCAAAGTGCGACGCTGTAGGAGTGTTAAATTTCCACACGATATTGCGCTGAGTTAGCCAGGCTTCAGCGTCCTTGTTCCAAGCCTCGATAGATTCTCTCAATTCTCTTTGGCCCCCGGCAAAGTTGGTCCCGTTATCACTCGTGATTGAGGCCACGTTACCACGACGACAGATGAATCGTCTAAGGGCATTCAAAAAGGCATCAGTAGACATTGAATAAATAATCTCTAGATGAATGGCTCGAGAAGACAAGCATGAAATTACCAATCCATAGCGCTTATAAACTTTCCGGCCTAACACGGTCTCGAATGGTCCAAAACAGTCTATTCCAACATTAGTAAAAGCTGGAATGTCGCATTGTAGTCTAACTGCGGGCAGTTCAGCCATGATTTGGCTACCAGGTTTGCCTTGAAGCCTACGGCACAAAACACAAGCGTGACAAACCTTTCTAACTACTGAACTCGCCTTCAAAATCCAGAACCTTTTCCTGAGATTTGCAAGTATAGTCTCTCTACCCAAATGACCTAGCCTACCATGAACTTCAACAATCAATAATTCAGTCTGATAGCAATGAGGCAGTATGATAGGATGTTTAATAGCATAGGAACACTGTAGATTATTCGTTCTGCCACCCACCCTCAAGAGCCCCTCGCTATCGAGAAACGGAGAAAGTTTACGCAATTTTGAAATGCGTGGCAAAGATTTCTTTGCCTGAACTAGCTCTAAATCAGCTTTGAAATTCCTACGTTGCAGGTACCTTACGATTATTAGCTCAGCTTCTTCCAATTCGTCGCGAGAAATATTTGACTTTGAAATTTTTTCTCTAGTCTTCAACGCTTTAACCAGTCTAATTATCGAGGCAATGCGTTTTTTGAGTTTATACCAATTCGAAACTGAGCACATCAATTCGTCAGTCGCACTAGGTTCAGATTTATTCTCACTCGTTGAGCGCGTCACTGTTGTATTTACCTTGACTTCGGGGTCGCTGTCGCTCAAACTCCAGTCTCCCTGCTCAAATCTAGGTTTGTTACTAGAGTAACCTTTCAAAAATTCAGGGCCGTTATTCCACAACTTTGATTGACCTAGTTGGTTGGGAGTGGAACCTCTGCTAACTATATCGGCGGGGTTGTCCCTAGTTTGGACATACGACCATTGATCAGGGGCAGAATGACTTCTAATGAAACAGACTTTATTGTGCACGAAGCGCTGCAATCTTGCGTCATCGTTTTTGATGTACCTGAGGACAGTGAGGCTGTCTGACCAGAACCGTACAGCAGTCAACTTTAACTCTAACTCTGCCTTAAGCTTCAGGTAAGTTTCCACTGCTAATTTAGCGGCACACAACTCTATTCGTGGAACAGTTTTAATTGCAGAGTTATTTAACGGGGTGACTCGAGATTTGCTCGTGAGAAGAGTTGCATTACGATTTTTCCCGTCTTCAAATAAAAGATAAGCTACACACCCGTAGGCCGACTCGCTGCCGTCACTGAACAAGTGCAATGAAATTTTAACAGGAGAGTTATGCTCTTTCAAGCATCTCTTTACTGAGTAAGAGGCAAGAGTTCTAATGTCAGAGACCCAACGATTCCATTTTTGACGCAAGTCTGGTGGCAGTTCGTCATCCCAGTTGAGTTTTCTACGACAAGTTTCCTGGAAAATGAGCCTACCAGGCAAGATGCACGGAGTAACTATTCCTAATGGGTCATAAACAGATGCTAGATTTGCAAGCACATTACGTCTAGTAATAACAGCAGAGTCTTTCAACCGTATCGAAAAGCCCAACTCGTCCGTGCTAGTCTTCCAAGAAATGCCAAGGGCTTTGCTCTCTGATTGAGCACTTTCACATTCGTTCGGCAATGGGCGATTAGGCGCACTCGATTTCAAGTTTACAGGCAAATTATCTAGGAACATTGCGGAATTGCTCGCGAAAGATTTTAAACAAAACCCCGAATTCTTCAGAGTGCCGAATAGTTCGGCAGCTAAGCTTATAGCATTGTTTTCACTCGCTACGGATTTTAGGATATCGTCAACGTAAAAATCTCTCTGAACCGAGCGTCTTACTTCATGAGAGGTTGAATTTAGAATAGTTTCGTTTAAAGCAAAAATGGAAACGCTTGGTGAGCTAGACGCTCCAAAGACATGAACGAGTAATCGGTACTCGACAGTATTTTGGTCAGAGTCGATCCAAAAAAATCTGAGCAGATCGGAGTCCCCTTTGGGCACCCGAACTCTATAAAACATTTGTTCAATATCTGCCATGAAGGCGTACTTTTCTTGACGAAATCTCAGCAAGACTCCAAACAAATTATTTGCTAAATCAGGGCCCTTGCACAAGTTATCATTCAAGGAAACCCCGCGAAACTTCAGTGAACAGTTAAAAACTACTCTGATTTTCCCTTTCTGCTTGTGATACACGGCATGATGAGCTATATACCACACTGGCATACTAGTTACAATTTCAGATTCAGGAATTTTTTCGACATAATCGTTATCTATCATGGCCTGCATGAAGTCTGTATAGTCCTTAAAAAACCGAGAGTTTGAACAAAGTTTCCTTTTAGTCTGCTCGAACAAGCCTAGTACTTGACTCTTGTTATCAGGAAACTCGCAGTTGTCTTTGACAGGTAATCCAATTTCGAGCTGACCATTGGGTAATTTTTTACAATTACGACTTACCGAGGTCAACCATCTCTGCTCGATAGTAGACAGCACGCAGTCTGATGACGTATCTTCGAAATCATTAGCAAACAACTTACGAATGTTGTTCTCTATGTCCTCAGTTTTCATAGAGACGCGATGACAAAATTTCGCAGCTGAGCAGCGAGGCACAGGGCCATTCAATGCCCACCCGAGCAAATGACGCGATGCGTAGGGTTCGTTGGGAGCACCACTTATGATTTCTAGTGGTTTCATTAGCTCAGGAACATTTAAACCAACGAGCAAACCTATTTCTGTTTGCGTAAAGTTAAATGGAACGCTGGACAGATGGTCGTATCCGGCGATGTCGTCCACGGTGGGGAGATCCGTTTTTGTGAACGGCCAGCCATCGTGACGCCTCGTATACACGATAGGAAGCACAATAGAAGAGCTTCCATCAATGCTACTGATCTCCAAGTTGTTTACCACTCTGGTTTTTGTTCTCGTCTCGAAGTTGTGCATGGTAGTTACGCTAAGGACAGCTTCGTGCGTGCGAACTCCTAGAATGTCCAAAAATTTGTCATCTAACCAACAATCCGACGAGCCGCTGTCTAGAACACAATTTACCAGTATTTCGCGTTGACCAGATCGTATTTTCATTTTTACAGGTAGGCAAGGAGCCATTATTTTGTTGTTGGGGTGAGTACGTCTTGCAGACAAGTTTTTTGTGGTCTCTTCAGGCTTTACACTCCTGTGTAGAGCAGTCGGATGCGATTCCTTGCATATTCTACAGGTGAGCTTTTGTGGACAATTAGCTGAATAATGTCCACTGCCTAAGCAGCCAAAGCACAAAGAGTGTTTCTTCACAAAATCGGATTTTTCTCTTTTTGTTCGACGCTCGAAAAATTTGCAACTTTCCAAGGAATGATTAGTCATCTTGCAACACATGCACGATTGCGTCTGTTCCCCCTCAGATAGAATCGTGAGAGTTTTCATTCTTTGCCCTTTCTGATCACCTTCACGAATGCGCGATTTTCGATCGGGTATTTCTCCGAAAATCGGCTGTTTGAGCACTCTTGTTTCGCTCCTGATAAAATCGACGATATTTTTGAAATACACCGTGCCGTAATCATTCAAAAGTCTATCGGTTTGTCTGCGCCATCTTTCTTTTAGCTTGTAAGGCAGCTTCTCTGCTACAGACTGAATATCTTTGGGAGATTGAAGTTGGTTACGAATGGACATGTTCTCTAGATAATTATAGCAACCTACGAGAAATACTGAATAGTCCTCCAAGGCTTTGGAGTCTTCAGCCTTAATTGGTGGCCATCTGTGGAGTTTTTCAAGATAAGCGTTCGAGACTCGAAACTCGTTCCCGTACTCTTCCTGTAGAAGTTCTTTAGCTTTCATGTAGGCAAGGTTCGCGCTGCAGTGGGAACATGAATCCACTAGTTTTCGTGCTTTGCCAGCAGTAAATTGTTGAAGATACACCAACTTGTCTCCGTCATCTTCACACTTTCTCTCAATGCTGCGTTCAAACGTTAAAATGAAGCTTTTGTACTTTGTGATATCGCTTCCATCGAAAATCTGCAATTGAAGGGTTGGGAGAGAATGCTTCAGATGACCCTGCGCCATCACTAGCGAAATTTCATTTTGTTTCTTCAGTAGCCCTAGAATGCTGCAATCTTCGTTCTTCTCTTTAGAAGTCTCCTTTGTTAATTCAATAATTTCGCTGCTCTCGGCCTTACTGGAATGGGTACATCTGCTTTCAGAAATTTCCGTGCCGTGTTCTCTACTTGAAATTGTGGCAACTCCTATTCTCTCTTCCGCGGCCATTGCAAGTATTTCTAGCCTCATTTTCATCTCTGCCATCTCCTCTTCGTGTTTAGCCTTCAGTCTTATTTCTTCCTTTCTTAGTTGGAGGAGCTGGCTCATTGCTTTCTTTCGTGCTTCCGTTTCGGATTGCCTCGGTTTCTTCTTCTTCGAGGATGTCGTCACATCAGAACGTAGGGAACTGTGCCGTGAATTTGAGCAAGCAGATTTCTGTTTTGGGTACAACATTTTCTCAACCCTCTTCCTGAAGTCTACGATGTTTGGAGAGTGTTCTCCGAGCCATTCTGAATGCTCTTCCCCACAGCTCTCGTACAGGGCTTCGATTTTGATAAGGTAGTCTGTGAACAACGTTTTAATAGTTTCCTTGTTCGTGTCGAAATAAGGCAACAACTCTTCAATTTCCCGGCGTTTTCTTGTCACAGCCGCTAGCTTGCCAGCAGGTGCAGAACCGCCTCGAGGGCGTTCCTCCTCTGGTGGCGGAGTTCTGATCATAACGACGGTTCAGCTCAAAGTTCATAATAAGTTTTAACACATTATTTGTGACGATAAAGAGGCAGAATTTTCATCCTCTTAATAGTTTTCATTTTTACTTTACCACGATCGTTTCTCTGAGCCGCCCAATGCAGCATAGGTTTGGTTCAATAAATGCGTACAAGTTCACTTCCTCATTTATCCGCTCGTTGCCATACATACAGGCACATGCAGGAAATATCGTTACCAATAACGATTAGAAATGAAGAAATTATGGAGTGAACAGAAAATAGTCACAAATATTGATGGAAATTGTCTGAAACAAGAAATACAAACGCTGAAATTACTAGCGCAATTATATCGCTAACTGACACTAAGGGCTCGAGCGGAGGCGGTTACACGAGGCGCCCGTCCCCACGCGAGCCCCAACAATAATGTGTTAGGACTACACACCTCCCTACAGAGCTCGATATCCCTAAACTATGGAGAGCCGCGAGTTCCTTTTGTATTTATTAAACCCGCGGGACACGAATCTTCAAATGAACGTTTGGCGTTTACAGTGTTCGACGCCAAAGAAAATCTTTGAGAGATTTTTCTGATATTGACCAAAGAGAAACAACAAGTTGCACTATTTTGACATCGACAATAGAGCAAGAAAAAGACTTGATGAAGCTTGATTCTGTTATTGACAATAGAGCAATAAAGAGCCTCTCAGTTGCAGAATTCAAAGATTGACAATATGCCATTGACAATAGAGCAATGAAAATCTCGCAGATGCATGCACTATTTGACATTGACGATGTTGCAATAAAGGCGCCTAGGGAGCTTGATCCTCCATTGTCAATTTTACATGGGCAATGTAGCAATATAAGCGCCTAGGGAGCTTGATTCAGACATGGAAAATCTGACATTGACAATAGAGGAATAAAAAGTCTCTCAAATGCACTATTCTGACATTGAAAATAGCGCAATAAAAGCCTCTTACATGCACTATTCAGACATTGAAAACAGCAATAAAAAACCTCTATGGAGCTTGGTTGCGGCGTAGACAATCAGACGCGGACCTCTATGGAGCTTGAGTGTGGCATAGACAATTTTACATTGACAACGTAGCGAAAAGGGAGCCTAGGGAGCCTGGTACACGAGGGATATCTCGGAGAGGCTGAGGTCGATGGGGGTGCGGGTGTCGTAGAGGGAGGGCGCTTGCAGGATGATGCCGCACGTGCCCGCCACGCACGCCACCAGGAACACCCACAGGAACAGCCGGTCCAGCACCATCGCCACGTACTTCCAGTCCTGCACCACCTGTAATGCCGCCACTGTTTAGTCTCCTGTGCCACTTGAAATGGCATCATTTCTCAGTCCCGTGCCACCTGAAATGTCCCCACTTTACAGTCCCGCACCATCGCCACGTACTTCCAGTCCCGCACCACCTGCGATGCAATGCCCCCACCTGCAACCCTTGGGGCTTCATTTTGTCAGTCTCTCAGAGACTTGCGTATTAGCTTCATTTTGTCAGTTCCTCAGAGACTTGCGTATTAGCTTCATTTTGTCAGTTCCTCAGAGACTTGCGTATTAGAAGCTTCATTTTGTCAGTTCCTCAGAGACTTGCGTATTAGAAGCTTCATTTTGTCAGTTCCTCAGAGACTTGCGTATTAGCTTCATTTTGTCAGTCTCTCAGAGACTTGCGTATTAGCTTCATTTTGTCAGTTCCTCAGAGACTTGCGTATTAGAAGCTTCATTTTGTCAGTTCCTCAGAGACTTGCGTATTAGAAGCTTCATTTTGTCAGTTCCTCAGAAACTTGCGTATTAGAGGCTTCATTTTGCCAGTTCCTCAGAGACTTGCGTATTAGAAGCTTCATTTTGTCAGTCCCTCAGAAACTTGCGTATTAGAGCTTCATTTTGCCAGTTCCTCAGAGACTTGCGTATTAGAAGCTTCATTTTGTCAGTCCCTCAGAAACTTGCGTATTAGAGGCTTCATTTTGCCAGTCCCTCAGAGACTTGCGTATTAGAAGCTTCATTTTGTCAGTCCCTCAGAAACATGCGTATTAGAAGCTTCATTTTGTCAGTCTCTCAGAGACTTGCGTATTGAAAGCTTCATTACTACAGACAAAGTCATACAAACGCTATTATCATACGCAAGTTGCTACGCGACTCTAAAATCACGTGTCACCAACTTTATTCACTCTTATGTGAGAAGTTAGTTTAGTTTTCTTCAAGGATTCTCGGTCAAATACCACAACTTTTCCTTTTAATCATCATTAATGCACTCTTATGTTGTGATCGGTCATCATTTCTTGCATGAAGAAACATTCGTCTTCAATCTATTTTGAGTAGAATTAACTCCAAAGATTTCGCAGTAAAATGCGTGTGGTTTAAAGGGGGAAAAGTTATTTAAACATTAGTTAACGTACTAAACTAACGGCCTAATAAGTACAAATTCAGATCAAAATAAAACAATTATAATAGCAATTCAAAGACACGAAATATCGAAAAAGAAACGCACACACAGTAGGTGGATGCCACACACAATTTAACAGAAATATCTTTCGAAGTAAAAGAAAAACAAAACATGAACAAAAAATCCTTTTACTACGAAGGAACATTTCAAATGACGGCAACACTGAGACAAATTCTGAAACGCATTGTGAGGTGAGGCGTTGTCGTGTGTGAAACACTTGGTCTAAGACGATTCTCACTGCCATTCCTCGACCCAGAAATTTCTTGAATGAGAGCAAGTTGTATGATTATTTTAATATCATATATTTCTTCTGTCTTGAGTCACAGCGATGAACAAAGTTCTCTTAGTGTCAAATATGTTTAGTGTCTTGAGTCAGAGCGGTACACAAGATTCATGTTTAACCTCACAGAGTTCCTGTAACTGAACCTCGCGGGCTGCCTCGGTATGTTCCTGGCATAGGCAAAAGAAGAATAACAAGACTTTCTGGAGCGCGATTCCGATAGTGACAATGGAGGAATGGCAAGCCTCTTAGATGCACGATTATGACATTGATAATATAATAATTAAAGGCTCTCAGATGCATGATTATGACATTGACAAAAGAGCAATATCAAGACTCTCAGGTGCATAATTCTGAAATTTGAACTAAGACAGTGTTTAACGAGAATCAACAAACCTGTTTTACGGGCGATTTCTGCCACAGATTCTGTTTCAGAGAGAATAATGAATACCCGTGGAACAAACATATCAGAAAAATGCGTTGTCGGTCTTCACCTGAACAGATGGTCTACGCGTGATATCTGCATAGGAACTGGTGAAGACATGAGCGCGATACAGAGAATAATTGTGCGCTGTGTGAAGAGTAATTCTTGTATTAGTGTTAATTTGTTAAATTCTTTTACGTATGTATTATCAATCAACGGTGGAGAAATGTGAGCGTTGTGTATTTGAAATTATGGAACTGAGACATCCTGTACTATTTCTTAAATTATTGAAGTGATCTAGACCCCACATGATTACCCCGTAACGAAATTATTGTTTCAATGTTTTAGTTTCACGTAACCCTTCGTTCTAATGTAGCTCTGTGGAGTATTGAGGTTGTGTTAATATTATTATGCCCAAACCACACTACACTATGAAATAAAATAAAAAATTCTGCACCGAAGAAACAAACATTTCAATCAAATATGGAAAGTTTCATTAGGAGCAAACTGTTGTTTCTGTGTACAGACCTCTTCTATTACCGTGTCAAAAATCTTTTACTGAGTTTGTTTGAAAACGTTTTGGCTGTAGAATAAAGTTTAGGACCAGTCAAATCTCGTTTCATGTTTGTGTGTGAAGATCTCCAGTCTTGTGTCATAAATTATTTATTGAGCGTGTTAATAAAGAATAAAGCTCACGATAATGGGTAATCTAAGAACACAAACAACCCGCAAATCTGTTTTTGTTTTGCATGCCCGTGCTACATGCAGTACAAGGGTCGTTCGTCAGAACAGAAACAATGGCACAAAAATGGCGGGCGTCCGGAAAATAGTCCCTTAAGTTCACACGCCAGCCAATGGGACACGAGACTTCAGAATACATTAAAGGAAAATTTTCGAACAACATCGGCTCAAAATTCACATTGCCGAGGTCTTTCCGCTGTGTACGTTCATGCAGACATCGTTTTGTGTATAAACATTTATAAATGAATATTTATACAAAGAGAGAATTGCAAGCTCTTGAAAGGAATACAAAAGAGGGTGAGTCAAAAAGAGAGCTAGATTATATCAAAATTCGTTACTGCTCAGTTCCACAGGAGGTTCCTTTGGGAAAATTTTTTTGAAATTTAAGTGAGACGAATCAAGGATAAAAAAAGCCATACTTACGACGGCCACAAAATGCAAAAATGTTTGTGTCTTGCCCAGTTTCACGTGACAGACGAGCCTTCTTGCGTGCTTTGTTCCGCTATTGTGGCGTGAAATTATAGTCTAAATAGTCTCGTCATAGCCTAGATCGTGATGTTGCAATGCTGCTTGATTGATTGCGTGTTCGTGATTTTAGTGGTCCTGCAACAACCGCAGTTTGTGTTCGTGTTCATGCGAGTTCACTGCCGGCCGAAAAAAGTTACGTTTAAAAACTGTTACATATTTTCTTCGTAACACACTGGATTTCATTTATTAAATTAGAAATTCATACTGCAACACTCCGAGTATTTATCGAGCATCAAGAGACTGTTTTAAGAGCGGTTTCTGCCTTAGATCCTATATGAAAGAGAAAGAAAATTACTAACCATGGAACAAACATTTCTGCATAGTGCATTGTTGGCCTTCATCTGAACAGAAAGTCTATATGGGATATCTACACAGGAACTGTTAGATGCATTTGCGCAATACAGCAAATAATTGCACGTGAGATACATATCAAGGAAATAGGTTCATCTTTTGGTCAGCATTTCATTTTCTGTGAGGGAGAACGGCGCTCTTTAAAAAGGTTAGAAAAGAAAAAAACGGTAGATTGGAGCCGAAAATAGCTGTTGAGTTCATTGAGTGCTCTAAAATGATTTTTATTAGGATTGTACGTCGTAAACTGGAAAAATTTATTTGCGCTCCTATAAATTCGTTAAAAAATTCCAATAGATAGATCGGTCCTCACACTCTCCAGATTTGAATCCCACTGAGAATTTATAAGACGAGCTTGAAGGAAGCCTACTTGCCTCACCGAGCTTTCTTCAACACTGAGCATTTTAGGAGAGAAATTATTTCAATTCCGCCCATTATGCTAACTTGAAAAAGATCCAGACACATTTTTCTCTCTTGTTTCGTCAAACCAAACAAGAGAAAGCCGCAATTCGATCCTAACTTGAAGCAATTGAGTGTTTTACATTTGTTTACCATGCAACTATTTTGAGCCAGGCAGTGTATTTTATTCGGGAATGTAATTTCTTCTCATGATATATGGTGGGCTTATTGGGGCATGAGTATTGGAGCCGGGGCCTGAAAACTATAATATTTTACGTCACTAAATAATTAGCAGGCTTGCAATGTTGTGAGAGGTTTAAAAACTGGTCTAGTGGTTGGAACAGAAAAATTGGTATAACAAGAATATACGTGCTAGAATGACTAAGAGAAAGAATTGTGCTGTAGGAGTGGCCGAGAAAATAGAGTGGAGTCGCCTAGAAGAGAGAATATGGAGTGGCCTAGAAGCGAGAGCGTATGACCTGGAAGAGAGAGTGGAGTGACCTAGAAGAGAGAGCGTATGGCCTAGAAGAGAGAGTGGAGTGGCCTAGAAAAGAGAGTGGTGTGGCTTAGAAGAGAGAGTGGTGTGGCCCAGAAGAGAGAGTGATGTGGCCTAGAAGAGAGAGTGGTGCTGCAGAAGGATCTGAGAGAGTTGCCCATCAATAGGCTCCCGCGCGTCGTACAGAGTGGGGCTCATGAAGAATATAATGAGGCCAAACATGTTCAGCAGCAGGAACACAAAGAGGAAGAATCTGTCTATGACCATCGCTATGAACTTCCATTCTTCGCATTCCTGAAAATAATAAAAATTATTCGATAGAACAATGCCCAAAAATTCTTGGGATCTTCTGCTTCGTTTGGCAATGAATCATGATGACGAGTTGAAGTTTAACTTGACAGTCAAATTTCTCAAAAATTTAAAGATGGCCACCAATATCAACTAACACTACGGATACAGAGGGGTACGATGTTCAAATACTATGTTTAGAAGGGAGCTGCGTTCAACTACTTCGCATAGGTACGTATAGAGGGGTACTTGCTTCAATTACTGCGCACTGAGGGAAACTCCGCAAACTACTACGCAAAGGTATAGAGGGGCACAACGTTCATCTGTTATGCATTAAAAGGAATCGCGTTCAACTACTACGCAAGGATGGGATATATATAAAGCTGCATTTGACCATTACGTAAGGTGGTGTACACAATTCAACTACTGTTACTACTGGAATTCAGCTACATCAAAAAAGGGTCTATGTGACAACTGTGAATAGACGTGCACTCTGGTTAAATTCTGCGCATCATAGATGCTTGGATCAAAATCCGTATCGCAAGGAATATAGCAGATAAAATTACAGCAAACAGACAGATTATATGTTCAATTACCGTATTTATTCCTCTGGGTTCAACTGCGGTTTACAGACGTGCACTATAGCATTTATTTGTTTCTGCGTTCGACTCCTGCTGAGAGAAATTCATGCCCGTCTGAGCGTGTCAATCTTTCTGATCGATTTTGAAACACCTGTCGCATTCGGCCACGAGGTCAATCAATTGGTAAAATTGGATTATATATCATGCTTCAAAGAGAAAATATTTGGTTAAAAATGGATTTAAGCGAAATAATATATTTAACCAAACTTTCTCTAGAAATCTCAAGATATTCCCGTTTTTGTTTGAATTGCTAAATTTCTTCAGTTCATCTGCGTTATTGATAACTAGTCTGATTACGTGATACATTCACATCAAGTACCACAGATTTCCGCTAAATGTTTCATGGTTGGTAAACATCTGTGTCATACCGTAAATGACACACAAAAGAATGTCATTAAGCATTGATGACACTCATTTATGCTTCATGGTTGACATACTTACATCATTCATGACACAAAGCATCTCGACGACACACATTTATATGCGTCGACGTTAGAACAAGTTTCACGTACGAAACCAAGTTAGTTTTATGATCACTTATGTCCCAAAGTTTCAGTTCACAGACTTCCTTCACTATGTACATTCCACTAGAACACACCTTACAAGTATAGAGCCACACTAACGTCAGTTCACAGACTTCATTCACTATGTACATTCCACTAGAACACACCTTACAAGTATAAAGCCACACTTAGCATCGCTGCCATACCTCGTCATCACGATCAGCATCCTTGATATGCTGAGCAATGAACTGCACGCCTTCGATGGCCTTTTGGATCTCGGGCGAGTAGGCCTTCTGGCCGTGGAAGTGACAGCCGCCGATCTCTGAGGGGAGTTTATTTGCTTGAGTTGGGGAGAGTTGAATTTGAAAGGGTTGAAAGGGGTTAATTGAAAAGGGTGGAGTTGAAGAGGGTTGAATTGATGAGGGTTGAATTGGAATGGGTTGAATTTAAAAGGGTTGAGTTGAAATGGGGTTAATTGAAGAGGGTTGAATTGAAAGGTTTGAATTGAAGAGGGTTGAGTTGAAGAGGGTTGAATTTTGCAGGGCTTAACTGAAAGAGATTAAATTGGGCAGAATTTAACTGAAGAAGGTTGAATTGAGTTAGGTGGAATGAAGTTTGGTTGAATTGAAGGGGGTTATATTGAGGAGTGTGGAATAGAGGAGGGTTAAAAGAGAGAGAGAGTTAAATTGAGGAACACTGAATCTAGGAGGGTTCAATAGAAAAGAGTTGAATTGATAGAGACTAAATTGAAAGGGTGTAATTGAAATGAAGGGGTGAAGAAAAAAAGGATGTAAATGAAGGGGTTGAAAAGTGACTAGTTATGATACACATTACACATGCAACAATAGCCTTTTACTCATATTACAATTTGGAACATATATTTTTAAAAGTTTGGAAATTAGTCTTATTTTTTTAACAATTAGCTTTTCATAACTGACTTTAGTGATTTTTTAACGCTATCGACGCATTTTATTACACCGAGGACTCCTCTTACAACTCGGTGTGAATTTCTTTTGCTCTTCAAAGCAAATTCATTTTATTTGCTAGCGAGAAGTTGTCGCGAAGTTTGGAAAGAATTTCTCTGTGAGTTGAGCAAGCATTAATCACAGCGACTCACCCTACCATAGCCCAATATTTCAGAGAGCACTACATTTTAGCCATAATTTCTTCCGTTGAAAGACTCCACTTCAATCCTTCACCTCTAACACGAGCAGATGAATAAAACTCCCAGCCCTCCGTCCTCGGCTCCCTAACACTACATTTTAACCATAATTTCCCCCTAAAAAACTCCACATCAATCATCCCGCTGTAAGCAGAGCAAATGACAAGGATTCCCAGCCTCCCTAACACCGCAGTTTAGGCATAATTCCCAAATCGAAAACTTTCACTTCATTTCTTCAGCTGTAAGCCAAGCACACAAGAAGGATTTCCAGCCTTCCTAACACCACATTTTAGGCATAATTCCCAAATCGAAAACTTTCACTGCATTTCTCCAGCTGTAAGGCAAGCACACAAGATGCCCCCCGCTGCACGCACCACACTTGCTGTCGAGGTAGTCGTCGCCGAACTTGACGCTGCCGAGGTCGTGGCCCCCCGCACTAAAGTCGCCGATGCTGTCCCGCAGGTCGTCTCTGCAATGACGCTTTCATTGATTGAGACACTCTTTTAGGCAATTTTTTTGGTTTTCATCACCGAGGAATTTAATCGTGAAATTAACCATCAGTTTGAATTGATGATTTTGGCCCCCATCAATAAGGAATGTATAATCGTGAAATTAACCATCGGCTTAAATTGATGATTTTGCCCTTCATCACCGGGGAATGTAATCGTGAAATTAACCATCAGTTTAAATTGATGATTTTGGCCCTCATCACTAAGGAATGTATAATCGTGAAATTAACCATCGGCTTAAATTGATGATTTTGGCCTTCATCACCGGGGAATGTAATCGTGAAATTAACCATCGGTTTAAATTGATGATTTTGGCCCTCATCACTAAGGAATGTATAATCGTGAAATAAACCATCAGTTTAAATTGATGATTTTGGCCCTCATCACTAGGGAATGTATAATCGTGAAATTAACCATCAGTTTAAATTGATGATTTTGGCCCTCATCACTAGGGAATGTATAATCGTGAAATTAACCATCGGCTTAAATTGATGATTTTGGCCCTCATCAAAAATGAGATTAGACACAATGGTTCGATAGCTCTTGTTGATGTACATGAACGCACGAACAATATATTGTAAAATTAACACTGATGAGCTAATTGAAATTGATGGAAAATAAGATTATAGAGACTCGAATTAATCAATTATTTTGTTTTGATTATTGATGAACATAAACACACGAACAAAATGGTGGCATTATGGTACTTGAGGGATCAATTTAGAGTGATAAAGAATGCAATTAGTGAATTAGTGAGGGTTCAAAAGATTGTAATATCTGTTTGATTAAAAAGGGTGGAAATATAAGCTGTTCACGCACCTCGCTCCGTGGAGAAACTCCGGGATTCACTGATTGGCAATAATCAGCCCACTTCACTTGAAGGATACAATCCCAGGTACATCCTTTGAAGTGATACATCGGTTCGAACATTTATTCAATAAAAGGAATTTCTAACTCCCCTCAACATCAGGGGTCCCCAACCTGGGGTGCTTACGCCTCCTGGTAAGGTCCCTTTCCAAACGTCCATGTGGTTTCCACATAGCATGGGCACGTAAGACCCAAATGACAAACATGGACAATCCATGTCGTAAACATGTGGTTTCCACGTAATCTTGTATGCAGGGGTGCGAGAAAAGTCCACGTAAATTGTAGAATATTGGCTGTATGTTGGTATTTTTATTTCAGGAGTGCGAGGTTCGAATGACATTTTGTTCGGGGTGAGAGGCAAAAAAGAAGTTGGGACCCCTGCTCTACATAAATAGTTCAATAAAAAAATTCTAAACTTTCCCCATGGAAATATTTAAATTTTTCAATAAAAAATTCCCAAATTTGCTCGATTAAATATCATTTCAGTGATCAGAACTCGGACTCAATCGTCAGGTAATTATCCAAGGAGCGTTCCCTAAATCACCCGCTTAACATATTTTCCAATTCAGAGCATTCCACAATTTACCTGATGAAAAGTTTCTCAAACTTACCAAATTCCCTAATTCATCCGATTGATATAATTTCCATTTGAGAGAATTCCCAAACTCATAGACAATTTTCCCAACTTACAAAATTCCAAACCTCCCCCAATTTATCTGTTTTCCATCTAGGAGAATTTCCCATTTCACCTGGAAGATAAATTTCCCCGAAAACCTAGACTCATTCGAATGAATGCATTTTCCACTTACGAAAGTTCCGTAATATATTTTATACGTTAGAAAATTTGTAATTGTAATATCTTGGAATTTCAGCAAGATATAAGGTTTACTGGACAGCACTTGTAGATCGGTAAGCCTAGCTGTAAACCAGGCAAGAGGATAGCAAAACGAACAGCAGGACTACTAGTTCTGTACTGATCTCAAGTTCACACAGCTTGCTCTTAAGTCTAGTTCGAACAATGAACTTCCGCCCGGCAGTAGGCGCGCTTCCGACCTATCCGGCGCTTGTAAATACCAAGCGCGCATCGGCGGTTCCGCCGGAAACTCCGAGCGAGCGAGACTCATAAATCTCCGCAGCCGGAACCTCCATAAATATCCCAAGAGCGTCACTATACAACAACTTCCCTCCCTTTAGATGAATATGTGACAAAGGGAAGGAGGAACTCAACAACCTATTCGTATTACAGGTTTGGTTATTCTGCCTGATCTACGAGGTTCATTTTGCTCAGGAGAGCTGTTAACAGGCTGAAAAGCAGGAGTCTCTGCTGCTCCACTCCCGGTAGATTCCAAACTACTGTGCAACAGCTGATTTGAATGTCTCTTCCAGATTACATTTAATGCTAATATTTGAACATGAAAGATATTAACGGCAACTTTACTAACAATAATTCCCTTCAACCACTTGGGACCATTTCTTAAATTCAGAGCGAGAACATGATCCCCGACATCAAATTGAGTTACATACATAGGCTTAGACCTGGACCCAGAAAATTTAGGATGAACTCTATCTTTGGAAGTAACAAATTTGCGATTGTTCAGCGCAACAGAGGGAACAATTTTTGTAACACTATGCGGAATACAATGCGATTGAAATAATGCTTTCGCTAGACGGGATTTGAACGATTCGGAAGAAGATAGTTTTTTCAACAGGTCTTTAATGACTCTTACCCCCCTCTCAGCTTGACCATTGCTTGCTGGAGAGTAGGGCGGAGGTGTGAGGTGCTCAATGCCGTTGGAAATAAGAAAATCTTTGAAGTCTTGAGACGAAAAGTTAGAAGCATTGTCACTTACGAGCACATCACACAACCCGTTTCTGCTGAAAATCATTCTCAACGCATCGACAGTATCTGACACACTCGTGGATGGTACCACTTCACATTCAATATATTTAGATAATGCATCTACAGCAATGAAAACAATTTTATTCTCGTAGAAAAAGTGATCGACATGAATGCGTTCAAAAGGACGAGAAGGAGTAGGCCATTCTACAGTTCTAAACTTAGGTTTTGCTCGATTTAATTGACATTGGGGACAACCTTTTACGATGTCTTCAATAGTTTTGTCCATTCCGGGAAACCAAATAACAGATCTGGCCAACGATTTCATGCCACAAATGCCAGGATGTCCATCATGAAATGTTTCAAGGACTAAACTACGCAGTGACTTGGGAATAAAAACCCGTTCTTTATAAAGTATGCAACCCTTCATGATGGTCATCTGAGGTAGCAGGTTCTTAAATTTTGAAAAATTGGGATCAGGTTTAGGAGGCATGCCAAACTTTATGTATTGTTTAAGTTGGCATAGTTCGCTATCCATATCAGTATGAGTTTTTATATTTTCACACGTGACAGGAGTTTTATCAAGAGTGTTCACAGCAAAAATCATTTCGTACGGTTCTAGCTCCCTTACAGTCGTAGGTAGTGGCAGCCTACTGAGACAATCGCTATTTACGTTACATTTGCCTTTCGAATATCTGAAAACATAGTCAAACTGGGAGAGTCTAAGAGCCCATCTCTGAATTCGAGCGGAACAGTTGAGAGGTACACCCTTATCATGTGCAAAAAGTTTACAAAGAGGTTTCTGATCATTATGGATAATGAACTTAGCACCAAGTAGAAATTTCTTGAATTTCTCCACGCCAAAAACCACACTAAGGCTCTCCCTTTCAATGTTAGAGTAGTTTTGTTCCGCACTATTCAGAGATCTCGAAGCAAATTGAACCGGACACCAATCATGAGAAGGACTAACGCATTGCATGAGTATGGCAGCAACTCCATAACCCGAACTATCAGTTTCAAGAAGAGTTTCATGGTTGGGATCAAACAACTTTAGAGGTTTATGCGAACGAAAGATGTTCTTGATTTTCTGGACACTCTCGTCCTGTTCTGGAGTCCACCGGAACTGTACATTTTTCTTAAGCAGCGAATACAGAGGATGCATGACATTAGAAAAGTTGGGTACAAAACGACTGTAGAAGTTACACAATCCGATGAAAGCTTGCAACTGTTTGAGGTTTTTAGGAACAGGAGCATTGAGAATAGCTTCTACTTTCTCAGAGTTAGGGTGAAGACCCTTGTTATCGAAAACGTACCCTAGATAAGACACACAATCAGTTAGAAAGGCACATTTAGACAGATTTAAGCGAATTCCCGCGTTTTTTAGGACAGACAGGACCCTGTCAAGAACTTCCAAATGAGCATCATATGACGAGGTCAAAATGAGGAGGTCATCCTGGTACACAATGATGTTATCGATGCCAGACAGAGTCCTATTCATGAATGCTTGAAAAATGCCGGGGCTTGCACGTAGACCATAAGGTAAGTAATTGTACATGAATAGACCTTCAGAGGTGTTAATGGTCGTAACTTTCTTTGATTCTTCGTCCAACGGAATTTGCAAAAACGCGTTAGACAAATCAATTTTTGAGAAAAACTTAGCGTCTCCGACTTGAGAAATGACATCATCAATAACAGGTAGTACAGATTGGACTGGATTCAGAAAATTATTAATGGAAGCTGAAAAATCTCCACAGATTCTCACACTGCCGTCAGACTTTAGAACATTAACGGTAGGAGATGCCCATTGGCTATCATACACTTTTGTGATTTTGCCCATACTCTGCAAGCGTTCCAGTTCGGTTTTGACAGAGTCTCTCAGTCTTACAGGAACCGAGCGTGCTTTACAAAATACAGGAACTGCATTAGGCAACACATCAAGATGAACTGTCTCTTTAACGTTAGACTGTGAATCAGATGACAAATATTCGTCATATTTTAACGACAAACTTTTCGGCAAACTATGACAATCCGTTTTATTTATGGAGTCGTATTTATCAGGAATGACAATGTTTACGTTTAGTTTAGAACAAATGTCTCGGCCCAGTAAGTTGATTCTATCATCCTCCACAATGAGAAAATTATGATTAAAACTAACATTATGGTACATGACAGTTATTGAAGCTTGACCAAGCAGGTTTACCGAGACACCACTGTACCCGAGAATTTTGCTGCATGTAGGATTTACCACAGCACCAACTTTGATTGCATCTCTTTTACGTATAGTTGACACTGCACTGCCGTTATCCAACAGGAATTCAACAGGTTTACTATTTAAGTTGCATGCAATCATAGTGGGCTCTTTAGTGACGGGAATTACAGTGGTGTTTACTCTAAAAAATTAGACTCATTTGGGGAATAATCAGAACACTCATGTAGATGATTACCGTCACCACCTTCGTTCCCAGGTTTTTGCAACACAGCTTCGTTCTTCTGTAGAGGCATCCGTGAATTCTTCATTAACACGTCTTCTCTCCCAACGTTGCCACAGCAACCGCTTCTTCCCGACTGCACTGTGTAAGTGCGAGCTGCGTCAAATTTTCCTTGTGTAGGTCCCCTTCGTGTAGGCTTAGCAGGAGGAGGCCGAGCTGCAGTTGTAGATTTGCAAACCTTAGAGATGTGGCCTAATTTTCCACATGTGTGACATTTCAATTTCAAAGCATAGCAATTCTTTGCAAGATGCTTTTGCTTGGTTCCGCAGCGAATGCATATGTAGTTCGGCGGGAGTTTTTCTGTAGTGAAATACGATGAAGATGAATCCTCACGAATGATATCTTGAGCGTCGGAGCTTAATTGTTCGATAAGTTTTGCGTGTTCAACGCATTCGTTGAAGGACTTGCTATCGCACTTCTGTAGAACCGCGCTGAGAATTTGCGCTGAGTGTAGCCCAGCCACGAAGGCATCTCTTAATAAACGATCACGACAGCAATTACCATAATTGCATGCAGATGCTAAGTCATTTAACGTTTTAGCATAACTTTCTATGGATTCATTAGCACCTTGTTTTCTATTTAGAAATGTAACCGATGCACCGACGATGGATTTTTTAATTTCAAATTGCTGTGTTAATTTTTCTTCAAGTTCCTCATATGTAGCCTCAGTGAGTAACGTAGGTTTAATTCTTCGCTGTAGATCCGTAATTATGTTTACAGGCAAAGCTTTGATTAAAATACTAGCTTTTTTACCGCCATTATTTCCTGCTTTCTGAAGAGCGTCTGCACTTTGTACTTTCCAGCGCTCCAAGAATTCACTCACTGTTTCTACTTCCACGTCGAACGGAGGGCAGCTGACTGTAGAATACGTCATCTTAATTTCAGAGCACTTTTAAAGTTCAAATTCACTTCGCAAGTTCGAAGCCTCGTCGTCAATTGTAATATCTTGGAATTTCAGCAAGATATAAGGTTTACTGGACAGCACTTGTAGATCGGTAAGCCTAGCTGTAAACCAGGCAAGAGGATAGCAAAACGAACAGCAGGACTACTAGTTCTGTACTGATCTCAAGTTCACACAGCTTGCTCTTAAGTCTAGTTCGAACAATGAACTTCCGCCCGGCAGTAGGCGCGCTTCCGACCTATCCGGCGCTTGTAAATACCAAGCGCGCATCGGCGGTTCCGCCGGAAACTCCGAGCGAGCGAGACTCATAAATCTCCGCAGCCGGAACCTCCATAAATATCCCAAGAGCGTCACTATACAACAGTAATATATTTTCCATCAAAGAAAATTCCCTAATTCTCCTCAAGGATAGTCTTCTAATTCACGAAACACCTGAATTATTCAACAGAAGTACCCAAACTCACCCGATGGGATCATCACACAGTCCCCCGAGGTTGTCGTGCTCTGTGTGTGTGTGTGTGGCACAACACCCACACTCACCCGATGGGATCATCACA
This sequence comes from Morinoia aosen, assembly GCA_030386875.1. NCBI lineage: Eukaryota > Metazoa > Arthropoda > Malacostraca > Amphipoda > Talitridae > Morinoia > Morinoia aosen. The sequence continues at coordinate 61,884,172 of CM059579.1, read as the reverse complement.
CAGCCCCCCGAGGTCGTCGTGCTCTGTGTGTGTGTGTGGCTCAACACCCAAACTCACCCGATGGGATCATCACACAGTCCCCTGAGGTCGTCGTGCTATGTGTGTGTGTGTCACAACACCCAAACTCACCCGATGGGATCATCACACAGTCCCCCGAGGTCGTCGTGCTATGTGTGTGGCACAACACCCAAACTCACCCGATGAGTCATCACACAGTCCCCCGAGGTCGTCGTGCTATGTGTGTGGCACAACACCCAAACTCACCCGATGGGATCATCACACAGTCCCCTGAGGTCGTCGTGTTCTGTGTGTGGCACAACACCCAAACTCACCCGATGAGATCATCACACAGTCCCCTGAGGTCGTCGTGCTATGTGTGTGTGTGTGTGTCACAACACCCAAACTCACCCGATGGGATCATCACACAGTCCCCTGAGGTCGTCGTGCTATGTGTATGTGTGTGGCACAACACCCAAACTCACCCGATGGGATCATCACACAGTCCCCCGAGGTCGTCGTGCTATGATGTGTGTGTGTGGCACAACACCCAAACTCACCCGATGGGATCATCACACAGTCCCCTGAGGTCGTCGTGCTATGTGTGTGTGTGTGTGTGGCACAACACCCAAACTCACCCGATGGGATCATCACACAGTCCCCTGAGATCGTCGTGCTATGTGTGTGTGTGTGGCACAACACCCAAACTCACCCGATGGGATCATCACATAGTCCCCTGAGGTCGTCGTGCTATGTGTGTGTGTGTGGCACAACACCCAAACTCACCCGATGGGATCATCACACAGTCCACCGAGGTCGTCGTGCTATGTGAGTGGCACAACACCCAAACTCACCCGATAGGATCATCACACAGTCCCCCGAGGTCGTCGTGCTATGTGTGTGGCACAACACCCAAACTCACCCGATGGGATCATCACACAGTCCCCCGAGGTCGTCGTGCTATGTGTGTGGCACAACACCCAAACTCACCCGATGGGATCATCACACAGTCCCCCAAGTTCGTCGTGCTATGTGTGTGGCACAACACCCAAACTCATCCGATGGGATCATCACACAGTCCCCCGAGGTCGTCGTGCTATGTGTGTGGCACAACACCCAAACTCACCCGATGGGATCATCACTCAGTCCCCCGAGGTCGTCGTGCTATGTGTGTGGCACAACACCCAAACTCACCCGATGGGATCATCACACAGTCCCCCGAGGTCGTCGTGCTATGTGTGTGGCACAACACCCAAACTCACCCGATGAGATCATCACACAGTCCCCCGAGGTCGTCGTGCTATGTGTGTGGCACAACACCCAAATTCACCCGATGGGATCATCACACAGTCCCCTGAGGTCGTCGTGTTCTGTGTGTGGCACAACACCCAAACTCACCCGATGAGATCATCACACAGTCCCCCGAGGTCGTCGTGCTATGTGTGTGGCACAACACCCAAACTCACCCGATGAGATCATCACACAGTCCCCCGAGGTCGTCGTGCTATGTGTGTGGCACAACACCCAAACTCACCCGATGGGATCATCACACAGTCCCCCGAGGTCGTCGTGTTCTGTGTGTGGCACAACACCCAAACTCACCCGATGGGATCATCACACAGTCCCCTGAGGTCGTCGTGCTATGTGTGTGTGTGGCACAACACCCAAAATCACCCGATGGGATCATCACACAGGCCCCCGAGGTCGTCGTGTTATGTGTGTGGTACAACACCCAAACTCACCCGATGGGATCATCACACAGTCCCCCGAGGTCCTCGTGCTAAAGTGTGTGGCACAACACCCAAACTGACCCGATGGGATCATCACACAGGCCCCCGAGGTCCTCGTGCTAATGTGTGTGGCACAACACCTAAACTCACCCGATGGGATCATCACACAGTCCCCTGAGGTCGTCGTGCTGTATGTGTGTGTGTGGCACAACACCCAAACTCACCCGATGGGATCATCACACAGTCCCCTGAGGTCGTCGTGCTATGTGTGTGTGTGTGGCACAACACCCAAACTCACCCGATGGGATCATCACACAGTCCCCCGAGGTCCTCGTGCTAATGTGTGTGGCACAACACCCAAACTCACCCGATGGGATCATCACACAGGCCCCCGAGGTCGCCGTGCTATGTGTGTGGCACAACGCCCAAACTCACCCGATGGGATCATCGCACAGTCCCCCGAGGTCGTCGTGCTATGTGTGTGGCACAACACCCAAACTCACCCGATGGGATCATCACACAGTCCCCCGAGGTCGTCGTGTTCTGTGTGTGTGGCGCTGATGTTGGCATCATCAGGGTCGTTGTGGGGCCGCTTCATGAGCAGCAGACTAGGCATGATGTGGATGAACACTCGTTTCACCCACGGCGACATCTTGTGTGTAGACGGAGACCTGAGCAACACCCATGAGAATAACACGAAATTGAAACATTTATTCGTGTATCGAAAATGGAATGGAATTGAAGTATATGTTCTCGAATCTGATGTGCGGATGGTTGCACATTCGATTGAGTGAATTATCAGAGGGTTCTCATGCTAGGAAGGTAGAACTTTTGTTGATCTCCGTGATATTCATGAGTTTCGGCAGTGAGCTCATGCTTTCTTATGTGCTGGTTCACGTGTATAGTTTTCAGGGCAATTCTCCGGTTTTTTTGTTCTCGTGAAATTTGTCTAGTCATCTAGGTTGTAGTTACTGAAATATTCAGGATGATATTTTAAGAACTTTATCCTGTAAATACGTGAAAGCTTTTATTGATAAGTCATAGCTTCTGTTCAGAATGTTATGCGATGACAGGAAAGCTCAAAGCGGCTGCTCTTTTACCAGTGTAAATGAAGCTATGTTGTCAGTCAAACATTAACAGGGTGAGGAATTCTAAAGGTATATTTTGTTTGACTAAGCATTACATTTTATTCAGTACATATTGTTTTTATTACGACTTCAACTACAACACATCGAGCTAAGTAAATAAAAAGCTGTTCTCAGATTCCCAGCTTAGTACGTTGGCTACGTAGTGGTATTTTTGTGTACCACTAGGTATATTACTCATTTACCTATAATTACATTTCAACTACTTTTTATAGATAGATTTTAGAGTAAAAGGGTAAATATTATTGTCGAACTGTATTTTTTATACCTTTTAGAAAAGATAGAAATAAATTCAAGCAGTAGAGACGGTTCTTCAATTCTGCTTAGCACAATCTAACCAAAGCTAAAGCTAAGCTAACCTAACCTTACCTAACCTTACGTAACCTAACCTAATCTAACCTAAACTTACATAACCTTACCTAACCTAAACTTAACAAACATTACCTAACCTAAAGAAGCCCAACCAACCGTAGCAAACCCGGAAACGTAGTCAAGGTGTCAAGAAAGCTAGACCAGCGACAACAGGGCGCACCTGAAGTGGACGTTGAGCACCCCGACCGTGACGCAGATGGAGAGGGTCACCAGGATCATGGTGAAGAGGAGGTACTTGCCCAGCAGCGGCACCGCCAGCGACGTGGGCGGGATGATCTCAGCCAGCAGCAGGAAGAACACAGTCAGAGACAGCAGGATCGAAATACAAAGGGCCACCTGCAAGTGAGAATTCAATTGTATTATACTAGGATGTCTTGGATAGCGGTATCGTACGCATACCAGTCTAACTTTTTTGTAACGAGTATGCCTTGGCCAGCGGCATCCAGTCTAACTTTTGCGCCGTTGCATACATAATTTTAGCCTCTTTCTGCAGACGTAGTATTTGGACGCCTAGAATCATGCATGCCGCGGGGAAAAAGTTACAGAGTTGAGAAACGGTTAGCACGAGATCTCTGCTATCAGGTTGTGGAGATAGCTTAGAAAGGAATGTAGTGTAGTACAAAGAAGTTAATTTGGATACGGAAGTGTGCACAGATACGATAATAAGTAATCAAAGAGATTTGATTTCCTATGGCATAGAAAACGTTCTTGGAATAAATTCTGAGTCATGTTAGGAACACGTTAGACACGCCTCGGTATGGAAACTTTTGCATTAATGCTGACATTCTCGATTAAATTAGTGTTACATTATTTCTTACATCGAATGCGCTAAAATCATCAAGCCAAGGAAGACTAAAAACTTCAACTCAAAGTCCAATAAATACGCGATAAGTCGGACAAACAACATGTAAGTTTCTAACCATGTTCTAAAAGTTCAGTTCATGACAACAGAATCGGCTTAACAATTGAGAAACGCTTAGTGCGTCTCGAACATACATTGTGAGATGACAGCAGATATGGCTGTAAGGTGTGATAACTATTTTGTGTGTAAACATGTTTTACTGTCAGCATATTAGCGCACACTGACTTTCCGCTTCTATCAAAGCCTCAACAACTTACCTTCGTTCCATATGACCCTCCTAAAATATCATATTTTTTACCAAATCCCATGAAAAAGAATCCCTTTAGATCGAAATCTATCCAAATTAATAATTACAATTAAAATTGCAGAGAAAACTTCTGTCCTTTTGATTTTACAATTGACCAAAAAAATTTTCATAGCTGAAATCGTTCCGGATAATTTCTCACCTTTTCTCCGGAGTCGGAGGGGAGGTAGAAGACGAGGACGGTGAGGAAAGAGATCCCCACGCACGGGATGATGAGGTTCACTGTGTAGAACAGCGTCTTCCGGCGCATCGTCAGGTAGAATGTGATGTCTGCACGCTCAAGTGATGAGAGTCGTGACTATAGAGAAGATTATGATAATAAGTATGGGGTCTATACGTGTAAGTGATATCCGCGCCCTTATTTTCAGTACATGTTTTGGAAATTGATGAATATAGAGATGACTACAATGATGGGTGTGATGTCTGCACGTGCAAGTGATGAAAGTGATGACTATAGGAACGATCATAGTGGTCAGTATGGGAACTCCACGTGGAAATTATGAGGAGTGTGACGTCTGTACATGCATATGATTGAAATTATTACTATGGAGACGATTATGATGATAATTTATTTTCCAGCCTTGCAACTTTATGAAGTTGTCGGAATTTATCTTTGTTAGTTTGTAAAAAGCGACGTTCGATGTGATAAACGTCATTCTCAGGATGAAAATACTCAGCACATTTTTTCAAATCTCATTGACAAAAATGGAAATCTATTACTTAAGCTACATCAAACAATGGGTAAGGCTCACTGCTCACCAGGACAAGGTTCACTGCTCACCAGGATACGGCTCACTGCTCATTAGGATAAGGTTCATTGCTCACCAGGATACGGCAGTAAGATAAGGCTCACCTAGGATAAAGATAAGGATATCCTGCTCACCAGGATAGGGCAGGATAAGGAAAAGGCTCACCGAGGATAAAGATAAGGAAATCATACTCACCAGGATAAGGCTCGTCGACGCCCGGGAAGTACTCCTGGTTGCGCTCAGCAGGCACCTCGAGGATGTCCCACTCGACGGACATGTAGAACTCGCGCAGGTCGATGCCCACCCGCACCGTGTTGCTCCCGCTCTTCTGGTCCATGTGTTTCAGGTCCACCTGCAACGTGCCCTTGGTTTTAGTGCGTGTTTTGGTTATTAAAGGGAATGTTACACTTATGCATTCTATTCTGTTGTTCTTCTGGTCCATGTGCATCAGGTCCACCTGCATCGTGCCCTTGGTTTTAGTGCGTGTTTTGGTTATTAAAGGGAATGTTACACTTATGCATTCTATTCTGTTGTTCTTCTGGTCCATGTGCATCAGGTCCACCTGCATCGTGCCCTTGGTTTTAGTACGTGTTTTGGATATTAAAGGGAATGTTATGCTTATTTTGAGTGCATTGTATTCTGCCGGTATTGTATTGAGTGCATTGTATTCTGCCGGCATTGTATTGAGTGCATTGTATTCTACCGGTATTGTATTGAGGGCATTGTATTTTGCCGGTATTGTATTGAGTGCATTTAATTCTGGCGCTCTTCTTCATGTGCTTCAGTCCACCTGAAACCGAGCCCTTAGTTTCCATGTAAATTCTGAAAATTAAGGGTAACGATAAACTGATTTTGAGTGCTTCCTTTTAGAGCCCTTAGTTTTATTGACATATTTTGTAAGTATTGTATTGATTTTGAGAGCATAATTTTAAAAAGTGAAGAAAATATCGTATTTTTCCCCATTGCTGAACTTTTGCGCGCGAAGAAGCATGTACCACGCTTATTTAAAGTTTCATTTAGTGTACATGAAAAAGTGTTGGTTTTTAAAGCATTCTAAACCGACAAATGAGCACTTCAAAGTCACGGCCACACAACTAGCCACATAATTTGTTAACTTTCAGTTTCACGCAACAGTTTTCCCATCTTTTTATGAATCTTGCCAAGCAATTCTTTAAAATCCTTGAATACCGATTAATTATTAGCATTAAATTAGTACTGGTATTTTATTAGTATTAAATTAGTATTATTTTACAATGAGAAAATGTGATCTGAAGTTGAAAAGTTTGAAACCTTGATGAAGTCGTGCTACGGTGGGTGCTCGTGTTCATTTGACCTCAAAAATAATAACCTTACACAACCTCGCTTCATATAATTAACGTGGCACTTGACCGCAGAAATATTAGTCTTACAGCCTCATAATAACCGCAATACCTGCTGTAATACCTACGTATTTCAACCCGAAAATACAAGCCACGCACAGTTTTGTCCCATTCAAGATACGTTCTCATTTAATCACGTTAATACAAGCATCGATGCAATGACACACGGGTAATACATGTAATCGATGTAATGACACACGGGTTATACATATAATCGACATAATAACACAGGAGTAATACATACAATCGATGTAATGCCACACGGGTAATAGATATAATCGATGCAATGACGAACTTCATACAATCGATGTAATGACACACGAGTAATACATGTAATCGATGTAATAACACACGGGCAATACATGTAATTATTGCAATGACTTCCTACATACAATTGACGTAATGACACACAGGTTGCACACATACTCACCATGTAGCCATCGTACGTCCAGGACCCGAACTTCATGATGCACGACTGCTCGTCAAAAGGGAAGTACTCGACGTCTATCTTGCAGGAGGACTTGTATATGGCGGGCGGCTTCCAGTTCACCTCGCCGGTGTACTTCAGCGTCGCCTTCGTCATTAGCGTCACCTCGTAGTTACCGTCCGCGCTGCGCATGGCAATGTGTCAATTCCTCGCCAAACTTCTACTTAATCGTAGCTAACTTCAACTTTATTGTAGTCAACTTCGATTTAATTGAAGCAAACTTCAATTTAACTGTAGTGAACTTCGATTTAACTTTAATGAACTTCGATGTAACTGTAGTGAACTTCGATTTAATTGTAGTGAACTTCGATTTTATAGTAGTCAACTTCAATTTAACTGTAGTGAACTTCGATTCAACTGTAGTGAACTTCAATTTAACTGTAGTGAACTTCAATTTAACTGTAGTGAACTTCGATTTAATTGTAGTGAACTTCAATTTAACTGTAGTGAACTTCAATTTAACTGTAGTGAACTTCAATTTAACTGTAGTGAACTTCGATTTAATTGTAGTGAACGTCGATTTTATAGTAGTCAACTTCGATTTAACTGTAGTGAACTTCAATTTAACTGTAGTGAACTTCGATTTAACTGTAGTGAACTTCGATTTAACTCTAGTGAACTTCAATTTAACTGTAGTGAACTTCGATTTAACTGTAGTGAACTTCAATTTAACTGTAGTGAACTTCAATTTAACTGTATCGAACTTCGATTTAACTGTAGTGAACTTCGATTTAACTGTAGTGAACTTCAATTTAACTGTAGTGAACTTCGATTAAACTGTAGTGAGCTTCAATTTAACTGTAGTGAACTTCGATTTAACTGTAGTGAACTTCAATTTAACTGTAGTGAACTTCGATTTAACTGTAGTGAACTTCAATTTAACTGTAACGAACTTCGATTTAACTGTAGTGAACTTCAATTTAACTGTAAAGAACTTCAATTTAACTGTAGTGAACTTCAATTTAACTGTAGTGAACTTCAATTTAACTGTAGTGAACTTCAATTTAACTGTAGTGAACTTCAATTAAAATGTAGTGAACTTCAATTTAACTGTAGTGAACTTCAATTTAACTGTAGTGAACTTCAATTTAACTGTAACGAACTTCGATTCAACTGTAGTGAACTTCGATTTAACTGTAGTGAACTTCAATTTAACTGTAGTGAACTTCGATTCAACTGTAGTGAACTTCAATTTAACTGTAATGAACTTCGATTTAACTGTAGTGAACTTCAATTTAACTGTGGTGAACTTCGATTCAACTGTAGTGAACTTCAATTTAACTGTAGTGAACTTCGATTCAACTGTAGTGAACTTCAATTTAACTGTAGTGAACTTCGATTTAACTGTAGTGAACTTCAATTTAACTGTAGTGAACTTCGATTTAACTGTAGTGAACTTCAATTTAACTGTAGTGAACTTCAATTTAACTGTAGTGAACTTCAATTTAACTGTAGTGAACTTCAATTTAACTGTAGTGAACTTAAATTTAACTGTAACGAACTTCGATTTAACTGTAGTGAACTTCGATTTAACTGGAGTGAACTTCAATTTAACTGTAGTGAACTTCGATTCAACTGTAGTGAACTTCAATTTAACTGTAGTGAACTTCGATTTAACTGTAGTGAACTTCAATTTAACTGTAGTGAACTTCGATTTAACTGTAGTGAACTTCAATTTAACTGTAACGAACTTCGATTTAACTGTAGTGAACTTCGATTTAACTGTAGTGAACTTCAATTTAACTGTAGTGAACTTCGATTTAACTGTAGTGAACTTCGATTTAACTGTAGTGAACTTCAATTTAACTGTAACGAACTTCGATTTAACTGTAGTGAACTTCGATTTAACTGTAGTGAACTTCAATTTAACTGGAGTGAACTTCAATTTAACTGTAGTGAACTTCGATTCAACTGTAGTGAACTTCAATTTAACTGTAGTGAACTTCGATTTAACTGTAGTGAACTTCAATTTAACTGTAGTGAACTTCAATTTAACTGTAGTGAACTTCAATTTAACTGTAGTGAACTTCAATTTAACTGTAGTGAACTTAAATTTAACTGTAACGAACTTCGATTTAACTGTAGTGAACTTCGATTTAACTGGAGTGAACTTCAATTTAACTGTAGTGAACTTCGATTCAACTGTAGTGAACTTCAATTTAACTGTAGTGAACTTCGATTTAACTGTAGTGAACTTCAATTTAACTGTAGTGAACTTCAATTTAACTGTAGTGAACTTCGATTCAACTGTAGTGAACTTCAATTTAACTGTAGTGAACTTCGATTTAACTGTAGTGAACTTCAATTTAACTGTAGTGAACTTCGATTTAACTGTAGTGAACTTCGATTTAACTGTAGTGAACTTCAATTTAACTGTAACGAACTTCGATTTAACTGTAGTGAACTTCGATTTAACTGTAGTGAACTTCAATTTAACTGGAGTGAACTTCAATTTAACTGTAGTGAACTTCGATTCAACTGTAGTGAACTTCAATTTAACTGTAGTGAACTTCGATTTAACTGTAGTGAACTTCAATTTAACTGTAGTGAACTTCAATTTAACTGTAGTGAACTTCAATTTAACTGTAGTGAACTTCAATTTAACTGTAGTGAACTTAAATTTAACTGTAACGAACTTCGATTTAACTGTAGTGAACTTCGATTTAACTGGAGTGAACTTCAATTTAACTGTAGTGAACTTCGATTCAACTGTAGTGAACTTCAATTTAACTGTAGTGAACTTCGATTTAACTGTAGTGAACTTCAATTTAACTGTAGTGAACTTCGATTTAACTGTAGTGAACTTCAATTTAACTGTAACGAACTTCGATTTAACTGTAGTGAACTTCGATTTAACTGTAGTGAACTTCAATTTAACTGTGGTGAACTTCGATTTAACTGTAGTGAACTTCAATTTAACTGTAGTGAACTTCGATTCAACTGTAGTGAACTTCAATTTAACTGTAGTGAACTTCGATTCAACTGTAGTGAACTTCAATTTAACTGTAGTGAACTTCGATTTACCTGTAGTGAACTTCAATTTAACTGTAGTGAACTTCGATTTAACTGTAGTGAACTTCAATTTAACTGTAGTGAACTTCAATTTAACTGTAGTGAACTTCAATTTAACTGTAGTGAACTTCAATTTAACTGTAGTGCACTTCGATTTAACTGTAGTGAACTTCAATTTAACTGTAACGAACTTCGATTTAACTGTAGTGAACTTCGATTTAACTGTAGTGAACTTCAATTTAACTGTAGTGAACTTCAATTTAACTGTAGTGAACTTCGATTTAACTGTAGTGAACTTCAATTTAACTGTAGTGAACTTCAATTTAACTGTAGTGAACTTCAATTTAACTGTAGTGAACTTAAATTTAACTGTAGTGAACTTCGATTCAACTGTAGTGAACTTCAATTTAACCGTAGTGAACTTCGATTTAACTGTAGTGAACTTCGATTTAACTGTAGTGAACTTCGATTCAACTGTAGTGAACTTCAATTTAACCGTAGTGAACTTCGATTTAACTGTAGTGAAATTCGATTTAACTGTAGTGAACTTCGATTTAACTGTAGTGAACTTCGATTTAACTGTAGTGAAATTCGATTTAGTTGTACTGAACTTCGATTTAACTGTAGTGAACTTCAATTTAACTGTAGTGAACTTCGATTTAACTGTAGTGAAATTCGATTTAACTGTAGTGAACTTCGATTTAATTGTAGTGAACTTCGATTTAACTGTAGTGAACTTCGATTTAATTGAAGTGAACTTCGATTTAATTGTAGTGAACTTCGATTTAACTGTAGTGAACTTCAATTTAACTGTAGTGAACTTCAATTTAACTGTAGTGAACTTAAATTTAACTGTAGTGAACTTCGATTCAACTGTAGTGAACTTCAATTTAACCGTAGTGAACTTCGATTTAACTGTAGTGAACTTCGATTTAACTGTAGTGAACTTCGATTCAACTGTAGTGAACTTCAATTTAACCGTAGTGAACTTCGATTTAACTGTAGTGAAATTCGATTTAACTGTAGTGAACTTCGATTTAACTGTAGTGAACTTCGATTTAACTGTAGTGAAATTCGATTTAGTTGTACTGAACTTCGATTTAACTGTAGTGAAATTCGATTTAACTGTAGTGAAATTCGATTTAGTTGTACTGAACTTCGATTTAACTGTAGTGAACTTCAATTTAACTGTAGTGAACTTCGATTTAACTGTAGTGAAATTCGATTTAACTGTAGTGAACTTCGATTTAATTGTAGTGAACTTCGATTTAACTGTAGTGAACTTCGATTTAATTGAAGTGAACTTCGATTTAATTGAAGTGAACTTCGATTTAATTGAAGTAAACTTTAACTGAATAGTAGCAAACTATCTGCCTATTCCTAAAAAATTTCAACCCAATCCTGAGAAACTTCAACTTTCCATAGCAAACTTCAACTTAATCGTAGCCAACTTCAAATTAATCATGGGTTGTAAACTTCAACTCAATTGTGGGTAGCAAATTTTAGCTTAGAGTGGGTAGCAAATTTCAACTTAGAGTGGGTAGCAAATTTCAACTTAGAGTGGGTAACAAATTTCAACTTAGAGTGGGTAGCAAATTTCAACTTAGAGTGGGTAACAAATTTCAACTCAGAGTGGGTAACAAATTTCAACTTAGAGTGGGAAGCAAACTTCAACTTAGAGTGGGAAGCAAACTTCAACTTAGAGTGGGTAGCAAACTTCAACTTAGAGTGGGTAGCAAATTTCAACTTAGAGTGGGTAACAAATTTCAACTTACTGACCTTCAACTTAAGAAGTCAAGAAAAGTTGAAATCAGGTCCGGTTTTAACAGATCAATAGGGCAAATATCCACGGCTACTCATCGGTTATTTGTGAGAATAATAAGAAAATACAGAAAAATTCTACAAAGTTGTAAAATATATTGCACCTCAGATGTGCTTAAGAACCATGTGTTGTTAACGCAAAGTAATTCTTTGCAATTTTTGGAGGCACAATACCAGCATTCGCATGCCGTCCAGATGTACTCGCTTGGTGTACAGCGCAATGTAACTCAACAGATGTACTCCACATGTACTTACTTGGTGTACAGCGCAATGTAACTCAACAGATGTACTCCACATGTACTTACTTGGTGTACAGCGCAATGTAACTCAACAGATGTACTCCACATGTACTTACTTGGTGTACAGCGCAATGTAACTCAACAGATGTACTCCACATGTACTCACTTGGTGTACAGCGCAATGTAACTCAACAGATGTACTCCACATGTACTCACTTGGTGTACAGCGCAATGTTACTCAACAGATGTACTCCACATGTACTCACTTGGTGTACAGCGCAATGTAACTCAACAGATGTACTCCACATGTACTCACTTGGTGTAGAGCGCAATGTAACTCAACAGATGTACTCCACATGTACTCACTTGGTGTACAGCGCAATGTAACTCAACAGATGAACTCCACATGTACTCACTTGGGGTACAGCGCAATGTAACTCAACAGATGTACTCCACATGTACTCACTTGGTGTACAGCGAAATGTAACTCAACAGATGAACTCCACATGTACTCACTTGGTGTACAGCGCAATGTAACTCAACAGATGTACTCCACATGTACTCACTTGGTGTACAGCGAAATGTAACTCAACAGATGTACTCCACATGTACTCACTTGGTGTACAGCGCAATGTAACTCAACAGATGTACTCACGTGGTGTACAGCGCAATGTAACTCAACAGATGTACTCCAGATGTACTCACTTGTTGTAGAGCACAATGTCAGGCCGCCAGATGTACTCCAGATGTTCTCACTTGTTGTAGAGCACAATGTCAGTCAGCCAGATGTGCTCCAGATGTTCTCACTTGTTGTAGAGCACAATGTCAGGCCGCCAGATGTACTCCAGATGTTCTCACTTGTTGTAGAGCACAATGTCAGGCCGCCAGATGTACTCCAGATGTTCTCACTTGTTGTAGAGCACAATGTCAGTCAGCCAGATGTGCTCCAGATGTACTCACGTGTTGTAGAGCACAATGTCAGGCCGCCAGATGTACTCCAGATGTTCTCACTTGTTGTAGAGCACAATGTCAGGCCGCCAGATGTACTCCAGATGTTCTCACTTGTTGTAAAGCACAATGTCAGGCAGCCAGATGTGCTCCAGATGTACTCACGTGTTGTAGAGCACAATGTCAGGCCGCCAGATGTACTCCAGATGTTCTCACTTGTTGTAAAGCACAATGTCAGGCAGCCAGATGTGCTCCAGATGTACTCACGTGTTGTAGAGCACAATGTCAGGCCGCCAGATGTACTCCAGATGTTCTCACTTGTTGTAGAGCACAATGTCAGGCCGCCAGATGTGCTCCAGATGTACTCACTTGTTGTAGAGCACAATGTCAGGCCGCCAGATGTACTCCAGATGTTCTCACTTGTTGTAAAGCACAATGTCAGGCAGCCAGATGTGCTCCAGATGTACTCACGTGTTGTAGAGCACAATGTCAGGCCGCCAGATGTACTCCAGATGTTCTCACTTGTTGTAGAGCACAATGTCAGGCCGCCAGATGTACTCCAGATGTTCTCACTTGTTGTAGAGCACAATGTCAGTCAGCCAGATGTGCTCCAGATGTACTCACGTGTTGTAGAGCACAATGTCAGGCCGCCAGATGTACTCCAGATGTTCTCACTTGTTGTAGAGCACAATGTCAGGCCGCCAGATGTACTCCAGATGTTCTCACTTGTTGTAAAGCACAATGTCAGGCAGCCAGATGTGCTCCAGATGTACTCACGTGTTGTAGAGCACAATGTCAGGCCGCCAGATGTACTCCAGATGTTCTCACTTGTTGTAAAGCACAATGTCAGGCAGCCAGATGTGCTCCAGATGTACTCACGTGTTGTAGAGCACAATGTCAGGCCGCCAGATGTACTCCAGATGTTCTCACTTGTTGTAGAGCACAATGTCAGGCAGCCAGATGTGCTCCAGATGTACTCACTTGTTGTAGAGCACAATGTCAGGCCGCCAGATGTACTCCAGATGTTCTCACTTGTTGTAGAGCACAATGTCAGGCAGCCAGATGTGCTCCAGATGTACTCACTTGTTGTAGAGCACAATGTCAGGCCGCCAGATGTGCTCCAGATGTACTCACTTGTTGTAGAGCACAATGTCAGGCCGCCAGATGTACTCCAGATGTTCTCACTTGTTGTAAAGCACAATGTCAGGCAGCCAGATGTGCTCCAGATGTACTCACGTGTTTTAGAGCACAATGTCAGGCCGCCAGATGTACTCCAGATGTTCTCACTTGTTGTAAAGCACAATGTCAGGCAGCCAGATGTGCTCCAGATGTACTCACTTGTTGTAGAGCACAATGTCAGGCAGCTATGCAGATGTACTCCAGATGTACTCACTTGTTGTAGAGCACAATGTCAGGCCGCCAGATGTACTCCAGATGTTCTCACTTGTTGTAAAGCACAATGTCAGGCAGCCAGATGTGCTCCAGATGTACTCACTTGTTGTAGAGCACAATGTCAGGCAGCTATGCAGATGTGCTCCAGATGTACTCACTTGTTGTAGAGCACAATGTCAGGCAGCTATGCAGATGTACTCCAGATGTACTCACTTGTTGTAGAGCACAATGTCAGGCAGCCATGCAGATGTACTCCAGATGTACTCACTTGTTGTAGAGCACAATGTCAGGCAGCTATGCAGATGTACTCCAGATGTACTCACTTGTTGTAGAGCACAATGTCAGGCAGCCATGCAGATGTACTCCAGATGTACTCACTTGTTGTAGAGCACAATGTCAGGCAGCCAGATGTGCTCGGAGGGCACATACAACATCTCGACACCGCCGTACTCCTCAGGGTCCCAACGCAGCTTGTAGTCGTGCCATTTCTGCCCACCAAATTTATTAGAAACAGCGTACGGGGCTTATGTGTCTTCAGTGGGAACCATGAACGTGTCTAGAAAGGGATCCATGCATGTGTCTGGAAGATGAAAGAGTCCATCATGTGCGTGGAATACGATCAAATCCGTGAACGGTTTTAGAGTACGATAGAATCCATGCAAGCATGTGTGGAATACGATAGAATTCATGAACGTGTTAAGAATACGATAGAATCCATGCAAGCATGTGTGGAATACGATAGAATTCATGAACATGTTAAGAGTACGATAGAATCCATGCAAGCATGTGAGGAATACGATAGAATTCATGAACATGTTAAGAGTACGATAGAATCCATGCAAGCATGTGAGGAATACGATAGAATTCATGAACGTGTTAAGAATACGATAGAATCCATGCAAGCATGTGAGGAATACGATAGAATTCATGAACATGTTAAGAGTACGATAGAATCCATGCAAGCATGTGAGGAATACGATAGAATTCATGAACGTGTTAAGAATACGATAGAATCCATGCAAGCATGTGAGGAATACGATAGAATTCATGAATGTGTTAAGAATACGATAGAATCCATGCAAGCATGTGAGGAATACGATAGAATTCATGAACGTGTTAAGAATACGATAGAATCCATGCAAGCATGTGAGGAATACGATAGAATTCATGAATGTGTTAAGAATACGATAGAATCCATGCAAGCATGTGAGGAATACGATAGAATTCATGAATGTGTTAAGAATACGATAGAATCCACGTATATGTGTAATACGGTATAATTCATGAACGTGTCTGGAATACGATGGAATTCATGAACGTCTCTGGAATACGATGGAATTTATGAACGTGTTAAGAATACGATAGAATCTATGCATGTGTGGAATACGATAAAATTTATGAACGTGTGTTGAACACGACAGAATCCATGAACGTGTCTGGAATGGTGCTCGTACATGTGTGGAATTCGTGTGTCGAGGGAAAATGTATACCAAAAGCGTGCGTGAAATGGGAGCCTCGAGTAAACAATTCACGAAGAATGTCAATTTACAATCACATTTCATTAGCGTATGTACGTATGTTTTTGAAGATTCAAAATAAGGATATTTTTATGATTTTAATGTTGGTCCTCCTTCAGTAATGATGGTAGGATTTTTATAATCATAATAATGATATTTTGAATAAGGATGGGCTCAAAGTACAATTTGCAAAATTGCAACCAATGAACAAACGAAAACTCTAAATTTGAGACTTTTAAAGCAAACACCCGCTCTAAATCGACCGACGTATAATGATTCATCATTAGCTTCTCACGGGTATTAAAATTATAAACCTTAAATACAAGAGAATGTATTTACATTAACGTGTATTTCAAGTTGATCTTTTTCAGTGATGCCTGATACTTAAAGTTGAGAGCTCGAATCTCGGTCACGTGTGGTATTCGTACAAGGATGAAAAGCACGTGAGATACTAGCATGATTTTCTTAAAATTTTCTACTTAAAAGTATGTATGCACGCGAGGCGGGCCAGCCACAACAACGTGAGAGACACTAGACACGTGATGAGTATTTGAGACTTCAAAACACGGTAGAGGAAACAAGGGAGGGTCAAACCAGTGTGGACGGTGTGGTTTTGCTGACGTCACAGCCACGCACCAATAGCAGCGCTCATAATTGCATCTGGTAGCACTGATACCCCCAAATTAGGCTCCACTTTTGGCCTAACGACATGGCGTTTTGGTGACGTCATCAAGTTAGTTTGAAATAAAGCCTTTCTATTGGCTAGCCGAACAAGAGGAGGTGTATTTTCTCCCATAGAAATGACCCTACCTTGTTTCCTCTACCGTGCTTCAGAAGCAGAACCATGAAACTCCTTTTTTCCGATGAAAGGAATAACTAAGTAGAGAAATTGAAAAAATGAGGTGCGTTAATCAAGTGGAAAAGTTTCAAAAAGTAATGTTAAAATGCCGGCGTTAGCCAAGTTCTGAATATTTCTTTTTGCTTTTTTACCATGTAATTCAAATGATCATAAATTAATCTATTGTTGTCGCCATGTCATTTAATGAACATGATTTAATCAAGTATTATAACCATGTAATTCAAATTATTATAATTCAATGAAATATTGTCACCATGTCATTTAAATTATTACAAATAAATCTAGTATTGTTTCCATGTAATTATAATTATTATAATTCAATGAAATATTGTCACCATGTCATTTAAATTATTACAAATAAATCTAGTATTGTTTCCATGTAATTCAAATTATTATAATTCAATGAAATATTGTCACCATGTCATTTAAATTATTACAAATAAATCTAGCATTGTTTCCATGTAACCAATCAGTTATTGTGAGCACGTAATTCAAATTATCATTAACCAATCAGTTATTGTGAGCACGTAATTCAAATTATCATTAACCAATCAGTTATTGTGAGCACGTAATTCAAATTATCATTAACCAATCAGTTATTGTGAGCTTGTAATTCGAATCAATTGAACATCGAGTATAAATCTCCAACAAATTATTTACCTGCTCGACCCAGACGTTCGAGGTCATAATTTGGTTCTTGAGGTTCTGAAAAGTAAAATTATGATTAGAATCTTTTCAATTTGAGCGTAAAAAGAGAATCTTACTTTATTCGTAGAGCGAAACACTCTATAAAATTATTGAAAATGTTTAACATAGCCACTTTTGAGGCATCCATCATAGCGTCAGATGAATATTTTCATTCGTGTTTATGATATTAAAGTCACAACGATTTTGGGATACCCACTCTATGTTTGTGCAGAAAAATTCCCGTAATGTATAATTTATTTAACTTAGTTTCAACTTTCCATCTCCGTTTTTAAGGTCTACGGATATTGCACCTAATATTTAACTAACTGTTTTAACTTGGGTCAATCTCTAAATTTTAACTAGCTAATTAAGTTGAATTAGAACTAAATCAAATTGACCGACAAAGGAGTTTATCAGCACAGTTAATTCTTACAATTTCAAAAATTAAAATGACGAACTATCACTAACCAGAACTGAGGGTTTGAACTCAACACTCACCGTCAGCTCCCACGACTCAGCTCTGACTCACCACTCCGATGAGCTGAGACAGCTTGAGCCCCAGCCTCACGGTGAGTATGTCTGTGTTATTCGCCACCGGCCGGATGAGTCTGTTGTAGTTGCTGAGTAAGTCGTCGTACAGGCGCTTTGCGTCTGGCGTGCCGTCCGCTGGGCGGTGCGGGGCTGAGGGACATAACTTTCATGTCATTTATTTCATAAAGATGTGCAGCGCCGAGGGAGATAACTTTTACGTCATTAATACGTTTTTTGCACAGGCAGTACCCATTGAGAGGATTTTCATAAAACTGCTGACAGACCTGGGGACATTGGCTCAATTTTTGTAACTACTTGATGCAAGCGAAATGAAAGCTCTATCCACTTAATGTTTGCTATTTTTAAAATTGCTTGCTGGAATCTATTTTAAGTTTTAGTCCAATATTGAACTTCAGTTTAACCCATCCCAGGAAAGGCATTAAAAGTAACATCATTCAAGTATATTTGCTCTAAAATCAATATATATATACGCTAGAAATGGTTTATTGTTGGTGAAATGAAAAAGAAATTGATGCTTTCAGACTTTATTTCTTCTAAATTATGCAATTAATACGTAAGATATGCTTCATTCTCAGATAAGTGACAGAGAAATTGTCATTGTTAGAATAGCGCATTTTGTGCTGTGAAAAACATCAGCTATTCGCTGTCCGGCCTGGCATTTTTTCTGTTAAATTATTGCCCCAAGATAAGAAGACACAATTCATTTATATGGTTTCTATAATAAAAACACACTTTTCCGATTACAAAACGCATAATCTAACGTTTACCCGTTAAATATAAGACATAATATTCGAGTTACTATCACGGTCACACATCTAAGTTATCAAAGTCTACGGACATTGCACCGAAGATTTAACTAACTATTTTAAACAGGCCTAGTGCACATATTTTTAATAGCCGCTTTCGGTAATTTTTTTGTCCTTCATTTACATTCAGTACTGCGGCCAAAAACGGCTTTCAGCTTAGTTTGCTTGGAGTCACTCAATCAAATGCAAATCCAGCTCCAGTGAATTGCAACAGAGACAAAGAGTTGAGGTTTTTACAGCGGTTGTGAGGAAATGAAGGCATTGTGTGCTGGCGTCCACCTGAAACTGGCATTCATGAAACTAGACTGTATGAAACTAGCATTCATGAACTAGACTGTATGAAACTAGCATTCATGAACTAGAGTGTATGAAACTAGCATTCATGAATTAGATTGTATGAAACTAGCATTCATGAACTGGACTGTATGAAACTAGCATTCATGAACTAGATTGTATGAAACTAGCATTCATGAACTAGTTTGTATGAAACTAGCATTCATGAACTAGAGTGTATGAAATTAGCATTCATGAACTAGATTGTATGAAACTAGCATTCATGAACTAGATTGTATGAAACTAGCATTCATGAACTAGACTTTATGGAACTAGCATTCATGAACTAGGTTGTATGTCACTAGCATTCATGAACTAGACTGTACGAAACTGGCATTCATGAACTAGATTTTATGGAACTAGCATTCATGAACTAGACTGTATGAAACTAGCATTCATGAACTAGATTGTATGAAACTAGCATTCATGAACTAGATTGTATGAAACTAGCATTCATGAACTAGACAGTATGAAACTGGCATTCATGAACTAGACTTTATGGAACTAGCATTCATGAACTAGATTGTATGAAACTAGCATTCATGAACTAGATTGTATGTAAGTAGCATTCATGAACTAGACTGTATGAAACTAGCATTCATGAACTAGATTGTATGAAACTAGCATTCATGAACTAGACTTTATGGAACTAGCATTCATGAACTAGACTGTATGGAACTAGCATTCATGAACTAGATTGTATGAAACTAGCATTCATGAACTAGACTGTAGGAAACTAGCATTCATGAACTAGATTGTATGAAACTAGCATTCATGAACTAGACTGTATGAAACTAGCATTCATGAACTAGATTGTAGGAAACTAGCATTCATGAACTAGACTGTAGGAAACTAGCATTCATGAACTAGACTGTAGGAAACTAGCATTCATGAACTAGACTGTATGAAACTAGCATTCATGAACTAGACTGTAGGAAACTAGCATTCATGAACTAGACTGTATGAAACTAGCATTCATGAACTAGATTGTATGAAACTAGCATTCATGAACTAGATTGTATGAAACTAGCATTCATGAACTAGACTGTATGAAACTAGCATTCATGAACTAGATTGTATGAAACTAGCATTCATGAACTAGATTGTATGAAACTAGCATTCATGAACTAGACTTTATGGAACTAGCATTCATGAACTAGATTGTATGAAACTAGCATTCATGAACTAGACTGTAGGAAACTAGCATTCATGAACTAGATTGTATGAAACTAGCATTCATGAACTAGACTGTATGAAACTAGCATTCATGAACTAGATTGTATGAAACTAGCATTCATGAACTAGACTTTATGGAACTAGCATTCATGAACTAGATTGTATGAAACTAGCATTCATGAACTAGACTGTATGAAACTAGCATTCATGAACTAGATTGTATGAAACTAGCATTCATCAACTAGACTTTACGGAACTAGCATTCATGAACTAGATTGTATGAAACTAGCATTCATGAACTAGACTTTATGGAACTAGCATTCATGAACTAGATTGTATGAAACTAGCATTCATGAACTAGACTTTATGGAACTAGCATTCATGAACTAGACTTTATGAAACTAGCATTCATGAACTAGATTGTATGAAACTAGCATTCATGAACTAGATTGTATGCAACTAGCATTCATGAACTAGACTTTATGGAACTAGCATTCATGAACTAGATTGTATGAAACTAGCATTCATGAAATAGACTGTAGGAAACTAGCATTCATGAACTAGATTGTATGAAACTAGCATTCATGAACTAGACTGTAGGAAACTAGCATTCATGAACTAGATTGTATGAAACTAGCATTCATGAACTAGACTGTATGAAACTAGCATTCATGAACTAGACTGTATGAAACTAGCATTCATGAACTAGATTGTATGAAACTAGCATTCATGAACTAGATTGTATGAAACTAGCATTCATGAACTAGACTTTATGGAACTAGCATTCATGAACTAGATTGTATGAAACTAGCATTCATGAACTAGACTGTAGGAAACTAGCATTCATGAACTAGATTGTATGAAACTAGCATTCATGAACTAGACTGTATGAAACTAGCATTCATGAACTAGATTGTATGAAACTAGCATTCATGAACTAGACTTCATGGAATTAGCATTCATGAACTAGATTGTATGAAACTAGCATTCATGAACTAGACTGTATGAAACTAGCATTCATGAACTAGATTGTATGAAACTAGCATTCATGAACTAGACTTTATGGAACTAGCATTCATGAACTAGATTGTATGAAACTAGCATTCATGAACTAGACTTTATGGAACTAGCATTCATGAACTAGATTGTATGAAACTAGCATTCATGAACTAGACTTTATGGAACTAGCATTCATGAACTAGACTTTATGGAACTAGCATTCATGAACTAGATTGTATGAAACTAGCATTCATGAACTAGACTGTATGAAACTAGCATTCATGAACTAGACTTTATTGAACTAGCATTCATGAACTAGATTGTATGAAACTAGCATTCATGAACTAGACTTTATGGAACTAGCATTCATGAACTAGATTGTATGAAACTAGCATTCATGAACTAGACTTTATGGAACTAGCATTCATGAACTAGACTTTATGGAACTAGCATTCATGAACTAGATTGTATGAAACTGGCATTCATGAACTAGACTTTATGGAACTAGCATTCATGAACTAGATTGTATGAAATTAGCATTCATGAACTAGACTTTATGGAACTAGCATTCATGAACTAGATTGTATCAAACTAGCATTCATGAACTAGACTTTATGGAACTAGCATTCATGAACTAGACTGTATGAAACTAGCATTCATGAACTAGATTGTATGAAACTGGCATTCATGAACTAGACTTTATGGAACTAGCATTCATGAACTAGATTGTATGAAACTAGCATTCATGAACTAGACTTTATGGAACTAGCATTCATGAACTAGACTTTATGGAACTAGCATCCATGAACAAGATTGTATGAAACTAGCATTCATGAACTAGATTGTATGAAACTAGCATTCATGAACTAGACTTTATGGAACTGGCATTCATGAACTAGACTGTATGAAACTAGCATTCTTGAACTAGATTGTATGAAACTGGCATTCATGAACTACACTTTATGGAATTAGCATTCATGAACTAGATTGTATGAAACTAGCATTCATGAACTAGACTTTATGGAACTAGCATTCATGAACTAGACTGTATGAAACTAGCATTCATGAACTAGACTGTATGAAACTAGCATTCATGAACTAGACTTTATGGAACTAGCATTCATGAACTAGATTGTATGAAACTAGCATTCATGAACTAGACTTTATGGAACTAGCATTCATGAACTAGATTGTATGAAACTTGCATTCATGAACTAGACTTTATGGAACTAGCATTCATGAACTAGATTGTATGAAACTAGCATTCATGAACTAGACTGTATGAAACTAGCATTCATGAACTAGACTTTATGGAACTAGCATTCATGAACTAGATTGTATGAAACTAGCATTCATGAACTAGACTGTATGAAACTTGCATTCATGAACTAGACTTTATGGAACTAGCATTCATGAACTAGATTGTATGAAACTAGCATTCATGAACTAGACTGTATGAAACTAGCATTCATGAACTAGACTTTATGGAACTAGCATTCATGAACTAGATTGTATGAAACTAGCATTCATGAACTAGACTGTATGAAACTAGCATTCGTGAACTAGATTGTATGAAACTAGCATTCATGAACTAGACTGTATGAAACTAGCATTCATGAACTAGATTGTATGAAACTAGCATGCATGAACTAGACTTTATGGAACTAGCATTCATGAACTAGGTTGTATGAAACTAGCATTCATGAACTAGACTGTATGAAACTAGCATTCATGAACTAGTTTGTATGAAACTAGCATTCATGAACTAGACTTTATATAACTAGCATTCATGAACTAGATTTTATGAAACTAGCATTCATGAACTAGATTGTATGAAACTAGCATTCATGAACTAGATTGTTTGAAACTAGCATTCATGAACTAGACTTTATGGAACTAGCATTCATGAACTAGATTGTATGAAACTAGCATTCATGAACTAGACTTTATGGAACTAGCATTCATGAACTAGATTGTATGAAACTAGCATTCATGAACTAAACTGTACGAAACTAGCATTCATGAACTAGACTTTATGGAACTAGCATTCATGAACTAGATTGCATGAAACTAGCATTCATGAACTAGACCGTATGAAACTGGCATTCATGAACTAGACTTTATGGAACTAGCATTCATGAACTAGATTGTATGGAACTAGCATTCATGAACTAGACTTTATGGAACTAGCATTCATGAACTAGACTTTATGGAACTAGCATTCATGAACTAGATTGTATGAAACTAGCATTCATGAACTAGACTTTATGGAACTAGCATTCATGAACTAGATTGTATGAAACTAGCATTCATGAACTAGACTGTATGAAACTAGCATTCATGAACTAGACTTTATGGAACTAGCATTCATGAACTAGATTGTATGAAACTAGCATTCATGAACTAGACTTTATGGAACTAGCATTCATGAACTAGATTGTATGAAACTAGCATTCATGAACTAGACTTTATGGAACTAGCATTCATGAACTAGATTGTATGAAACTAGCATTCATGAACTAGACTTTATGGAACTAGCATTCATGTACTAGATTGTATGAAACTTGCATTCATGAACTAGACTTTATGGAACTAGCTTTCATGAACTAGATTGTATGAAACTAGCATTCATGAACTAGACTTTATGGAACTAGCATTCATGAACTAGATTTTATGAAACTAGCATTCATGAACTAGACTTTATGGAACTAGCATTCATGAACTAGATTGTATGAAACTAGCATTCATGAACTAGACTTTATGGAACTAGCATTCATGAACTAGATTGTATGAAACTAGCATTCATGAACTAGACTTTATGGAACTAGCATTCATGAACTAGATTGTATGAAACTTGCATTCATGAACTAGACTTTATGGAACTAGCTTTCATGAACTAGATTATATGAAACTAGCATTCATGAACTAGACTGTATGAAACTAGCATTCATGAACTAGACTTTATGGAACTAGCATTCATGCACTAGATTGTATGAAACTAGCATTCATGAACTAGACTGTATGAAACTAGCATTCATGAACCCGATTGTATGAAACTAGCATTCATAAACTAGACTTTATGGAACTAGCATTCATGAACTAGACTTTATGGAACTAGCATTCATGAACTAGATTGTATGAAACTAGCATTCATGAACTAAACTGTATGAAACTAGCATTCATGAACTCGATTGTATGAAACTAGCATTCATGAACTAGACTGTATGAAACTAGCATCCATGAATTCGATTGTATGAAACTAGCATTCATGAACTAGACTGTGTAAAACTAGCGTTCATAAACTAGACTGTATGAATCCAGCATTCATAAACTAGATCGTATGAAGCTAGCATTCATGATCTAGACTGTATGAAATTAGCATTCATGAACATGATGTGTACTTCCCTATTGATTTATTCAGCTGTGACGCTACCTCAGCTAAGATAGGCTTTCAGGACTTTTGTGTTTTGTACCCCTTTTGTTTCTTTCCGTTTTCGTACCTTTTTTGCTATCTTTGAGTTTTTCATTCCTCTTCCTTGTTAAATTGCTGTTGAGAAGCTTTTGTGAGATCACACCTTGTGCATAAATTTCCCTTTCTCTGCAGTCTATACTAAATAGTCCCTTCTTCCCGCTGTCTTGCGAACCAACTCTATTGTGGCAGGTGAATCTTGGGCAAACTACTGCAATGTAGTGATAATTATGTTAATTTAATTAATATAAATAATGTAATGATTACATTATCAATGTAGATAATGTAAATAATGTAATGATTATATTATTAATCTAATTAATGTAAATAATATCTTGATTTTAAAATAATGAAAATAATGTCATGATAATAATGTTAATTTAATTAATATAAATAATGTAATGATTATATTATTAATGTAATTAATAATAATAATCATATGATTACATTAATAATGTAATCAATTTAAATAATGCAATGATTATATTATTAACGTATTAATATAAATAATGTAATGATAATAATGGTAATATAATTAATCTCAGTAATTTAATGATTTCAATGTTATTGTAAATAAAGTAATGATTTTATTATGAATGTTATTAATGTCAATAATGTAATGATAGCAAAACTAATGAAATTATTGCAATTAATGCAATGATAATAATATCAATGTAATTAATGTAAACTTTTATGATAATGATATTAATATAATTAACGCAAATTACGTATTTAAAACAATATTATTGTAATTAATGTAAATTTGTTATGAATATAATATTGATGTAATTAACGTAAATAATTTAATGCTTATAATATTAAAGTCATTGACATAAATATTTAATGGTAATAATGACAATAATATTAATGTAATTAATGTAAATAATGTAATAATTATTTGATAATAGGGAATTTCAAAGCTCATATAACGGAAAAAATTTTCTCACACGTGAACTAAATAATTGTTTTGCGAGAACGATTGAAAATTGTCGGTTTCAGAAGCTCAAATTGTTGATACGACATAATCAGCACCAGCTGCTGCGAGTACCATTACTAAGGCTCTTCATGCCAAAATATTTTAGAAGCCAATGGCATCTGTTGTATTTATGTGAAAGTAAACTACATCTCTTTCCCTAACTTTATTTCCTACCTTCCTTTCTTTCTCTCTTTTTTTTATTTCCTCCTTTTTCTCTTTCTTTCTCCCTTTTTTTCTTTTCTTTCTGTTATTTAAACATGGATATTTTTAAAATTTGTCGAGAATGTTATCAGGATTTGTGAAGTTGTCATTGCCGTTCAGGGTCAGACGTGTATACTCCTGTACCTAATGGAACGTAGGTTGTCTTCTGCACGGAAGAAATGCTACACGAGTTTTAATTTTACAGCACGTAATTGAAGAGCGTTTTTCCAAAGCTCGTAGATCGTCTGGGAAAATTATAACGACCGTAGTGCTTAGAACGGGAATGATACAATTCAAAATGATGTTTTTGACGTATCCGAAAGGATCTAATATGAATGACGCAAGCGAGGCATTAGAAATGATCAGAAGAAAATGACGCAAGCGAAGCATTAGAAACAATCGGAAGAAAATGACATTAGCGAAAATCAAAAATAATCTGAGTGAAATCAAAATCCCTCACCGAGAAACGCAGCAAACAGCAACACACACAGCCTCGTCGTGATCTCCATGTCGCCCAATTAAAATTTCCCCCTTAATTGCTCGTAGTTACGCTAAACCACGTCCGCGCGCCTCAAAACTCAACCAAAGGGCGATACAATTGATCACATCAGGTGCTGGCGCTTTATGCCGCTAATGAGACTTGAGGATCATGCAACACACGTAGGCTATAAGTCACAGAATTATCAAAACAAGGCGGTGAAGTGTGCACTCGGCCTCAACACTTCAACCGCACGGCACAGCGAAGCAAGACTGCGTCCTTTGGTGCACTCCTCTTTAAGCTGCCGTAGCTGATCTGATGCTGCTGCTGGTGCTGCTGGTGGTGGTGGTGGTGGTGGTGGTGTGTGGTGGTTTTGGTTGAGGTGGTAGTGGTTGAGGTGTTAATAGTGGTTGTTGTGATTGTGGTGGTTGTAATGGTGGTGGTTGTGGTTGGGTGGTTGTAGTGTTAATAGTGGTGGTTGTGATTGTGGTGGTTGTGGTGATGGTTGTGGTGTTAATAGTGGTTGTTTTGATTGTGGTCGTTGTGGTGGTAGTTGAGGTGGTGGTGGTTGAGGTGTTAATAGTGGTTGTTGTGATTGTGGTGGTTGTAA
Organism: Morinoia aosen; assembly: GCA_030386875.1. NCBI lineage: Eukaryota > Metazoa > Arthropoda > Malacostraca > Amphipoda > Talitridae > Morinoia > Morinoia aosen. The sequence continues at coordinate 61,857,072 of CM059579.1, read as the reverse complement.
TGGTGGTGGTTGTGGTTGGGTGGTTGTGGTGTAAATTGTAGTTGTTTTGATTGTGGTTCAGGTGTTGGGGGTTGTGGTGTTAATAATGGTTGTTGTGATTGTGGTGGTAGTTGAGGTAGTGGTGGTTGAGGTGTTAATAGTGGTTGCTGTGATTGTGGTGGTTGTGCTGGTGGTGGTTGTGGTTGGGTAGTTGTGGTGTAAATTGTAGTTGTTTTGATTGTGGTTCAGGTGGTGGGGGTTGTGGTGTTAATAATGGTTGTTGTGATTGTGGTGGTAGTTGAGGTAGTGGTGGTTGAGGTATTAATAGTGGTTGCTGTGATTGTGGTGGTTGTGGTGGTGGTGGTTGTGGTTGGGTGGTTGTGGTGTAAATTGTAGTTGTTTTGATTGGGGTTCAGGTGGTGGGGGTTGTGGTGTTAATAATGGTTGTTGTGATTGTGGTGGTTGTAGGGGGTTGTAGGGGTGGTTGTGGTGTTGGTGGGAGGTGATGGTGGTGAATGTTAATGGTAGTGGTTGTGGTGGTGCAGATGTGACTTTGTTCTATTGCCTTTATTCGAAGCGCTTAGATCGATGAGGTCAAATTGGAGGTAATTTATTGCCTCTCTACCTCTCAAACATGTTTCAAAATTGCTCTCTCGCTCTATCCTTAACAGTCCCGTCCAGTCGAACATGATAATTTAGGGAGTACTTCCGGCTGATATCCTGGGAACTGAAAGCGTTTATATGTTCAAAATATCTCAAGCCCAGGCCATGTTAACGATCTCCGAACTGAATTGTAGAAATATGGCAGGCTTCTTATGAAGACGGAGTGAAGGGCTGATGAAATTAGTTTCCTATACTCATCATAATAATAAGTAATCAATTTGTTCATATTAATTATACTCAAATTAACCTAAATCCAACTCAAACTATCGAATCCAAATTATTTATTCATTTTACGCATATATTCTTATTGATTAGAGTCGGTTGTACAATTGTAAAATTCAAAATTGTTGAATTTGTCAATTTTTCTCTCAAGCTTTTCATGTTAATATAAACATGATATAATTAGAATTGGCATTCATTAAATTGAAATTGATTGTGATATTTTAATCAATAATCCCCTCTTAATCTCTTCAGCCGCTATCATGGTCTCCAAAATCATTTCACTCCCTGGTCAGATTATATGGATTTTTCACGTAACTTTCGACTGAAAAATTTGCACGGAAACTACATTTGAATTTACAAGATTTTTACTTTTTTTGCCACAAACTGTGCGCCAAGCGCCATCCATGCCCCTCTTCCCCCGTTCGCCTCAGAGGTCTTATAAGCGGTGAGCTCTTTAGGGCCCGCGCATTTGGTTCGCATCCCCACCTGTACTACATCGCTACCAGTAAAGGCTGCTCTTCTCCATTGTTATCTCTAACCTCTGTCTGCCTGCATATTTGGTGGCCAGAGAGTTGACGGGCCCACGAATTTAAGACGATATAATTTAGAAGTCAAGAAGATACAATTGAAAAGTTAAGAAGATGCAGTATTCGTCGAGACCTACAGAAGTTTGAGAAGATCCAGTGACTTCAGCAAATCAACACGGCGGAGAAGATAACTGATAACTACTACTGATAACTACTACTGATCGTCTGGTGACGACAAGAATTATAACTTCTAAGAAGAATCTGAAGAGACAGTCAGAGCAACAAGAATAAGGACAGCGTCTACAGAGAGCTTCAGAGATCTGCGAGAGGGCAGCTACAGATCTTAAACTACATCTACGAGGTGTGTCAACCGACTACAGCTACGTTGTTTTCGTGCTACGGACGTAGCAGTAACGGTGCATCGCTTCCAACGACTGCAGAGACCGCGACATCGTTCGACAACGACAACTAAACCTACAATTTAAGATAAGTAACGCAGCAACAATTAATTGTTATTGTGGTCGCAGCAGCAGTGGTAGTGTTTTTTTTTTCTTCAGTCAGTTATTGTTTGCGTGCGCGCAGGAGTCAAGGCCAAACATAGGCTGTACTCGCAGTGAGACCAAGTTAGGGAGCAAGCAGTGTGCACCTACACTGAGTGCAATAATCCCTAGACATGAGTTTTTTTAAGAGTTTAAGAGAGTTTTTTTGAAGTGAGTGGCGCAATTTTCTTGAAGTGTTGTTATAAGTGATTTAACTAAATTTGTATTGATTTAGTAACTGTTGTAGAAATTTGCTCTTGAGCAATCGTAAGCTCAGTTGAGCAGTAATTGTTATTTGTGTAATACCTAGACATCGAACTAGTAACGTAACTATGCCTGAAATTCCAGTAACCAACACGCCTGTAGTGAGTGCAATGACTGCCACGAATATTTTTCTAGTGATGATATGTTGGCGAAAGAGACATAAGTATCCTTAAATGCCTCCTGTAGCCAGTGCAACAGTTAGGTCATGTAATGCTCCCTGTAATTTGAGCGAGGCGGTCAGTTGCAAAATGCTCTTTAAAAGTATCCCTGTTTGTTTGCGGGCAGAAAGGTTATTTAAGGGGTGACTATTTTTTGGACATTTATTGTGTCATTTTTAAAGATCATATTTGAGTTTTTTTGCTGGTTGCGTCTGATAGGATGCTGCAGGGGGGGGGGGGGGGTGCGTTCCAAATTGCCCAAAGGTAGTGCTGAAGACCTTTGTAAAAATCAATTTTCATGCATTAGAGTAAGGAAACGAGTCGCTGTATTAAGTGGACAGCAATTGATCGATAGCGCATTATTGAATGAGTCGCTGCATTAAGTGGACAGCAATTAAATTTAAAGGATAGCGCGCGATGAATAAAACGAGAAGTTACCTGTGCTAAGAGGAGCAACAGAGCCGGGGCATATAGTTGTCGCGAGAGAAGAAAATAAACAAGTGAAGATACCGACTAGGCTGTGAATATATCTGGTAAAATGGTTAAATGTTACCAGGTAAATTTACCAGCGAGATCGTGTGATACTGTTGAGAAATAGTATTAAAGTAATTCGCGCAGACAATTAAGTGAGTAAGCTTTAAGAGAAGCTGTTACCGTTAATTTCGATGGGACTCTGATTTCAGTTCATAATTTCATGTGGTGGAAGTAATACCATTGATACCATGACGGTCAGAGTTAAGCATTGTAGATTGCGGTTGTCATTGTGCTGGCGAATAATAATGAGAGGCGATAGATGCCCGTTAATTAACCACACGTGGTGGTCTGGTAATAAGTTAAAGAGTAACGAGTATCGAGTATCAAGTATCACTGGTAAAGAGTATCGAGTAAAGTTACCAGTGCAGCTGCACTCCAGCGCACACGAGTGAGTGTGATGTTTTTTTGCTTGATGCAGAGGCAGATGTTTTTTTTGTACGCCGGCGCAAGGCCGAGAGCTGTGCTCAGCACACGCTGCACAAGGCATTGAACTTAAGCGAGGCGCGAGAGGCGCAAGGCGACGCATTTCCGGTCACTCTGACTGGCAACATGCAGACAGTGGTGACTGCAGTTCAATGTACGGATGATTGTGACTGGTGTGACTGGTGGATAGTCATGAATTAGATGTGTTTTGGACGTGAGAGTCCACACTAATTCAGTGTGGGAGTAAAATTTAATTTACTTCATAGTCATTTGTCAATGAGAGAGGCTTCATTTAATAATCCTTCAGTTAATAATGTTTGAGCACGTTGAAACGATCTAGTGCATCATAAAAGTCATTTTACAAGCCTATCTGAATTTCATGTTCAGTAAAATTTTGTGCTATGAAATTTAAAATGTTTTAATTCTAAAAGAATGCAATTTATTTTCTTGAATACCAAAATTGTCCAATTGACAATTTACAACTGATTGAAAGATTAAAATTGATTGTCAAGCATTTAACGTGAAAATTGATTTTGATTTGATTTTTGAAGTACGTTCTGGCGTATGTTTCTTATGTATATACCAAGTATTTTCAGTGCTTTTGCTATGTTTCATTGTATTCTCGTAAACGTTTTGCTTATAATCTATTTGCTTCTAATTTTGCATTGTTGTGTTCGTCTGCAAAAAGCAGCATGGTGAATCTCTTTGAACTGAAGTAACCTTTCTGGTTATGTTTTTAAATTCGAGGTTTTATTCTGTGAATACGTGCTTGTGAGGAATTTGCTGTTTATGAAATTTGTTCTATTTTTTTTTTGTTTTTCCTTGCTCACGCCTGTGGATTTTTAATTAGTTCGCAGCTAAAAATAGCTCGTTGCCGGCGAGAGGCATGCGCTGACTTGGCTGAGGAGTCGATGCGGCGGTGCACTTTTGCTGTCTCAGCAAAATTAAATTAAATTTGAAATCGATTTGAAATCAGCACTCACGTGGCTGGAAATTTCCCGAACGAGACTCAAAAATGTAGTTCTCAATTTATAGGCTCTCACTTTTCCTTTTAACGAGAATTTACCGAGAGTAAATACTTTAGATTAATGGGAGGTGAATGGACTTTGCCTAAACTTATGCTTTAACAATTGGGTTCATGAGTAGACTGTTAACTCAATTAATGAGATTCGTACTTAGTATTATTTACCTGTTTGAATTTTAATTTCTTTATATTTTTAATTGGTTGTTAACTCATGTTGTTGATATCGGGCCATGCTAATTTCTTTGTTTTCGTTTCATTTCAGCTTCGCGTGCTGTGCGAGTGACAGCGGGTACGGGCAAGTACCCGCGTGGCGCGTACACGTGGTTGAGCCGTGTTCCGCTCAGACGGCGTGGTGCCTCAGCGACTTTGTTCTCAAAAACCAAAAACACATAAACTTTGACGACAGTAGAGCTTCAGAATTGGAAATTGAGATTGAAAATAATAAGAAAAATTATGAGAAAATTGAAATTGAAATATTGGAAAAAGAAGGAGCTGGAAAATATTACTGGAAAAATTTATGCGCTCGTTGAAAATCGAGTTTATTTGTATTTGAAAATGCGACTAAAATATGGACTGAAGATGGGAAAGCGTTGTTGAAAATTATGCAAGAATTATGCTTTTGTTTGGATGCGTTTAACTCCGTGAAAATTGGAGGGTAAAATGTAATAAGAAACATGTTGAAAAGTTTTATGCGTTTAAGGGTTTATGCGTTTTAATGTGTTTAACCCGTTTAGATGTTTTATAATCGTATTAATCAAATAATCTATTTGTGTTACACTTTTAACGGGTTCCACGGCACAGGCATTAATTGTTTCCGTAAGTTGTTTTAATGTCATATTTGAATATTTGATCTAACTTGTTCCCGATTTTGCGAGTATAATCTCTACAAAAACAATATGAACTCTACGGAGCATGTATCCCTTTTTCCTTTCGATTAATCATCGGGACTTCCTGCGTATATCCCATTGATCCGATTGTTAAGTATTAATTCTTTGAAAGTTTGAATAAGACAAATTAATTAATTTTTACTTTTAAGTTGAGTAAGTTTGAATTAATTAATTAACTTCTAATCATTCCCCAATTAATCATTGACCATTTGATTTTAGCATTCCTTTTGCCTTGCTTTGAACAGCGATTTATGGTTGTTTACTATTTAACCGTATGTTATCCACGCTTCGCTTTTTACTGTTTTTACTGACGTTTCGTTTTCGTGCGTTGAGTTTTACTTTAAGTTTTGATAGGTTCAGACTGGGTCTACCAAAATTTCGACTATTAGTGTTTATGATTTGAGGTTGTATCGCGGTATTTTTCCGCAGTGGCAGCGGCCACTATTTTTTACGAAGGGTTTAAATTATTGTTTTTGCGTTAATGTCTATGACTATTGTTGTTTTGACTGGCGTTTTACTCATGTATTTAGAATCCATTCCCCAAAAAAATTATGCAGTGGCACCTTTTACAAAATTTGTTTCAATATTTCTAAATTAAGTAAATTTCTTTCAATACTGTGAATTGAATTTTTGCAAACGTTGAGTTTTTGCTCAACGGAATGTTTTCGACACATTCCATGATCACTCGATGAATTGTTTCAAACAGGGCGACGCATCTACAGCATTCACAAGAAAAATGAATAATTAAATTCCTGGCTATTCTGCTTATTCCTGATGAAGAACCTTAGGTGTTTGTCTTCTCTCAAGCTTTTCCTCACTAAGAAAAACTTTCTTATCATTTATTTAGGCTTACAAAACTTGAAATTCCGTTTATTTTCAATTTTATATTAGGAGTTTCTATCGAAACTAATTTGAAGAAAAGAAAATGACCATCAAATCTTAAATTAATCCTTATGCCTCGAAGTCACCTGCCCAGAAATTATTAGATTAGGGGAACATATTCTTACTTCGGTATCCTGGAAACTAAAAACTATCATGGAAACCAAAACACCACGCGCGTGACTCAGAGAGTTGAGTTATTATGTGGTTCCTCTAGTAATGGCTGATACCAGAAAAATAGTCTTAGTACACAAGAAGGAACCGTAGACATGTATGGGCTTATAGTATCTATGCATCCCTGCCATCGGTCAGAGAGAGTTCTTATTCCTCGTTGATAAAAAACAAATTGGCTGCAATGGAACAATATCTTTGATAGCTGATTCCACCTCTCGTTTATACCTGAGAGGTTTTCCATTATAAAATGTTTAAATTCTATACCATTGAAAGTGTCTCCATGCACAATTTTTTTCTCGTCTGGAAACACGCAAAAAATGTAATCACCAGGGGAAAGATTAAGAGAATTTGTTTATGCTTTTTACATGTTAATTTAAACATGATATAATTAGAATTGGCATTCATTAAATTAAAATTGATTGTGATATTTTAATTGGTCATTGGGATATTAGGAAGAATTGGTCATTGTGAAATTCGTTAGCATTGATCATGGTGAAATTCGTTAGAATAGGTCTTTGTGATATTAGAATTGGTTACTGAGAAATTCGTTAGAATATGTCATTGTGATATTAGAATTGGTTTCTGAGAAATTCGTTAGAATAGGTCATTGTGAACTTGGGTAACTGTCATGGCGTCCTGGTGTTAGTTATAAGGCATTTGAAAAACCAATGTACAAGGTGATATGTATCAGGCTTGATTGGAAATAAAGCATCCATAGAGGCCAAAATTAGTATTGGTCGTTGTGATATTAATTAGAGTTGGTAATTGTAAAATTAGATTAGTGTCTTGAAATAAGATTTGGTGGATGTCAAATTTGAATAGCTGTACCAAAGTTTACTTATTTCCTCCAATGTCAGCTAAGCAATTACGCAATCTGTAAATTTGGCGTCGTCTTTTTTTAATTTAAAAGAGAAGGTAACACCAAGTTATTACATGAGGGCTCATTTGTACTCCGATCCCTCAGATTTGTACCCAGATCTTGTTTTACAACAAGAAATGCTCAATAGGAGAGACTTCAAAACACTAAACGTTTGTGCTAGCCTCTAACAATTATTATTTGAAATTCTTGACACATTACTTAAACGCGCCTGAATTATATTAAGCAAAATTCTTTCATTTAAAATCTGAAACCCACTTTCTGAAAGTTTGAAGTGAAAGGATGACTAATTGAAAATATTTATTAAGTTTAGCTGCTCACGAACAATTGTTAATGTACATAAAATTATAAAGGATTTGCTCACCTGATTGCTGCGATTAATGGTGTGCAAATTATTTCTCTTACCTTTTGCTTATTTTTACTGGGAAAGTACGAAGTCCTTCGTTTGTTTTATAATTAGCATCATTCAATGAGTTGGAAATATCTGTCTTTATTCATTGCTCCAATGTCACAATCATCAGCACGAAAATAAAGTTCTATATTTTTAATAAAATAAAAGGAGTGGGTGAACTCCACCTTCGATGAGAAGTAGAGTCCTCTTTTAACGTCCTTATCCCGTCTTCTGCGTTTGCTACTCTCGCCCGAGTAGCTGCAGAGACTGCAGAGAAAATACGGTGAGAGCTACCAGGAATCGACCCTTAGTCTCCATTTTTCAAACTGTAAAGCTAAAACCTCTAGCGCAACAGAGGACCTGGATTTGAGAAACTAAAAAAATTAACACTGGATAATCTGTTAAAAAAAATCTCGCTCCTTGTAGCAGTTGTTCCTCAGATAATATCATTATTAGATTTAGGAAATATTATCCGACTTCCAAATTCAGGAAACAAAGAAGTTTTCTCGTTCTCATTTATGAAGTTCCCGTCAGCTGCGCCTTGCATGTGATTTTCACGCAAAACGAATCCATGCGGGACTCTTCGGGTCATGTTGTTCGAGTAATTGTTTTACGACGCTAGAAATTGGTCGATGATTATGCTTTTCACGATAGTAGTGCGTATAATTTAGATCCGAAAGTATATTCTGCACACAAAAAAGTGAATAGACAAGAAGAGGTTTTTTCTAAACCGTAGTCCTGGAGAAAGACCGCATTCAAAAAGAAGAGAGCGGAATTTTATGGAAAGTTTGACAAAGAAAAGAATGAATTTCTCCCTACGTATATGTGAAGATTATCAAGCTTATTCTTTGTTTATTTGCTCGCTTGTCTACGTCCCCACAAGTTTGAATTGATCTGCACTAAATGCAAATTATTCACATTCAAATTAACCTGGCTCAAATATGCAAATTGACTGCGAGTCCAAATTAATCAAACTCACTTTGAAGTTAATGAAATTTGCAATCAAATTCGTCAAACTCCTGTTGGAATTAATCCAAATCCAGCCATATTTAATCAAACTCAAGTTCAAACTAATATGAAAAAAATACAAATATATTTTAAATGTCCTGTTATATTTATTGAATCAAACATTGCACTTTGAGAATCTTAGATTTGTAGAATGATTACTTATCGTTCTGCATTAAATGTCACCATGGGTAGTACATAGTAGTTGGTAGTTAGCGTAGTAGTAGTAGTAGTAGTAGTCGTAGTAGTAGTAGTAGTAGTAGTAGTAGTAGTAGTAGTAGTAGTAGTAGTTGTAAACTTCAAGTTTGGTGGCTTAACTCAAGTTTTACTTTAGACAGGTTTGAATTCTTAGTAAGGCGGGGTCACCAGCGCTTTTTCAAGCACATTGAATTAAATTGAATCAATCGTGGCCACTGACTCAGAAGGAGTTAAGGCGGTATTCGGACGCAATATTTCAAGCGTCTACAATCAACAACCAAATCACCATTACAGCCGATCATCAGAAGGAAATGAGGGAACAGACTAGCCTTTATGTGTTTTATTGAAGAGAAGGTTGAACGACGAAGTGCGAGGCTTGACTCGTGTTTGCGAGACGTTCTTGGGGAGAGTCCGAGGGGGTTGCTGGACTTCGGACGATTCGTTCAGCTCAGGCTGGTGGCAGCGTGTGCTGGAGTGGGAAGTCGAGGATGGTGTAGGTATGGAGGGGGCTCCGACACCAAGTGAGTAGTGAGTTGAATGATGAGTTTGGGAATAGTTACCGGTTGGGAAAAACTCGGTAAGTGATGAGGACTCTCGACCCAATGGTCTCAACTGGAGATTTTAGCGGCTTAGCTGCAGGGAAGCAGGCCTTTCCAGTATAGTGAAATTTGAAGATGAGGCAATTGCAGAAGAAACTCGGAGGAGGTAAGCTCCTTACATTAAGAGGTTAGGGTTTGGTTCCATACGTGTTTGTGAGTGCATGAGTGAGTGGTCCAGCAGATCCTGTCAGGGGGAATCGTGCTGGATTATTTTGACACATAAATTGAGTCTATTCATAACACATGTGCAAGACTGGTGCATCTGCTACTTACAGAGGAGCCATGGAAGAGTCTAGTGCTAAAGTCAGTACCGCAGCTCTAGCGCCCGAGCTGCAGCCTGAATCATCTTAACACCAGAATCGGTGTTCCAGACCAACTGGTCACAAGCTCTACTGATATCACAAGCAGCAACACAACTGAGTATATAATCGTTATGTAATTTACTAATGGAATTTAATTATACTGGTTTGGCTTCCAGGTATTCCGAAAATAGCCAGCCAACTGCTGTCAGTTGGCGGTTGTAACTTGAGTCAAAAGCAAAAACTACACTTAACACTCAGCATGAGACTGAAGATTTAAATTTCCCGTACAGGGAACTAATTTCTAAAGGCAAAACATGACTGAGTATGAACTATCAACTAGAGTAAAATAATGTAGACAATAACATGAGAAAAGGTGAGGGCTCTTGTTCTCTATAATTCAGATGGGCCAGAACTGCTTCTAGGCGCAGAAAATTTACATATAAAAAGGAGTAGCGTATGAGAAGGCGCAACAGAATAAACAAACCAACGGTGGAAGCAAGGTTATAGTGTGCTAGCAAGGCTAACAGACGCTAAATTAAATTCAGGGAAGTAAAATTGAACTTCCTCACAAATGATCTTTGTGGACAGCAAAGTGTCTTAAAACGCTATGTTCAGCACTGAAAAATATCTAAGGAGCTAATGCCAACATCGTCTAATACTGATAGCACAATAAGGAATCATCGGAGCATAGTAACACGAAAACACTGACAAAGATGGAGCAGTGAGCTTGAAGCTTGTCCCTAACTAAGACTGGCACAAAGACAACATAGTGAATATTCCTACGACACAATAACGAGCGCTCCCTAACACGGAACAAGTTAAGACACAACACAGGAAAGTTAAGACATAATACACACTTATCATTAACACTTGATACTTACAATTGCCCGCTCTGGGCCCAAGCGCTATTCAGGAGGATCTGTACGAGAATGACGACTCTGCCTGAAAGGTCGGCCTTATATGCTCTTTTGAGCGGAAGCTTGCGCAATGGTTCTGCGCGAATGTTTCCAACGGACGTGACGGAAGTAAACGTGCTCGGCAAATATTTTCGAAACACATTTTTGGTAAAATTCTGAGTTTAATCGAATTAATTTGGTCTTGTAAAATTATAAAAATAATTACATTTGTATAATTTAATTTTAGGATGTTAGTTTTTAATATTTTATGAAATTCGGCTGAAGTGCGGCTGAGGGCGATCACTACATAGTAGTAGTAGTAGAAGTAGTAGTAGTAGTAGTAGTAGTAGTAAGTTAAAGGCTCCGTTTCCATTGAAAAGATGTTCTTATAGAGAAAAGAGAAGGGACTATATACTATATAAATGATTTCAACAAAATTGTTGAATCGATTCACAATGTGAAAGTTCCAACACAATATACCCTACGTATAGTAACAGTAAGTTACGAGGGAAAAGAAAAAAAAGATAGTGAGCGCCGTCGCCGAGTGGTTAAGAACGCGCCCTTGAACGTGAAGGTGTCGAGGGTTCGAATCTTGACGCTGCGCGGCGATCTTACCCGTTGGGTAAAGGGAAAACTGAAGCACGATACCCCACTCTACCCAGGCGTTTAAAATGGATACCGGCTTGACCGGGGGTGCTCCCCTAGCCACTTGCGCCATAGCGCAAGTGGCTAGGGGTTCTGCCGCCGTGCGGGAGACCCGGGATCGATTCTCGGCGCTGGCGGTGGCGATTTTCTCTGTTGGGTATAGGAGAAAAATTCCAAGCACAATACCCCACTCCACCCAGGTGTCTGAAATGGGTACCGGTCTTGACCGGGGGAAAGCGTCATGGCGTCCTGGCGTTAGTTATAAGGCATTTGAAAATCCAATGTACAAGGTGATATGTATCAGGCTTGATTGGAAATAAAGCATCCGTAGATGCCTTCATTTTTATTATTATTATTATTATTATTATTATTATTATTATAACTGTCATGGCGTCCTGGTGTTAGTCATAAGGCATTTGAAAAAAAACAATGTACAAGGTGATACGTTTCAAGCTTGATTGGTTGAAATGAATCGTCCCTTTTAGCGAAGAAAACCTTTTAAATTGCAACAATCAAACTGGGGACAAAGGACAAAAGTCCCCAAGGCCTATCTATAAATATAATAACTTAAAAATATTCCTTCTTTAGACGTCAGTTTTCAACGCTTAGTATGAAGAAAGAAAAAAAAAATAAAAAAGTGTAATTTCCAAAAAAGTTAATACACGAGATGCATAATCATACATGAGTATGATTAAGTAAAAAAGATAAATTATGAAGCACATCATTTACTTGGCATCCAAGCACTTAGGTTATGTGGGAAAGATAAATTTTATCATGAGATACATTTAGTTGTAGTTAGCAGAGTAGTAGCACATCCTAAACAGATTGCTCGCTGCCCTAATTCCATAGTAAATGATTTCTTTCTCTCCTAGAAGCACTTATATTGCTGTTAGGTGAGCTAAGTTAACTTACATTATCTACTCTAAAGGAGTAACTTCAATTCTCAGAGCCTTCATGATTAGTCCCCATCTTTGAGGAAGCCATCATGTAATTTCTTTGAGATAATGGAAAGCATAAAATAGACCCTCCCTAAAGTACGGAACGATGTCCTGGCTGGAATAGACTCACGATAAGGTTAGAACTCCCAGCTGGTGCTGGGTAAACAGGTGTAGAGAAGAAAGTTGCCTAGCTACGATCGCGCTGTAGGTAAATTATTAGTATTTCCTTTTGTAGAGACAATCCAAGACATATATACCTGATTTAACCAGCATTATTCAGCTATTATTAGAAACAGTAGGTAGATATTTACACGCGATAGAGTCAACTGACTCGGAGAACATGGCTCGCTCTCCAGAGGAGTCGGAGAGTGAGCTTGATATGAGTGAAGACCTGATACTCGGTACTAATTCAATGGACGACGGAGTGTTATCGGATTCAGTTCAGGTTACAATTAATGAGACCCTACCTAAGACAATTTCAACCCCTGAGGTTGTAGCTACTATGAGCCATAGATCTAGCACACCAATGGTGGCAGATAGCAACCTTGTAAATCATGAGGCCTCTCAAGATATTCCAGGTACCGACAGTGACATGCTAAGACTCTTAAATGACGATCAAACCCCCTCTACTCAGCAATCAGTCAAGCGTAAGAACTCTGATATTTCAGGTTCTAGCCATTGGAGCTTGCAGGAAAAAAACAAATTCTCCAAGATTACTAGATCTGAGTCTGCAAACAATGAATTCACTTTATCAGTGCCAAGTGCTAGTCATAAACGTTCATCCTCTGGGCGGGTTCATGGTCAAACGCCGTCTAGCACAAGCAGTAAAGTTATGCATCAGAGGTCTCATACTTTCCTTATTGAACCTTTAAGTGGCAAGACAGACCTTGGAAAATTCTTTTCAAATGAGCTGAGACTCTTGAAAGATATTCAATCATCCAACTTTGCCCAGGCAAACATTATTGAAGTCAAGAAAAACATGAGCCGTAAACTGCTCATAATCAATGTAGAATCTATTGACTCAAAGATCCAATCCCACCTGCTCTCGACTTCCAAGATGGGAGACTGGGAGGTCCGATGTAGACTTCCACAAGCCTTAGAACAATCTCTAGGAGTTATTGGGCCTGTTGGCTTGGACACCAGTGATGAAGAAACTAAGCAGTTTCTCAGCTTAAAGCACTCTAATGTAATCAGTGTCAAGCGGATCACTAAGGGTAGGGACAAGAAACCAACCTTATACCTTCTCCTAACCTTCCAAGGTCCTGAACTACCAAAATGTGTCTACCTAGGCTACCAAAGATTTGAAGTTAGGATTTTTGTTGATAAACCCTGGCAATGCTTTAATTGCCAGGGTTTTGGACATAATGCTTCTGGCTGTAGATTCAAACCAAGGTGTGTGGTGTGTTCAGGACCCCATAACTCAAGGAATTGCACGGAAAGGGAGAACATAACCCCGCTCTGTTGCAACTGCAAAGGGAAACACACAGCTAGCTATGGAGGTTGCCCCCTTATGAAACAAGCCAAAGTTATAGAGAAAGTCCGAGCTGAAAACAAACTTTCCTACCGAGATGCAGTCAAAATAGTTAAAGATCATTCTACTAAACCAGCTGAAACTACCAGCAATATACCTTTCTCAAACAGTGATACTCTTGCTGAAACTACTCATAACAAAAATAGACCTAGGGTAAGTTCCGAAAATTCGTCCACTTTGAAATTCCGTACACACCAGGTATATTTTACTATAACAAGCTAGTATGGAGTTGAAGTTCATCGAAAAGTGGTTCACGTGGTAACTGTTGGTTTATAATATTGTATAATTGCCACACACCGCAAATAAATATCACTGTTGGAACAAAAATGGCAGCCCAAGTGAATGACCTGCGTTTCAGTTGCTTATGAAGTCGTCACACCTTAATTGACTACTATTTTGCATCGCCGACAAAAAATTTTTCCGTTAACGAAGTTGTTGTGTTAGGCGATGTCGTACCTGTGTGAGTGTTGACAGCTGTAGTGCTGCCATTTTACAGAGTTTTATTTCTCCCTTTGTTTGTTTCTGAGGTGTACTAAATTTCGAATCTTTTAACGGCTTGTGTTATTACTTCGTCCACATGTATGGAGTTTTGAAGAAATCATTTATATGAATTCGTTTGTTCGTACAACGTTTTTTCTTTAAGTTTCTCCTCATTGTTTATGATCCTTAATATCCTTTCAGGTATAGATTTTATAGTTTATGAATTGGACCGGCAGGCCGCAGCCGAGACGGTTCAAGAAACTGTTTTAGAAAAGTACAGAAATTTCTTGAGAATTTCTTGCGTCCTACTTCAAACTTTAGTCCACCACTTGTAACTTTTGAAAGAATGCACCTATCGACTTCAAATTACTCCAAAACGAAAGAACAAAACATTTTCTACAAAGGTGTTATAGGGTAAAGTTCGAAAGTTCGTCCGATTTAAACGGTTCAAACTTCAAACCCTCTCAAACGGTTCTCAAGATCGCTATTGCTGCAGCAAATATCGTCAAAAAAGCGCAAATGCATTGGGTTCATCGTGCTTTGCTCTAAAAAGGATCTTTCAAATCTTGATGTGAAAAAACAACTTGCTTTGTGAACACTTTCTCCAACTGAAATTTTCGAAAGTTCGTACCAAATTCGAAATTAATTCAAAATTTTGACCACGTTTCGAATCTCATTACAAAAGTTCGTACATCCTCTAAAATGAAATTTATATTTTTGTTTAGCGCTAAAGTTACCTGTGAGCGTTCGAATTTTATGTAATATAATAGCGTGTTCATTTTTAATGGATTTGATACGTACGTTTTGATACCGGCAGGCCGCAGCCGAGACGGTTCAAGAAACGGTTTGTGAAAAGTACAGAAATTTCTTCAGTCCTACTTTAAACTTTACCTAGTCCACCACTCGTAACTTTTTAAAAAATGCACCTATTGACTTCAAATTACTCTCAAACAAAAGAACAAAACATTTTCTACAAAGGTGTTATAAACACATTCAAAAAATTTTCCTGAGAAATACAGAAATTCTTCGATAAAAATGTTTGATTCGCGTGCCATCGCGAGCGCGAAAGGGTCAACTAAAGTCTTTCCACAGCGCGTGAGTTGTACAGGTTCATTTTGAGGAATTTCTGTACTTTTCAGAAATTTTTTTTGGATGTGTTTATAACACCGTTGTAGAAAAGGTTTTGTTCTTTCGTTTGAGAGTAATTTGAAGTTGATAGGCGCATTCTTTCAAAAGTTACGAGTGGTGGACTAAAGTTTGAAGTACGACTCAAGAAATTCTCGAAAAATTTCTGTACTTTTCACAAACCGTTTCTTGAACCGTCTCGGCTGCGGCCTGCCGGTATCAAAACGTACGTATCAAATCCATTAAAAATGAACACGCTATTATATTACAAAAAATTTGAACGCTCACAGGTTACTTTAGCGCTAAACAAAAATATGAATTTCAATTTAGAGGGTGTACGAACTTTTGTGATGAGATTCGAAACGCGGTCGAAATTTTAAATTAATTTTGAATTTGGTACGAACTTTCGAAAATTTCAGTTGGACAAAGTGTTCGCAAAGCAATTTGTTTTTTTCATATCAAGATTTGAAAGATCCTTTTTAGAGCAAAGCACGATGAACCCAATGCATTTGCGCTTTTTTGACGGTATTTGCTGCAGCAATAGCGATCTTGAGAACCGTTTGAGAGGGTTTGAAGTTTGAACCGTTTAAATCGGACGAACATTCGGACTTTACCCTACACCTGATGCAGAAAACACCTTTGAAAGCTCTAGAAAAAACTTTACTAATGCAGCAACTCAAACTCAGGAGATTATTACAGAGCATGGACAGCTAGAAAAAAACACTCTTAGCACTGACATGGCAATACAAATAGCAGTCATAGTAGCAGAAATGTTTAAAACCTTCCAAACCCAAGAAAGGCCAAGCACAGACAAAGAGATCACTAGAGTTATAAGCCGAGTCCTAAACACAGAAATCCCAGAAAGCGCTCTGCAACAGAAGTCTGTAGTCACCCTAGATCTGGAGCAACAGGAAGCAAACAGTACAGAAAACGACCAAGAAGGACCTTCGCTTGAAGGTCAACCAAAGAAAAAAAAGAAAAAATAAAATCAATAAAGATGGTAATCTTACTCGAGAAACTCAAAGCAGCCCAGAAGCCACATTGGGCTCTACCTTCAACTCACATCAAATGAGGCTGAGAGCAGGTTGGAATAGTGTAAAGCGTAAAGAACCTCGTAAAACTGTTGGGAACCTAAATCTTAAAAAAACATAAGTACAAACAACCAGCTGAAAATCTTGACTTGGAATGCACACAGTCTCTACAATAAGTTATCTCATTTCAAAATTAGACTATACACCACTAAACCCCATGTAGTATGTTTGTGTGAGACATGGCTGAAGGCTGACAGAGAACCTAGCTTTATCAACTACCGTACTTTCTTCAAGCATAGACGTGAACGTGTGGGAGGGGGGCTAGCAATACTTGTCAGGAACGACATAAACTGTATTGAAAAAACAATACCACCTTATAATGGGGGTAAACTCGAATATCAGTCTGTAAGCATTTATAACAATAAAGGAAAACTTGATATTTTGAGCATTTACAATCCTAATGAAATCATACTATCAGCTGAATTTAGCTATTACTTCAGACAACTTAATTTGCATAGGATTGTAGTCGGGGATTTCAACGCCCACCAACAGATGTGGGATACAAGGTCTCCTGCATATGTCACTGGTGGTAACCTTGTTTCCTCCCTCTTAGAGGATAATGACTTGGTCTTGCTTACCCCCCAATCATTGCCAACCTATTATCATGTTCAGACCAGAAACTATTCCACTTTGGACTTGTGCTTTGTCTCATCAGACCTTAAGCAAATGTCTCACATAGGCTTGGAAGCTGAGATGGGCAGTGACCATGAACCTGTTCTGTTATCTATTGATTTTGCTCCTGATGCAGCAATATTTCATGCCAGGCGTAAGTGGCTATTTGATAGGGGGTCGTGGGGCAGGTGGCAGGCTAGCTTACCTGAAATTAAAGAAGGTGTTGACCTCTATGAGTCAGTTGGAAATTTTACTACTTCCCTTCTTGATACTGCGGGGGAAATTTTTGAGAGAACTAGGGAGACGGTAAATCCAAAGTTTTCAAAGCACTGGTGGAATGAGGAATGTGCCTTGTGGGTGAAAAAACGGCACTCTGCAAAAAACCGTTTTCATAAGCATCCCACTCCAAGTAATCTGGTTGTTTTGAGAAGAGCAGAAACTATGGTCAAGAGAGTTACTAAGAAAGCAAAAAAAGACTCATTTCAAAAGTTTTGTTCTTCACTTAACTGTTTTACAGCAACTGACACAGTGTGGAAAAAAATTGGATCTTTGTCAAACAAGAGGCCGGGGATAAGATCAGAACCTATCCTATATAATGACAGGTTGTTGACCAATCCTTTTGAGAAAGCAGAAGCTATAGCTGATGGTTATTCTAAGCATCTTACTTGTAGTCATACAGCCATTACTGGCTATCATTTGCATGTAGCTCTTGCTCTAAGCAGCGATGAAATTTTTGCTTATAATAGTCCATTCTCATTACCTGAACTTGAATATGCTCTGAAAAATATCAGCAACACAGCCCCTGGTCATGACATGGTCCACAACCTGATGCTGAAGAACCTGACCCCAGAATATCAGACTTGGCTGCTGAAAATATTGAACAGGAGCTTTGACGAGGCCCTCATTCCACCTTGCTGGAAGCTTGCTATTATCCTCCCATTTCCCAAACCTGGTAAGCCACTATCAGACACGGGTGCATACAGGCCCATCTCTCTCTTGCCATGTGTAGCCAAATTGTTAGAGAAATTGGTATGTAGCAGATTATATCACACTTTGGAGACTTCAGATTCATTTAGTTCAACTCAGGGGGGTTTCAGAAGGAGATTAAGCACTCTAGACCAAGTTGCTAGGTTGGAAATGAGCATTAGGCAGGCAATAGTTAACCGTGGCATCTGTATAGCCATCTTCTTTGACTTAAGCAATGCATATGATTGTGTATGGCATACTGGTCTTCTATACAAACTCAGTCAGTGTGGGATTAGGGGAAAAATACTGTGTTGGATAAAAGAGTTTTTAAGTAATCGCAAATTCAAGGTTTTTTTGAAGGAAGGTACTCATCAGAGAAACCAATCACTTCAGGAGTTCCACAAGGGTCCATACTGGCCCCAGTGCTGTTCAACGTAATGATGTCTGACCTCCCAAGAGTGGAGGGTGTCGCATTATCAGAGTACGCAGACGACGTAACTCTCTATTGCCGAGGGGAGAACCTACCCCATGTAGCTAGACTCGTACAAGAGCAGATAGCACAGTTTTATGAGTGGACCAGGACTTGGGGTTTCTACTTGAACCACTCTAAGACCAAAGCAATGTTATTCACTAGGAAAAATTTACTACCCCCATCTATTACATTGAATAATACTCCTATTGAATTTGTCTTGACCCACAGGTATTTAGGCATAACCTTTGATGCTCCAGGCCTTACATGGGAGAGCCACATCCAGCAGCTAAGAGATAGTAATGTACCAAAACTTAATTTAATGAAAGCGATATCAAATCATCATTGGGGAGCCGACAGGGAAACGTTACTTATGGTGTACAAGTCTGTTATCCGTAGCAAGCTAGACTATGGATCAGTCTTTTATGGCTCTGCCCCAGACTCCCATTTAGATAAATTGAATATAATACAGAACACTTGTCTAAGGATTGCAACGGGTGCTAGGAGCACATCACCTATTCTGTCTTTGGAAGCTGAAGCCCATATACCCCCCTTGAAGTTACATAGAATGTCAGTGCTATTAAGATACTATTGCCGGATTAGTGAACTGCCTAGAAACCTCCCAATCTCAAGGGAGTTATTCCAACCTCTGCCTGCATTGAGCAATAGACCATGGGCAGGACACATATTTGTTCCTCCACTGGCTGTGAGGGCCAAACGAGCTTTTGACGTTCTGAAATTAAAACATTTCCCCCAGAATTTTGTGACCCTTGTATCCCCTATCCCACCATGGACAGATATAAACAAACTTTTTATTCCAGACTTTGTGACTGCTCCAGTTACTTCAATCTCCAACCATGAAGCATTATGTACCCTGAGATATTTGCTGGAATTCAAGTTTGAGTCATACCTGCAAGTATATACTGATGGCTCAAAGCATCTTACCCCTGAAACTTCAGCTGCAGCAGCTATGATAATTAAAGCCCCTAATACTACTGTGCTGCATAACTGGAAGCTACCAGCAGAGACAACCATTCTAGGCTGTGAATTATTTGCTATTAAAGAGTCAGTGAAGTATCTCTACACTCACTATGAATCTCTAACTGGAGCAGTCATTTTTACTGATTCCTTGTCCTCAGTGTCACTGTTGAGGAACAGAACGCCTAAAAACTATATTCATTTAATCTTTGAGATTCACAAATATATGATCTTTTTGTAAGAGCGATATCCAGTGTGTGTCCAGTACATTCCAGGGCATAAAGATCTGGAGGGCAATGAGTTGGCTGATTTGGCAGCCAAGGCAGCTCACATTAATCTGGTGACTCCATCTGTACGCATTGCCAGAACTGACATGGTAAGCACAATCAACAAGTCTGTTGTTGAGTACTGGCAGGAGTGGTGGCTGAGTGAAATAAATATATCGAGTAAGGGAAAAACCCTGCTGGAGGCAAAGGGAACTCTGTCTTACTGGCCCTGGTCCTCCCATAGAAACAGAGCAGTGGAGACAGCCATGGCCAGGCTCAGAATTGGCCACGTGGGACTAAATGAGCACCTAACCCGTTTTAATCTAGCCAACTCTAACCTTTGTTCATGTGGTTCTGTTGAGTCTGTGTCCCACTTTTTGCTGCAGTGTCCCAGATATTCAAATGAAAGAACAATCCTTTATGATGAATTGCATGCCTTGGGTATAGCATTTACCCTCAAGAACATCTTAGGAGGAGGCAATTTTGATAAAGGCAAGCAATATAAAATTTTGAATGCTATGGCCAAATATTTGATCTGTACTAAAAGATTAGGGGACCTGTAGCCACTAACCACTAACTCTAGCAATGAAGTCAGTTCAGCTTTCAAAGGAAGCGGTATGGCTGACTGTCAGTGGGAATGTCTCAGGTCAGCATCTCAGGGGAAATAAGTGTATGAGAGACCTCCCATGTGAGGGATGTTCTCCTGACTGTTAGCCATATCATGTGTCACGTCAGAACCCACAGCAGAGAGCACTAAGGTTAATGTTTTGAGGTGCATTCCAGTGGTGGTGAGAGTAGCAGTAGCAGTATAGTAGTGTAGTCTGGGGATGCACTCATGAAGTCTCAATTCTCATTATCCCTAATGTATTTTGTACTTTCAAGATGCTCCAGGTTGCGGCACCCAGGCTGGACCATTCGCCCTCCAGCTGTCAATGACTCTATGCTGTGCTTGCAGTTAGGTAGCCCCCACTAATCATTAAGCATGCTCTAACAATTCAGGGAACTATTATTGCGCTACTCTAATGTGTGACTTCCAAATTCATTTTTGCTCATTTTGAATTATCATAGGCATCCATCCCCAATTATTCTTCTCTGTTCCCAGGCACATTGTGACGAAAGAACAATTGAGACCTGAGGTGCATGGGCCGACAGGAACCAGGATCCTCAATTAAACCGACACAAGAAAGAAAGAAAGACTCACGATAAAATAACGTCTTGGAGTTTGGTGGAAGTTTTTTACCAAGGGCTGAACTCTTTGTGTGAAAATTGTGGAGGGAATTGTAGGCCGTTACAAAGGCCTCGACGCTGTCGGCCCTCAATTTCAAGTTCAAGTTCAGCTAAGTTTATTTTGGAGAGCCCGAGCCACCAGAGTTTCTTGGTTCTCACAACCGGAACACAGTTATGTCGAGGAAATTTCACTGTTGAACATGTGAACAATGCGTTTTTACAACCGGTTTTTACAGTTGTATCTCCGGTCTTGATTCCCTGCAGTGGAGAAAGACAGTTGCGTTCACTGAGTAAACACTGCGTTTGCGAAGCTCCTGAATTTTCTGATTGATGAACGTGAACTGCAAATGGAAGACAAAATCACTTGTGAAGAGATTGTAAGTTTTTTGAAGAAAGTGAAAAATGGAAAGGCATGTGGCCCTGATAAGATCCCATATGAGTTCTATAAATGTGGAGGAGAGAGTGTAGTCAGTATGTTGAAATGTTTATTTGATGAGATATGGAAGAGTGAAAGAGTACCGGATGACTGGAACGAGTGTAATGTAGTTCTGTTGCATAAGGGTGGACATAAGAGTATGAAAGAACTTAAAAATTACAGACCAATTGCACTGGGTGACACTGTATGTAAGATATTTTGTGGTATTTTGAATGAGAGAATGAAAAATTTAGTTGAGGAATTAGGAGTCCTAGGTGAAGAACAGAATGGTTTTAGGCAAGATAGACGTGGGGAAGATAATCTGTTTGTAGTGAGTGAAATAATTGAGCGAATGAGGAAGGATGATAAGAAGGTGTATTTAGCATTCCTGGATATTGAAAAAGCGTATGACAGAGTGGATCGGGTTAGGCTCTTTGAAGTTTTGAGAAAAGTTGGGTTTAGCAGAAAAATAGTAAAAATTGTACAAAGTCTGTAGGGTAATGTTCGAATGGCCGTACGGTTCGAATCGTCGGTCATACTAAGTCAATTTTCAATTTTGACAATCGATAGCAATCCAAAAGCCACCCCGTAAGACGCGTAGCAGATTACACCACTACAGGCCTTGTGGGTTGAGTTTTTAGATAGCGACCGAGCGCAAAAGTTTAAAATTAACTAAGAATGACCGACGATTCGAACCGTCCGACCTTTCGAACATTACCCTATGAGAATACAAGCGCTATATACAGGTTAGGAAATTTGGAAACAGGGCAAGTGAGGAGTGTTAGAGGAGTGAGATATGGCTGTACTCTGTCTCCCCTGTTGTTTGGATTGTACACAGAAGAATTAGCAGTTCGACTGAGAAGGAGTGGCTTAGGACTGAAAGTTGGTAATGAGAGACTGAGCTGTTTGTTGTATGCTGATGATGTGGTTGTGGTTAGTGGATGTGGACATGAACTGCAAAGGATGCTTGACATTGTGAACGGATATAGTACAGATTTCAAGATGAACTTCGGTGCCGAGAAAAGCAAGGTTATGGTTATAAATAGTGATGAGACTGATAGAGACAGACTGTGGAATATTGGAGAAATCAGAATAGGTAGAACAAAAGAATACAAATATCTAGGCTGTATGATAAGTGAAGATGGATGCACTAGAACTAAGGGTGAGAAAGTGGCAAAAGCTATGCAGTGGAGTGGACGAGTAAGTAGCGTGGCCAGATACAGAGCAAACAAGTATGAATGTGTGAGAGGAATGTGGAAGTATGTTGCTGTACCTAGTGTCATGTATGGTATGAGTGCTCTTGCCTGGAATGGAAGTGATCTTGAAAAGCTGGATATAATACAAAATAAGGTAGGACGGTTAGCATTGGGTGCTCCAAAATGGACAGCTACAGAAGCCATTAGAGGTGACCTTGGGTGGAGCCTATTTTCAGAAAGAATGATGAAAGCAGTGCTGAATTATAAGGTGAGAATTGAAAGAATGCAGAATAGCAGATGGGTAAAGCGAATTTTTGAATGGAATCTGAGTGTAAGCTATTGGGAGAAAGTGTGTTGGGGGCATGCAAGGAAGCTTAGTATGCAAAAGATTATTTATTTTAGAATTGGGAGACCTGTGGATGACTGGATTTTAATAAATCCTGGAGGTGTAGGGCCTGAGTGGGACTGCAAGAGGTGGAAGAAAGAGATTGAGAGGCAAACAAAAGAGTATGGGTTGAATAAGTGGAGGCTTAGCATGGTGCGGAAGCCTACACTTGACTGGTATATGAAAAAAGAAGCACCTAAGTTTGAGATGTTCTATGATGGTAGTTTTGGAAGTCAACTCTTGTTTGCTGTAAGATGTAAGTCAATGAGTGTGAACAGACGTACATGGAGGTGGAATGAGAATAATAACAGATTATGTCGGCAGTGTATTAGTGGAGTGGATGGAAACAATTGAGCATTTTGTGCTGGAATGTAGTAAGTATGAGCAAGAGAGAGAAAGTTTTATGAATGTGGTGCTTGCGCAGTATGGAGAGAATGAGTGGTATGCCAGATGTGCTAAAGATGATTGCCGTATGAGCTGTCTTGCTGGATTGGATCAGGAGTGTAATTTGAGTATCATTAAAGCTATGAAAATGTTTCTTGTGCGTGCCTGGAGTAAGAGACAGTGACTGGAATGAGCCAGTCAGGTAGAATGGTCAGTAATGACCCAATATGCCTGGGGATGGTGTTTTGACACACTGGCTATCCCAGTGACGCCATCCAATGGCAGCTTGTGACAAGGATTGGTAGATCCTGAGTAGTTTAGTGGACAAGTCTGGTACCAGGCGCTGAACTCTTTGTGTGATAACTGTGGAGGGAATTGTAGGCCGTTACAAAGGCCCCGACGCTGTCGGCCCTCAATTTCAAGTTCAATTTCAAGTTCCTTCGAGGCTGCAAATAATCTGTAATTATTCGTGAGATCAAACTAATATCTCTTATTAATTATTTTCAATAAATCGGCAACTGGCTTTCTCCCTCCATCTGGGGTGGGTTGCCTTGCCGTATTTAAATTAAGGTAGGCTGTAAGTCTGATTTGGCCATTGTTTATCTTGTAATTTTGTTTAATTTCTTGTAATTTTCTGTAAGATAAGAATTGTATTTGTGTGTGACCCCCTCCTGGGGGTTACATAACTCAACGATGGCAGATTTGCCTCTAAATAATCGCTACGGTGACTTGAGAGAGGAGGACGAATCACATGATGAAGAAATATTGCAATCAGTCAATTTGGAGGAGGAGAGCGTCAGCCATTCACAACTCAGTTGTGACCCAGCAGACCTTGAGTGTATGTAGGACTCAGTTGTTCAGGGAACCTGGTTCAAAACTATTCAACGGTCCAGTAAACGAGAAAGAGAAAGCGAAAGTCTAGACCATCTTGACTCAGAATCTGAATGTAAAGCACCAAAAAAGACAAAAAATTCCTCTTCTCCTCTCAAAACTCCAGCCTACCCAAGAAATAAGACACTAATATCTCAAAACAATATGTGTACTCTGCTTTTTGCTCAGCCACTTGAATCTCCTGAATTCATTGGTGCCTCAAAAAGAAAAATGACACTTGATCCTTTTGGAGTGGCGCAAGGATTAAAGGCGGTGCTTAACTATGATTTTGTGAAAGAAGTAAGAGTCAACAAACGCAGAAATATAATAGCCATAGAATTCAAAGATGCACCACAGTCAGAGTTTGAAAGAATCCTAAAAGTAGATCATGTTGGTAAATTTGCCATTAAATGTTATAAGCCTCAAGCTGAAACATCTGAAACCTCCTGGGGTGTTATTGGTCCCATTGACCAGGAGGTCAACCTTGAAGCACTGATTCCTCTCATCAAATGCGACAACCACATTGCAGTAAAAATGATAAGATTACCTAAGTTTGTGAATGGAAAGAAAAAAGTCTCTCAAAGTGTCAAAGTGGGTTTTGCAGGAAGGAAAATTCCAAAATCCCTTAAAATTGAGTACACATACTTTTCTGTCAGACCCTACTCTCCTCCTCCTTTGAGATGTTATAAATGTCAGCGACATGGGCATTTTGCTAGTGGTTGCACATCAGTGGAGCGTTGCCTCATATGCAGTGGTAATCATGCTAAAGATAAGTGTACTGCTAATGTTCCTTGTTGTGCAAATTGTGGGGGAGCTCACGTGGCAAGTTCTAGGTACTGCCCTCTTATTAAGAGCTCCATAGAGATCAGATCTCTAATGAGTGAAGGTGTATCCTTTTTGGAGGCACGTAGAAGGGTTACATCTGGAAGTAAAGCAAATGGTACCCCTCCTCAAATTGTGGAAATCCATTCCCAGAGTCAGCATGAGCCAAGTTTAATTGCAGATAAAGAACTGTCCGCCAATCACCAAATTTTGGGTAGCCAAACTGCAATCAAAACTAGTGGCAATAAAACCTATGCCTCATTATTGAAGAGTGCTCAACCCAAAAAAGTGGTTCATGCTGATGTTCACCAGTCGCAGGGGTCCTACTACTTGCCACGAAGGGTTCCCAATCTCAATTGTAGTAGAGACTGCCAAAATGTATTGATGGAGTATTCTGAGCCCTATGTTAATTGTGATGGAGGAAGTCAAAATGTGTTGGCAGACTGTTCTAGAAGTCAGGATGTTCCAGCGGACAGTAGCATCTCTGTTGACTCTGGACCTTCTGTTAAAGAAATGATAGTCTTATATGCAGTCCATGTTTGAGGATCTTTTTACTCGTCTGGGTAAGTTCATAGTTGAAGCTCTTTTCTCTAATTTGACCTTTGAAAATAAACATGAATGTAGTTTGTTGATTTTAAGCATGATTAGAAATTATTTTTGACAAAAAATAGGTAGTAAACTGTTGAATGAGTACCATAATTCGGCAGCCTCTCAAGATAACTGTGTAATACCGGATAAAAACATTTCTCCACATGAGTCTCAGCAGAAAGGTAGATTAACTAGAACAAGCAGAATTTCAAAGACAACCCTTGCTCAACATAGAGGAGTTGAACAGCAAGGACTGACCACAAAGAAAAATGCAAAATAAATTTAAAATATGTAACCAATCTAGTCAAAGAAGTGGTCAATCAGAAAGGCTTTTTCAAATCTCTCAATTAAATTGCAATGGATTGCAGAGTAAGCTTTCAGAAGTAAAACTATATTTGTATACCAAAAAACCTGATATCCTCTGCTTGTGTGAGACTTGGGCCAATGATCATGAACCAAAATTTGTTGGCTATCAGTGTGTATGGCTTCATAGAGAAAATTGTAATAGAGGTGGTATGTGTTTTGTTATTAGAAATGATGTGAATTTTTGTGAAAAGAAACTCCTTCCCTTTCCAAATGGAAAGTTAGAATTTTCATGTGTTAGGGTGTCCTCTTCTTCTGGATATCTTGACGTTCTTAACATTTATAATCCTAATGCTCATATTACTGTTGATGAGTTTAATCATTACTTTAGTCAATTGTGTGAAATATTTATTATTATTGGAGACTTCAATGCTCATGCACCTCTTGGGGACTCCAGACAAAGATGGAACGCCACTGGTCGGAGTATGATTCAATTTATGGATGATAATTTACTAGGTGTACTTAACCCTCCTGATCTTCCCACTTATATAGATGCCAGAACAGGTACATGCTCCACTTTGGATTTGTGTATAGCTCCTCCAACCCTCTTGGCCTGTGGCTCCCTGCAGAGAGGTGCAGATCTTGGCAGCGACCATTTTCCCATTGAGTGTTCCTTTGGTGTAGCTCTTAAAAAATTAGATATTATGAACCCTCCAAGGTGGATCACCAAAGCAGCTAACTGGGTGGGCTTTCAGCAAGAGCTGTACCACAATAAAATAAGTTTAATTCTACCATCATCAGTTGATGAACTAAATTCCAAAATAACCAGTAAACTTTTAAACGCTGCAAATAACAATATTCCTAAAACCTCGTCAGCTGGAAGAGCTACCCGTAGAACACCTTGGTGGGATCAAGAGTGTGCACTTACTGTGGCGAAGAGGCGCAGGGCTCGCAATGCTCTGGCTAGATCCCCAACATTCGATAATTTGAATGCCTATCGTAAGTGTGAATCGGAAGCAAAAAATGGTATAAAGCAGAAAAAGCAAAACAGCTGGAATAATTTCATTAGTGGCCTAGACTCCAGAACCGGGGTGGGAGATCTTTGGAGACTAATTTGTTCAATGAAGGGTAGTACTGCAAGCCCCCGGATACAGGTAGGTGATATTGCTGAAGACTCAGCTGATAAAGCATCTATATTACTGAATTATTTTGCTAGACATATGATAAATGTAACAGATTTGCATAGTACATTGGTGGAGAGCACCATTTCAAGTATATCTCCAGTAGAGATAGAGGAGACCATGTATAACTCCAAACTAAAACTGAGTGAACTTAATAAAAATCTGGAGAAAATAAAGCAGACGAGCCCTGGAGATGATAAAATTCTTTACATATCTGGCGCTCCTTCAGCGAGTTTTATTAATTTTTGCTTAATAAAAAAAAACCTCTGATACTGTAGTGTATGGCAACACTTGTCATTTAGGCGTAAGATACAAAGACTGTTACCTCGTCAGTTAGGGACGGTAGAGCATCGTGTGCGCTTAATACTATTAGTAAATTGTTTAATGTATTATCTTGTTTAAACTTCTAAAATTTGTTTCAAAAGTATTCTTAGAAAGATTTCATAATTTATTTCGTAGCATTTCTTTTTCTATTTCAGACTAGGTAAACTTAATTAATTGAGAAAATTCCACTACTTTCTTTCCGTATCGATTTACGCCCTGAAAACCCTTGTTTAAAGGGTGAGTGTTATCCTCCATCATTTCATCAGTATTGCCTTCTAATGTAATTCACATTTTTTTTGACGTACTGTACTATGTTTATATTGGATTGTAAGGCGCATGGAATAAAAAGCCGAACTTGATCCTTTCAGGTTTCGGTTTGCGGACGAAATTTCGATTCAAATCATTTATCCTGCCTGGCTGGTCATAAAACGGACTTAACCCCCACAACTGGTGACCCCAGACGTTTCAACCAAGCCAAAGGCTGTTTCAACCAAACAGCCAGGCAGAGAAAGGCTGTTTCAACCAAGCCAAAGGCTGTTTCAACCAAACAGCCAGGCAGAGAAAGTTATCAACTATGGCAGAAGGTGAAAGCGAGCATGCGCTCGGAGTGGCGTTAAAGCCACCAACTTTTTCTGAAACTTCACCTGCCACCTTCTTTAAAATCCTAGACGCTCAGTTTCGCCTACGAAACATAACTCAAAGTGAAACAAAGTTTTACTACGCGCTATCGTTTCTGCCATCTGAGGTGCTCGACCAGGTTCCGCCTAATTTGATTGAGAAAGAAAAGTATGACGAGCTTTGCGCTGAAATTGTCTCCTATTACGAGAAAACAAAGCCGGAACTATTTGAAAAATTAATCTCAACAACCGTGATGACTGGCCGACCCTCAGCGTATCTACGTGAACTTCAGAGAATGGCAGCTAAAGTGAAAATTGGAGACGACCTCGTTCGACACAAGTTTGTGCAGTCGCTGCCCTCTACGATTGCTAGTGCAGTTGCGGCTCAAACAGAGCTGACTCTTTCTCAACTGGGCAGTCTGGCCGACAATTTGATGCCTCTACACACGCAAGTTCACAACGTCGATTATCAACAAAGGAAGTCTCGTGACTTTTCGCGAGAGGTTGCTAAAACGCATCACTCAGAAACTGCTAAATTCGACCAGATCCCTGTTGGCATACGACCATTTCATCAAGATCAACGCCCTAAAGTGTGCAGAAGCCATCTGTACTACGCAGATAGAGCCAGGACGCGCAAGCCGTGGTGTAAATTTCCTAACAAAGGGAATTGCAAAATGCAGCCGTCATCCAGACCTTCATCTCGTTCTTCCTCACCACAACCTGATTCGCACCAGGGAAACTAACGGAGCGAGTTGTCATGGCAGTAACCAGCTCGCCACTTCTTAAGGTTGTCGCCACCGTAGGTTCTGCTTCTGTTTCGTTCATCATTGACACAGGTGCTTCTGTATCAATATTACCTAAATGCTTTGCCAAAGGCATTATTTTGAAGCCCAGTGCGGTCAAACTAAGTTCTGGATCCGGACAAACTATTCCAGTCTTGGGAGAAGCGCGCTTGAACGTAGCTTTCAAGCAGCTCAGACGCTCCTACGCATGGACGTTCGTAGTCGCTGAGACAACTCAGCCACTTCTTGGAATAGACTTTCTGAGCCATTTTTGCCTCAGCGTAAATTGCAAAGAACGTAAACTGTGTGACCTAACTACCAACTCTGTAATGACTGTTGAGGAAAATGTAGATGACGTGTCTCAAATACAAATTAACAACACTGAAGACTTACCTGAAGCCGCCAAGCCTGTTTTGAAGAAATTCCCAAGCGTTACCGGTCCTCGCAGCACCTCTCCTAACTTAACAATCGACGTGTACCACCACATCGAAACGAAGGATAGCAAACCTGTGTATTCGAGGCGAAGAAATTTAGCGCCTGATAAATTAAAAGCCGCACAAGACGAGTTCAAGAATCTGCTCTCAGCAGGCATAATTCGACCGTCTAAATCACCTTGGGCATCTCCTCTTCATATGGTACCGAAGAAAAGTCCTGGAGAATGGAGACCATGTGGAGACTATAGAGCCCTTAATTCAGTAACCTTGCCTGACAGGTACCCAATACCTTTTTTACGCAGCGTCACTTCACAGTTGGACGGTAAGGCAGTTTTCTCTAAAATTGACTTAATCAGAGCTTATCACCAAATACCCATAAATCCTGACGATATTCCCAAAACTGCAGTTACAACCCCATTTGGTCTATACGAATACGTGTTCATGCCTTTCGGACTCCGTAATTCTGGTTCCACCTTCCAAAGATTCATGGACCATATCTTCTTGAACTGTAATTGTGTTTTCATTTATCTGGACGATATTCTAGTATTTTCAGAAACTGCAGAGCAGCATACCCGTGACCTGGAAGCAGTTTTTGAAATTCTCGACAAGCATGACTTGAAAATTTCAATCGATAAATGTAAATTTTTCAGCACTTCTATCGACTTCTTGGGTTTTAAAATCTTGAAAGAAGGAATATCTCCAACTGAAGACGAACTCAAAGTAATATCTGAATACCCGATTCCTCAAGACTCTCAAGCCTTGAGACGTTTAATAGGAATGGTCGGATATTACAGGCATTTGATCCCAAACTTCAGTGAAACCGTACTTCCGTTGTCTGACTTGATCAGGGACCACCCAAAGGCAAAGTCCTTAGAGCTCCCGGAGCGCGCCAAGGAATCTTTTCGTCAGATCAAAAAAGATCTTTGCGCATCCACGACCTTGCCTCATCCGAAGCCAGGAGTCGTAAACTACCACTTGGTCACCGATGCATCTCAAGCTGCAATTGGTGCTGCTCTGCACCAAATCGTTAATAACGAACCTATCCCAATAGGATTTTTCTCAAGGAAGCTGACTGCCACGCAGCAGCGCTACTCTACATTCGACAGAGAGCTCCTAGCTGCGTACCAGGCAGTTCTGCATTTTAAAAGTTACATTGAAGGACGAAAGGTGACACTCTTTACCGACCATAAGCCACTTCAATCTGCATTTTTCAGTCAGCAGCCCGCCAAATCAGACAAACAACAACGTCATCTTTCTGTGCTCGTCGAATACTTGAGTGACGTGCAGTACATTAGAGGCGACCAAAATGTTGTAGCAGATTGCTTATCTCGATCTCTCAACGCCGTTCATTGCGATCCGTTTGATTTGCCTTCCCTAGCAGAGAAACAAAAAGAAGACGAAGAAATGCAGCGGTATAAGGAACGATTGACACCCTATCCTCTTAAGGAAAACTTGGAAATTTGGTGCGATACTTCGCTCCCTTACCCAAGGCCATTCGTACCTGCAGCTTCAAGAGAATCGATTTTTCCAATGCTGCATGGCATATCTCATCCTGGAGTTAAAGGCACATTAAAACTCGTTAAATCAAGATATTTTTGGCCTGACATCGACCGCAGCTTCAGGAAAATGTGCCAGGAATGTGTAGTGAAACCTCATCCCGCAACTCAGTCGATATTTCGTAAATTCTCAGCATGAGCATCTAAAAATTCAGTAAAATAAATTCAACCATTAGCATAAAAATTCGTCACGTAATCCATTAACTTCTATCATTTTTAGTAACAAATGTGTATCAAAAATTCAGTCTCTAAGAAATCACTTTTCAATCGTAACGAAACCTTCCATGACGCCGTGTCGGCAACATCGCAACCCGCACAAGCGTTACTTGTTGGAAATCATACTCAGTGACGAGAGCTCGGTTTTGTCTCTGGTGAGAATTAAAGTTTTGTGTGTGTTGATCTACGGGTAACTATATTTAGACATTATATGTAAAATTGTCAATAATATTATTGTTTATGTATTAAGTAGAATTGACTAAATTTTCCCTTGTGCATTGTTGTATGCTCATTTAGAAAGTTTTTAGCAAACAGTTATCGCTTGGCTTACAGAGATTCTGAACCTAGTTCTTCCAAGAAGCAATTCTTAGAAGTATCCGCAGAATTTAACTAGAAGCAACTGGTTGGACTAACCAGGAGAATTATTCTCTTCAGCATGAGTAGTAGCTACCTAGTTGCTGTCAGTATTTTCAGATAATGAAATTGTCAATTCACTATTTAATGTAAAGCCATTTTTAGGGAGATTTCCCCTTTTTGTTTTTAATATTTTTCATATTCCAATACTTCAATATGGTGTTATTTTTTATCAAGTTATAAATTTCCCCTTTTGTTTTAAATATTTTTCTTATGCCAATACTTCAATATGGTGTTATTGTTTATCAAGTTAGAATTTCCCCTTTTTGTTTTTAATATTTTTCATATTCCAATACTTCAATATGGTGTTATTTTTTATCAAGTTATAAATTTCCCCTTTTGTTTTAAATATTTTTCTTATGCCAATACTTCAATATGGTGTTATTGTTTATCAAGTTAGAACTTCCCCTTTTTGTTTAAAATATTTTTTAGGCCAATATTTCAATATGTGTGTATTTTTTCATCAAGTTAGGCTGGCACCAATTATCATTTTAGTCACAGATGTATCCTTCTGAATGCATCTAGTCCTGCATCAATTACCAATTATTGCCACAACTGTATTTCTAAATTAAATTAGGTAGATAATCAATTAGAAAAACACAAATAATTTTTAGTTCTGAAGAATAGATAGTTAGTAAATTTAATTAAATAGTCATTGTACATTGATTATTTCAGTTAGGAAAAACTGGGAACATGTGTTTTCTAGTTCATTTGCATTTAGCAGATGCTGTAGATTTTTTTACCATAATTGATTAATTAAGTAAGACCTTAGGCTCAGTTGTCACTGCTGATGCCACCTTAGCTTGTCCAGGCAAAGTTGCTGATGTGCTCAAGCCTCTAATCAATTGAAATGGAATAATCTATTGATCGCCATGGTCTCATTAGTGTTTCGCCATCTTTTGTGTGTTCCAGTTTTAATTAAGTGTGTTCTCAATTTTTGTATTCTTATTAAGTCAGATTCAAATAATTGCTGGTATTCCCTTGAATTGTTAGTCAATGTTTAAATTTCATATCTTGGAAAATAAAGCTATGATAGGGTATTTACACCAATAGAGATTGTATCTTCGGTAGTTACTCACTCCAAATAATCATTTTTCTGATCAACACTATCCCACTGTCTGATTGCGTGTAACAATGTGTAGTGACGGTAGCAAGAATTACTATCATAATCACTGTAGGACAACTCTTACTATTGATTTTTGGTTAGGTCAATTTGTGTATAAAAAAATGTTAATAATTAGTCGTTACCTGATTTAGCTAAATTAGGGAGATTATGCTTACCTCTGAAAGTCTCCGAATATTCTAAATTCCCAACTCCTGGAAATTCTAATCCAGAAATCATCCAATTATCTGATTTGGGGGTTAAATTTAGTTTAACCAGTAATTGGTCGCCCTCAACTGTAGCTACCTGTTCATTAGACCTCATGCCAATGTCAGCTACCTCCTGTGGTTGTTGTTCATTGTAGCCCATAGGATGCCCTAATACAATTCTGATATGCATCCTCATGATCAATGCTTTCTGAATCCTTCTTAACCACCGATTCTGTGCACTTTGTGCATGGATTCCGCGTTCCCTACCCTTTTCCAAATGGTACCTTCCTCTCTCCTCTCGTAGGACATCCTTCACGTTCAAGCCAGGTAGACTAAGGGATTCCGCATTTATTAATAGTTAATAATAATAATTGGGCTGTACATGCCTTCCTGGCACAATTCCTAGTTTAATTCAAGTAATCTTTATGACAATTCTAGCCTTAGTTAGGATCAGTACAGTCAGCCCTCGACTGCGGCTTAGTGTAAACGTGCGAATTTAACACTGCCAATTTTTAAGATACCCATTGTAAATATTAATCAAGACAAACTACCTTACATTGCCTACCCAGTAATATTCTTATCTCATGTATTAATCTTGCACTCCAATTCGGAGATGGTCGTACACGACGCGTCACGGTTAATAGTACCCGGAGAACACTAGTTTGGTGGAGTTATGGCATGTAGGGAGATTCATGATTGTCCATACGAGTACTTATTGTTGCGACTGCCTCGCCCTTGTTCAGGCGCCAGAATTGGGCCGAGGCACCCGCATATAATCCTCCATTTGAGGCAATCCTGTAATTCAGCAGTAAAGCTCGCAGCCTGGCTTGCGTAGCGACTGTCTCTCCTTGTGTTATCATGCTTGAACAAGTAATCCAAGCTCCCTTCCCGTACAGAAGAACCTCCGAAGCCGACACACAGACAATCACCACCAACATTCAATTAACAATTCCCATACTCTATTAGCCACACGGCTATCAACCAAACCAAGCCACACGGCTATCAACCCAACTAAGCCACACGGCTATCAATCAACCACTCAAGCCACAAGGCACTGGCAGAAATAACTACCTCCTTCGAGATACTTATATGATCAAAACTGTTACCGCACCTGCGGAATATTACACTAACAAATCCACTCTCGCCGGGATCCACCCCGGATCCTCTCGAGCCACGGCACCTGCTGAAGTGCGGCTACTCACTGGACCCAGACCTTCTTCCTCAAGAAGTGGATCCCCATACTGCTGCCGTAGTCACGGCACTCAGAGTCAACAAATAAAAGACAAGGCGAGAGTATACAGTTCTTTCATTGTCCGGCAGAGGTCAATAGTGCAAGTGAGATTAGGTGCCAGTAAGGCAACTCGAATACCGCCTAACTCCTTCTGAGTCAGAGGCCTTAAATCATTCCTTTTTTGCAATTAAGTGTGCTCTACCCGGAGCACTGGTGGCCCTTATTCAAAGAACACCAACCATTCTAACAGCTATTCTTAAAGCTTCCAAGGCCAATCATTTTAAACCACTTCCCCACTTGAGACAAGTTCAAAGTTCATATTGGTGACCATTAATAGCATTAATACCAGAGTGTTTTTCACTTGCACAGTTGTCCTTTGTGGGTTGATGAGCGCATGCCAGTGCTGTCGACTTCTGTTGATGGTTGTCTTGAAGGAGGTAGTACTCTGCTCCTCATTATTCAGTAGTCAAACATAGCATTTCCTCCCTAAACTCTTCCCTAATAATAAGTTATTGCTACTGCAGCCTATTCTAACAAATTCTTCATGGTTTTCCATTGCTACTGAAGCCACCTTTTACAAAACTCTTCATGCATTTCCATTGCTACTGAAGCAAACCATAGGAGACCTTCTAGGATAACTTCCATTGCTACTGAAGCTCCTAACTAATAACCTTCGCAATTTCCATTGCTACTGCAGCACCATTGCTACTGAAGCACCTTTTGGCACCATTTGGAAACACCTGTGTCAAAATTAACCAAAATGACGACCCCAGAGGTCCCGAACGATTACGCAAACTCCCCACTAAAATTGGCACCTTTCGAAATTAACGGTATCGATGCCTGGTTCCTACAATCAGAACAGTTTTTCGAAAGCCTGAACATAACGGACGAAAAGCGGATGTACTTTGCCCTAGTTAGGAGTTTACCCACGCAGGTGATAGATGACGTTTCCAGCTTCTTGGACCCTAACCTTGATAACCCGTATACCCTCTTAAAGAACGAAATGTTAAAAATTTACAGTAAGGATCGTTTTTCTCGGATTCTTGCCCTTTCGCAAAATCCATCAAGTCAAAATCAAACCCCTATAGCGTTGCTCAAAGATATGAAACGCTTAGCGAAGGGGTACATGGACGACGAAACACTCAAAGCATTGTACATCCAGCGTTTGCCTGCTCACGTACGACCCTTCCTCATTTCCCCTAACGCCCCCGTGGCGCTAAATGAGATAGCCCAATTCGCCGAAAAACTCCTCGACCCGGAAATATCAGGTCTAAACAGCCTAGCCACGCCTCCGGCAGTAAACCAAACTAGTAGTAGTAGTAACAGTAGCGGCAGCGCCACTGACGCGCTGCTACGAGAACTAGCTCAGCAAGTTGGAGCGTTAGTCGCTACCCAGCAAGCCGAGCGTGCCAACACTCGTGGAGATGTGCACGCGGTAACTCAACACCAAATACCACCGCATCAGCACGCAAATTATCACCCTCAAAACCCTCCTCCGTTTGACCGCCAGGCCCGTACAAATAGGTCATTCAATCAGTTTCAGAGGAACGACCCTAGACCTAACAATAGGCAGAATCAAAATCCTCAAGCTAAGGATTTGTGCTGGTACCACCAGCAATTTTTGCATATGGCTCGGAAATGCGAGGGCCCTAGTTGCCCCATGTTTGCACTTCTACATCAAAAAAACGGGTACAGCGCGGCGTAAGAGCGAGTCAGGCGCCGTCGCTTACTAAACCGATATTGACTCGATGCCTCACGATTTTTGACCCTTTAACCAGCATTAGATTCCTCATAGACACGGGTAGCGCTGTCAGCCTTATCCCGGCCTCCCAAAAAGAGAAACAGGGTACGGGAACCCCGAGCCTTAAAGCCGCGAACGGCTCACCCATCCTATGCTACGGCACAAAATCACTTACCTGCTCCCTCAATCTCAAGCGTTCAATGGAGTTCGTGTTCATAGTGGCGGATGTGGACACGGCCATCATTGGTGCAGACTTTCTGCAGAGGTTTGCGCTCGTGGTGGACGTGAGAAACGGATGCTTGTTTGATAGCGAATCCAGTGAAAGAAGGCCTCTCCACTCTGTCGATATGGTGAACGTCACAGCAAGCGTGACTTGCAACGTCGCTATCACTTGCCCATACGAACGGGTGCTGGCAGAATTCCCTGCCCTTTCCTTACCTAACGTAAACCCTAATCACAACACGCTGACGGAACACTATATTGAGACGAGTGGTCCGCCCGTTCACGCTAAAGTAAGGCGTCTTCCCCCGGACCGATTGCTGGAGGTAAAGTCTGAATTCCAGCGAATGATAGCTGATGGGACAGTTCGTATCTCAAAGAGTCCCTGGTCTAGTCCTTTGATCTTAGTGCCTAAAGCTAATGGCGAGACGCGGATCTGCGGGGATTATAGGATGCTTAACGCAGTCACCACACCCGATAGATTCCCCATTCCCTTATTGCAGGACTTCACTGCGAATCTCGCAGGGGCAAAAATCTTCTCTAAAATTGATCTCAAACGTGCCTTCAATCAGATTCCGATGCACGAGAGTTCCATAAAAAAGACCGCAGTATGCACGCCGTTTGGTCTGTTCGAGTATCTTCGCATGCCATATGGCCTGCGTAATGCTCCTCAGACCTTTCAGCGTCACATGACGGAAGTCCTTTCCGACCTACCCTTTTTGTACTGTTATCTTGACGATGTGCTAGTGGCCTCGGGGACGCCTGAGGAACATGTACATCATCTGAGAGAGCTTTGCAAACGACTAGCGTCGCACTCACTACTGATCAATCCAGAGAAGTGTGTGTTGGGAAAGAAGGAATTGACTTTCTTGGGTCACCACATTAGCGAGAGGGGAATTAGGCCGCTTCCCGAAAGAGTGGCAGCCTTACGGGACTTTCCAAGACCAACTACCCAAAGACAGTTGCGCAGGTTCTTGGGATCGGTTAATTTTTACCACCGATTCCTGAGGAACTGTGCAGAGACCCTTGCCCCGCTCACCTCCTTGATTAAACCTAAAAAAAGAGGCAAACCCGTTACGGTCGAGTGGACTGGGGAGGCAGAGAGAGCGTTCGAGCTCATCAAAGAGAGACTCGCTACTGCTACAGAATTGGCTTACCCACACCCTGAGGCAGATTTCAGCCTGCTAGTGGATGCGTCGAGTATAGCGGTCGGTGCTGTTTTGCAACAAACAGTCGATAATGTCACTTCGCCGTTGGCGTTCTTCAGCCGCAAGCTCTCTCCAACCGAACAACGCTACAGCACGTTCGGGAGAGAGCTTCTGGCCATTTACTTAGCGGTAAAGCACTTTCGCTACACCCTTGAAGCTCGTCAATTCATAATTTATACAGACCACAAGCCTATACTCAACGCAATCCGAATGCCTCCCGAGCGCCATTCCCCTAGGGAAAGCCGGCACCTGAGTTTTATCGCGCAGTTCACGAGTGACATCAGGCACATCAAAGGCGAGGAAAATACGGTTGCTGATTGCTTATCGCGTGTGTACAGCGCAGTACTAAACCCGTCAGCACCCGAGTTCCGACCCTCAGTACAAGCGGTTTCGCTAGCCGATGTCATTCGTGCGCAGCAGTGCGACTTGTAAATCCATAACTTGATTGAGTGCCCCGACTCCTCCTTAAAACTCTCACTCAGAGAAGGCGTTTACTGTGACGCTGATCGGCCAAACCGTTATTACCTGCCTAACAACTTGCGTTTGCCCGCCATTAAGCATTACCATAACTTGTCCCATCCTGGGACGGATAGAACTTTCCGCCTAATCGCAGATCGTTTTGTTTGGCCCGGGATGCGTAGGGCCATAAGAGAGTTCGTTCGTAATTGCCCAGATTGCCAAGCAAGCAAAGTCACTCGGCATAACAAAGCCGCAATTCAACCTTGTGCATTTACAGGCAGCAAATTTGACGCAGTCAACATTGATTTGGTAGGCCCACTACCTAATTCTCGTGGGTATAGTTACTTACTTACCATGATCGATCGCTTCTCCCGCTGGGTCGAGGCTGTTCCCATCGCTAACATAACTGCAGAGACTGTAGCACGCACTTTTGTCGAAACGTGGATTTCCCGTTTCGGAGTCCCTCTGAGCATCACACATGATCGTGGGGTTCAATTCACTTCCGCCTTGTGGTTAGAGATCTCCAAAATCTTAGGTTGTGCGAACATCTCGACTACGGCATACCACCCCCAATCGAACGGACTCATCGAGAGAGTTCACCGTGACCTCAAAGCGGCATTACGCTGTTTAAAATGTCACCACGATTGGGTAGATAGGCTACCGATCGTATTACTTACTCTGAGGAACCTGTTTCGGCAGGATCAAAAGTGCACGTCCTCCGAACT
This sequence comes from Morinoia aosen, assembly GCA_030386875.1. NCBI lineage: Eukaryota > Metazoa > Arthropoda > Malacostraca > Amphipoda > Talitridae > Morinoia > Morinoia aosen. The sequence goes on along the minus strand of CM059579.1, from coordinate 61,818,822 downwards.
GCTTTACGGGCAATCATTACGATTGCCTGGCGATGTTATTGATCCCACGTACCAAACCGATGATTCCCCCAGCCAAATCGCCGATTACGCAGCACGCCTAAAGCGCGTCATGAGCGAAGTAGTTTACAAACCACCTCGCCTCCCTTCACCATCTGAAAGTTTAGACCCTTGCTTACAGAGTTGCACCCACGTTTACGTCCGGGTAGACGGGGTAAAGACCCCTCTGCGACGCCCCTATGATGGCCCCTTCAGGGTCCTCAAGAGGTCCCCTAAATATTTCATTATCGAAAGGGGTACCAAGAGCGACAGTGTCAGCATAGATCGTCTTAAGGCGGCGTTTTTGTCCCTCCCGGACGACACCCCCACACACTCTCGTGAACCACAACAACCCAGGCTGCAAATCAGCCCCAGGTCAACACCTGTCGAGCCTCCTGGTTTGCACTTGTCCGCTTGGGCTAAGACCCTTCCTCCCACTATGGAGTGTAACGAGTTCATAGTTCCCCCGTATACCGTTCAAAGAACGCCGTTGGAACCTAGGAATTCGGGTGCCCCCACTTCGGATAGTGCTTCTGGTACTGTAACCCCCCATCACGGAAATCTCCCAGATACTCTGTCATTGTCACAGTTAGGGATCCGAACGTCAACTTTCACAGCCCCCCAGCTTATTCCTCCTACAGCCCCCGAGCATTGTAGCAGGTCTGGCAGACCCCTTCGTCCGCCAGCTCGTTACGCGCAGTCGTAGGGTGGTTAACTCTGTTCTGTCCTTCTCCCCTAATTTTCTTTGGCTGTCACGGCTCTTTGGAAACTCCTTCGCAGTCTGTTATTTTCCCGCGTAATTGTCGGGGATCGGCTTCGCCGCTCCCAGACCTTTCGGTCTCCTTTGGGGGGAGGGTAGCTGTAGTGAAACCTCATCCCGCAACTCAGTCGATATTTCGTAAATTCTCAGCATGAGCATCTAAAAATTCAGTAAAATAAATTCAACCATTAGCATAAAAATTCGTCACGTAATCCATTAACTTCTATCATTTTTAGTAACAAATGTGTATCAAAAATTCAGTCTCTAAGAAATCACTTTTCAATCGTAACGAAACCTTCCATGACGCCGTGTCGGCAACATCGCAACCCGCACAAGCGTTACTTGTTGGAAATCATACTCAGTGACGAGAGCTCGGTTTTGTCTCTGGTGAGAATTAAAGTTTTGTGTGTGTTGATCTACGGGTAACTATATTTAGACATTATATGTAAAATTGTCAATAATATTATTGTTTATGTATTAAGTAGAATTGACTAAATTTTCCCTTGTGCATTGTTGTATGCTCATTTAGAAAGTTTTTAGCAAACAGTTATCGCTTGGCTTACAGAGATTCTGAACCTAGTTCTTCCAAGAAGCAATTCTTAGAAGTATCCGCAGAATTTAACTAGAAGCAACTGGTTGGACTAACCAGGAGAATTATTCTCTTCAGCATGAGTAGTAGCTACCTAGTTGCTGTCAGTATTTTCAGATAATGAAATTGTCAATTCACTATTTAATGTAAAGCCATTTTTAGGGAGATTTCCCCTTTTTGTTTTTAATATTTTTCATATTCCAATACTTCAATATGGTGTTATTTTTTATCAAGTTATAAATTTCCCCTTTTGTTTTAAATATTTTTCTTATGCCAATACTTCAATATGGTGTTATTGTTTATCAAGTTAGAATTTCCCCTTTTTGTTTTTAATATTTTTCATATTCCAATACTTCAATATGGTGTTATTTTTTATCAAGTTATAAATTTCCCCTTTTGTTTTAAATATTTTTCTTATGCCAATACTTCAATATGGTGTTATTGTTTATCAAGTTAGAACTTCCCCTTTTTGTTTAAAATATTTTTTAGGCCAATATTTCAATATGTGTGTATTTTTTCATCAAGTTAGGCTGGCACCAATTATCATTTTAGTCACAGATGTATCCTTCTGAATGCATCTAGTCCTGCATCAATTACCAATTATTGCCACAACTGTATTTCTAAATTAAATTAGGTAGATAATCAATTAGAAAAACACAAATAATTTTTAGTTCTGAAGAATAGATAGTTAGTAAATTTAATTAAATAGTCATTGTACATTGATTATTTCAGTTAGGAAAAACTGGGAACATGTGTTTTCTAGTTCATTTGCATTTAGCAGATGCTGTAGATTTTTTTACCATAATTGATTAATTAAGTAAGACCTTAGGCTCAGTTGTCACTGCTGATGCCACCTTAGCTTGTCCAGGCAAAGTTGCTGATGTGCTCAAGCCTCTAATCAATTGAAATGGAATAATCTATTGATCGCCATGGTCTCATTAGTGTTTCGCCATCTTTTGTGTGTTCCAGTTTTAATTAAGTGTGTTCTCAATTTTTGTATTCTTATTAAGTCAGATTCAAATAATTGCTGGTATTCCCTTGAATTGTTAGTCAATGTTTAAATTTCATATCTTGGGAAATAAAGCTATGATAGGGTATTTACACCAATAGAGATTGTATCTTCGGTAGTTACTCACTCCAAATAATCATTTTTCTGATCAACACTATCCCACTGTCTGATTGCGTGTAACAATGTGTAGTGACGGTAGCAAGAATTACTATCATAATCACTGTAGGACAACTCTTACTATTGATTTTTGGTTAGGTCAATTTGTGTATAAAAAAATGTTAATAATTAGTCGTTACCTGATTTAGCTAAATTAGGGAGATTATGCTTACCTCTGAAAGTCTCCGAATATTCTAAATTCCCAACTCCTGGAAATTCTAATCCAGAAATCATCCAATTATCTGATTTGGGGGTTAAATTTAGTTTAACCAGTAATTGGTCGCCCTCAACTGTAGCTACCTGTTCATTAGACTTCATGCCAATGTCAGCTACCTCCTGTGGTTGTTGTTCATTGTAGCCCATAGGATGCCCTAATACAATTCTGATATGCATCCTCATGATCAATGCTTTCTGAATCCTTCTTAACCACCGATTCTGTGCACTTTGTGCATGGATTCCGCGTTCCCTACCCTTTTCCAAATGGTACCTTCCTCTCTCCTCTCGTAGGACATCCTTCACGTTCAAGCCAGGTAGACTAAGGGATTCCGCATTTATTAATAGTTAATAATAATAATTGGGCTGTACATGCCTTCCTGGCACAATTCCTAGTTTAATTCAAGTAATCTTTATGACAATTCTAGCCTTAGTTAGGATCAGTACAGTCAGCCCTCGACTGCGGCTTAGTGTAAACGTGCGAATTTAACACTGCCAATTTTTAAGATACCCATTGTAAATATTAATCAAGACAAACTACCTTACATTGCCTACCCAGTAATATTCTTATCTCATGTATTAATCTTGCACTCCAATTCGGAGATGGTCGTACACGACGCGTCACGGTTAATAGTACCCGGAGAACACTAGTTTGGTGGAGTTATGGCATGTAGGGAGATTCATGATTGTCCATACGAGTACTTATTGTTGCGACTGCCTCGCCCTTGTTCAGGCGCCAGAATTGGGCCGAGGCACCCGCATATAATCCTCCATTTGAGGCAATCCTGTAATTCAGCAGTAAAGCTCGCAGCCTGGCTTGCGTAGCGACTGTCTCTCCTTGTGTTATCATGCTTGAACAAGTAATCCAAGCTCCCTTCCCGTACAGAAGAACCTCCGAAGCCGACACACAGACAATCACCACCAACATTCAATTAACAATTCCCATACTCTATTAGCCACACGGCTATCAACCAAACCAAGCCACACGGCTATCAACCCAACTAAGCCACACGGCTATCAATCAACCACTCAAGCCACAAGGCACTGGCAGAAATAACTACCTCCTTCGAGATACTTATATGATCAAAACTGTTACCGCACCTGCGGAATATTACACTAACAAATCCACTCTCGCCGGGATCCACCCCGGATCCTCTCGAGCCACGGCACCAGCTGAAGTGCGGCTACTCACTGGACCCAGACCTTCTTCCTCAAGAAGTGGATCCCCATACTGCTGCCGTAGTCACGGCACTCAGAGTCAACAAATAAAAGACAAGGCGAGAGTATACAGTTCTTTCATTGTCCGGCAGAGGTCAATAGTGCAAGTGAGATTAGGTGCCAGTAAGGCAACTCGAATACCGCCTAACTCCTTCTGAGTCAGAGGCCTTAAATCATTCCTTTTTTGCAATTAAGTGTGCTCTACCCGGAGCACTGGTGGCCCTTATTCAAAGAACACCAACCATTCTAACAGCTATTCTTAAAGCTTCCAAGGCCAATCATTTTAAACCACTTCCCCACTTGAGACAAGTTCAAAGTTCATATTGGTGACCATTAATAGCATTAATACCAGAGTGTTTTTCACTTGCACAGTTGTCCTTTGTGGGTTGATGAGCGCATGCCAGTGCTGTCGACTTCTGTTGATGGTTGTCTTGAAGGAGGTAGTACTCTGCTCCTCATTATTCAGTAGTCAAACATAGCATTTCCTCCCTAAACTCTTCCCTAATAATAAGTTATTGCTACTGCAGCCTATTCTAACAAATTCTTCATGGTTTTCCATTGCTACTGAAGCCACCTTTTACAAAACTCTTCATGCATTTCCATTGCTACTGAAGCAAACCATAGGAGACCTTCTAGGATAACTTCCATTGCTACTGAAGCTCCTAACTAATAACCTTCGCAATTTCCATTGCTACTGCAGCACCATTGCTACTGAAGCACCTTTTGGCACCATTTGGAAACACCTGTGTCAAAATTAACCAAAATGACGACCCCAGAGGTCCCGAACGATTACGCAAACTCCCCACTAGAATTGGCACCTTTCGAAATTAACGGTATCGATGCCTGGTTCCTACAATCAGAACAGTTTTTCGAAAGCCTGAACATAACGGACGAAAAGCGGATGTACTTTGCCCTAGTTAGGAGTTTACCCACGCAGGTGATAGATGACGTTTCCAGCTTCTTGGACCCTAACCTTGATAACCCGTATACCCTCTTAAAGAACGAAATGTTAAAAATTTACAGTAAGGATCGTTTTTCTCGGATTCTTGCCCTTTCGCAAAATCCATCAAGTCAAAATCAAACCCCTATAGCGTTGCTCAAAGATATGAAACGCTTAGCGAAGGGGTACATGGACGACGAAACACTCAAAGCATTGTACATCCAGCGTTTGCCTGCTCACGTACGACCCTTCCTCATTTCCCCTAACGCCCCCGTGGCGCTAAATGAGATAGCCCAATTCGCCGAAAAACTCCTCGACCCGGAAATATCAGGTCTAAACAGCCTAGCCACGCCTCCGGCAGTAAACCAAACTAGTAGTAGTAGTAACAGTAGCGGCAGCGCCACTGACGCGCTGCTACGAGAACTAGCTCAGCAAGTTGGAGCGTTAGTCGCTACCCAGCAAGCCGAGCGTGCCAACACTCGTGGAGATGTGCACGCGGTAACTCAACACCAAATACCACCGCATCAGCACGCAAATTATCACCCTCAAAACCCTCCTCCGTTTGACCGCCAGGCCCGTACAAATAGGTCATTCAATCAGTTTCAGAGGAACGACCCTAGACCTAACAATAGGCAGAATCAAAATCCTCAAGCTAAGGATTTGTGCTGGTACCACCAGCAATTTTTGCATATGGCTCGGAAATGCGAGGGCCCTAGTTGCCCCATGTTTGCACTTCTACATCAAAAAAACGGGTACAGCGCGGCGTAAGAGCGAGTCAGGCGCCGTCGCTTACTAAACCGATATTGACTCGATGCCTCACGATTTTTGACCCTTTAACCAGCATTAGATTCCTCATAGACACGGGTAGCGCTGTCAGCCTTATCCCGGCCTCCCAAAAAGAGAAACAGGGTACGGGAACCCCGAGCCTTAAAGCCGCGAACGGCTCACCCATCCTATGCTACGGCACAAAATCACTTACCTGCTCCCTCAATCTCAAGCGTTCAATGGAGTTCGTGTTCATAGTGGCGGATGTGGACACGGCCATCATTGGTGCAGACTTTCTGCAGAGGTTTGCGCTCGTGGTGGACGTGAGAAACGGATGCTTGTTTGATAGCGAATCCAGTGAAAGAAGGCCTCTCCACTCTGTCGATATGGTGAACGTCACAGCAAGCGTGACTTGCAACGTCGCTATCACTTGCCCATACGAACGGGTGCTGGCAGAATTCCCTGCCCTTTCCTTACCTAACGTAAACCCTAATCACAACACGCTGACGGAACACTATATTGAGACGAGTGGTCCGCCCGTTCACGCTAAAGTAAGGCGTCTTCCCCCGGACCGATTGCTGGAGGTAAAGTCTGAATTCCAGCGAATGATAGCTGATGGGACAGTTCGTATCTCAAAGAGTCCCTGGTCTAGTCCTTTGATCTTAGTGCCTAAAGCTAATGGCGAGACGCGGATCTGCGGGGATTATAGGATGCTTAACGCAGTCACCACACCCGATAGATTCCCCATTCCCTTATTGCAGGACTTCACTGCGAATCTCGCAGGGGCAAAAATCTTCTCTAAAATTGATCTCAAACGTGCCTTCAATCAGATTCCGATGCACGAGAGTTCCATAAAAAAGACCGCAGTATGCACGCCGTTTGGTCTGTTCGAGTATCTTCGCATGCCATATGGCCTGCGTAATGCTCCTCAGACCTTTCAGCGTCACATGACGGAAGTCCTTTCCGACCTACCCTTTTTGTACTGTTATCTTGACGATGTGCTAGTGGCCTCGGGGACGCCTGAGGAACATGTACATCATCTGAGAGAGCTTTGCAAACGACTAGCGTCGCACTCACTACTGATCAATCCAGAGAAGTGTGTGTTGGGAAAGAAGGAATTGACTTTCTTGGGTCACCACATTAGCGAGAGGGGAATTAGGCCGCTTCCCGAAAGAGTGGCAGCCTTACGGGACTTTCCAAGACCAACTACCCAAAGACAGTTGCGCAGGTTCTTGGGATCGGTTAATTTTTACCACCGATTCCTGAGGAACTGTGCAGAGACCCTTGCCCCGCTCACCTCCTTGATTAAACCTAAAAAAAGAGGCAAACCCGTTACGGTCGAGTGGACTGGGGAGGCAGAGAGAGCGTTCGAGCTCATCAAAGAGAGACTCGCTACTGCTACAGAATTGGCTTACCCACACCCTGAGGCAGATTTCAGCCTGCTAGTGGATGCGTCGAGTATAGCGGTCGGTGCTGTTTTGCAACAAACAGTCGATAATGTCACTTCGCCGTTGGCGTTCTTCAGCCGCAAGCTCTCTCCAACCGAACAACGCTACAGCACGTTCGGGAGAGAGCTTCTGGCCATTTACTTAGCGGTAAAGCACTTTCGCTACACCCTTGAAGCTCGTCAATTCATAATTTATACAGACCACAAGCCTATACTCAACGCAATCCGAATGCCTCCCGAGCGCCATTCCCCTAGGGAAAGCCGGCACCTGAGTTTTATCGCGCAGTTCACGAGTGACATCAGGCACATCAAAGGCGAGGAAAATACGGTTGCTGATTGCTTATCGCGTGTGTACAGCGCAGTACTAAACCCGTCAGCACCCGAGTTCCGACCCTCAGTACAAGCGGTTTCGCTAGCCGATGTCATTCGTGCGCAGCAGTGCGACTTGGAAATCCATAACTTGATTGAGTGCCCCGACTCCTCCTTAAAACTCTCACTCAGAGAAGGCGTTTACTGTGACGCTGATCGGCCAAACCGTTATTACCTGCCTAACAACTTGCGTTTGCCCGCCATTAAGCATTACCATAACTTGTCCCATCCTGGGACGGATAGAACTTTCCGCCTAATCGCAGATCGTTTTGTTTGGCCCGGGATGCGTAGGGCCATAAGAGAGTTCGTTCGTAATTGCCCAGATTGCCAAGCAAGCAAAGTCACTCGGCATAACAAAGCCGCAATTCAACCTTGTGCATTTACAGGCAGCAAATTTGACGCAGTCAACATTGATTTGGTAGGCCCACTACCTAATTCTCGTGGGTATAGTTACTTACTTACCATGATCGATCGCTTCTCCCGCTGGGTCGAGGCTGTTCCCATCGCTAACATAACTGCAGAGACTGTAGCACGCACTTTTGTCGAAACGTGGATTTCCCGTTTCGGAGTCCCTCTGAGCATCACACATGATCGTGGGGTTCAATTCACTTCCGCCTTGTGGTTAGAGATCTCCAAAATCTTAGGTTGTGCGAACATCTCGACTACGGCATACCACCCCCAATCGAACGGACTCATCGAGAGAGTTCACCGTGACCTCAAAGCGGCATTACGCTGTTTAAAATGTCACCACGATTGGGTAGATAGGCTACCGATCGTATTACTTACTCTGAGGAACCTGTTTCGGCAGGATCAAAAGTGCACGTCCTCCGAACTGCTTTACGGGCAATCATTACGATTGCCTGGCGATGTTATTGATCCCACGTACCAAACCGATGATTCCCCCAGCCAAATCGCCGATTACGCAGCACGCCTAAAGCGCGTCATGAGCGAAGTAGTTTACAAACCACCTCGCCTCCCTTCACCATCTGAAAGTTTAGACCCTTGCTTACAGAGTTGCACCCACGTTTACGTCCGGGTAGACGGGGTAAAGACCCCTCTGCGACGCCCCTATGATGGCCCCTTCAGGGTCCTCAAGAGGTCCCCTAAATATTTCATTATCGAAAGGGGTACCAAGAGCGACAGTGTCAGCATAGATCGTCTTAAGGCGGCGTTTTTGTCCCTCCCGGACGACACCCCCACACACTCTCGTGAACCACAACAACCCAGGCTGCAAATCAGCCCCAGGTCAACACCTGTCGAGCCTCCTGGTTTGCACTTGTCCGCTTGGGCTAAGACCCTTCCTCCCACTATGGAGTGTAACGAGTTCATAGTTCCCCCGTATACCGTTCAAAGAACGCCGTTGGAACCTAGGAATTCGGGTGCCCCCACTTCGGATAGTGCTTCTGGTACTGTAACCCCCCATCACGGAAATCTCCCAGATACTCTGTCATTGTCACAGTTAGGGATCCGAACGTCAACTTTCACAGCCCCCCAGCTTATTCCTCCTACAGCCCCCGAGCATTGTAGCAGGTCTGGCAGACCCCTTCGTCCGCCAGCTCGTTACGCGCAGTCGTAGGGTGGTTAACTCTGTTCTGTCCTTCTCCCCTAATTTTCTTTGGCTGTCACGGCTCTTTGGAAACTCCTTCGCAGTCTGTTATTTTCCCGCGTAATTGTCGGGGATCGGCTTCGCCGCTCCCAGACCTTTCGGTCTCCTTTGGGGGGAGGGTAGCTGTAGTGAAACCTCATCCCGCAACTCAGTCGATATTTCGTAAATTCTCAGCATGAGCATCTAAAAATTCAGTAAAATAAATTCAACCATTAGCATAAAAATTCGTCACGTAATCCATTAACTTCTATCATTTTTAGTAACAAATGTGTATCAAAAATTCAGTCTCTAAGAAATCACTTTTCAATCGTAACGAAACCTTCCATGACGCCGTGTCGGCAACATCGCAACCCGCACAAGCGTTACTTGTTGGAAATCATACTCAGTGACGAGAGCTCGGTTTTGTCTCTGGTGAGAATTAAAGTTTTGTGTGTGTTGATCTACGGGTAACTATATTTAGACATTATATGTAAAATTGTCAATAATATTATTGTTTATGTATTAAGTAGAATTGACTAAATTTTCCCTTGTGCATTGTTGTATGCTCATTTAGAAAGTTTTTAGCAAACAGTTATCGCTTGGCTTACAGAGATTCTGAACCTAGTTCTTCCAAGAAGCAATTCTTAGAAGTATCCGCAGAATTTAACTAGAAGCAACTGGTTGGACTAACCAGGAGAATTATTCTCTTCAGCATGAGTAGTAGCTACCTAGTTGCTGTCAGTATTTTCAGATAATGAAATTGTCAATTCACTATTTAATGTAAAGCCATTTTTAGGGAGATTTCCCCTTTTTGTTTTTAATATTTTTCATATTCCAATACTTCAATATGGTGTTATTTTTTATCAAGTTATAAATTTCCCCTTTTGTTTTAAATATTTTTCTTATGCCAATACTTCAATATGGTGTTATTGTTTATCAAGTTAGAATTTCCCCTTTTTGTTTTTAATATTTTTCATATTCCAATACTTCAATATGGTGTTATTTTTTATCAAGTTATAAATTTCCCCTTTTGTTTTAAATATTTTTCTTATGCCAATACTTCAATATGGTGTTATTGTTTATCAAGTTAGAACTTCCCCTTTTTGTTTAAAATATTTTTTAGGCCAATATTTCAATATGTGTGTATTTTTTCATCAAGTTAGGCTGGCACCAATTATCATTTTAGTCACAGATGTATCCTTCTGAATGCATCTAGTCCTGCATCAATTACCAATTATTGCCACAACTGTATTTCTAAATTAAATTAGGTAGATAATCAATTAGAAAAACACAAATAATTTTTAGTTCTGAAGAATAGATAGTTAGTAAATTTAATTAAATAGTCATTGTACATTGATTATTTCAGTTAGGAAAAACTGGGAACATGTGTTTTCTAGTTCATTTGCATTTAGCAGATGCTGTAGATTTTTTTACCATAATTGATTAATTAAGTAAGACCTTAGGCTCAGTTGTCACTGCTGATGCCACCTTAGCTTGTCCAGGCAAAGTTGCTGATGTGCTCAAGCCTCTAATCAATTGAAATGGAATAATCTATTGATCGCCATGGTCTCATTAGTGTTTCGCCATCTTTTGTGTGTTCCAGTTTTAATTAAGTGTGTTCTCAATTTTTGTATTCTTATTAAGTCAGATTCAAATAATTGCTGGTATTCCCTTGAATTGTTAGTCAATGTTTAAATTTCATATCTTGGGAAATAAAGCTATGATAGGGTATTTACACCAATAGAGATTGTATCTTCGGTAGTTACTCACTCCAAATAATCATTTTTCTGATCAACACTATCCCACTGTCTGATTGCGTGTAACAATGTGTAGTGACGGTAGCAAGAATTACTATCATAATCACTGTAGGACAACTCTTACTATTGATTTTTGGTTAGGTCAATTTGTGTATAAAAAAATGTTAATAATTAGTCGTTACCTGATTTAGCTAAATTAGGGAGATTATGCTTACCTCTGAAAGTCTCCGAATATTCTAAATTCCCAACTCCTGGAAATTCTAATCCAGAAATCATCCAATTATCTGATTTGGGGGTTAAATTTAGTTTAACCAGTAATTGGTCGCCCTCAACTGTAGCTACCTGTTCATTAGACTTCATGCCAATGTCAGCTACCTCCTGTGGTTGTTGTTCATTGTAGCCCATAGGATGCCCTAATACAATTCTGATATGCATCCTCATGATCAATGCTTTCTGAATCCTTCTTAACCACCGATTCTGTGCACTTTGTGCATGGATTCCGCGTTCCCTACCCTTTTCCAAATGGTACCTTCCTCTCTCCTCTCGTAGGACATCCTTCACGTTCAAGCCAGGTAGACTAAGGGATTCCGCATTTATTAATAGTTAATAATAATAATTGGGCTGTACATGCCTTCCTGGCACAATTCCTAGTTTAATTCAAGTAATCTTTATGACAATTCTAGCCTTAGTTAGGATCAGTACAGTCAGCCCTCGACTGCGGCTTAGTGTAAACGTGCGAATTTAACACTGCCAATTTTTAAGATACCCATTGTAAATATTAATCAAGACAAACTACCTTACATTGCCTACCCAGTAATATTCTTATCTCATGTATTAATCTTGCACTCCAATTCGGAGATGGTCGTACACGACGCGTCACGGTTAATAGTACCCGGAGAACACTAGTTTGGTGGAGTTATGGCATGTAGGGAGATTCATGATTGTCCATACGAGTACTTATTGTTGCGACTGCCTCGCCCTTGTTCAGGCGCCAGAATTGGGCCGAGGCACCCGCATATAATCCTCCATTTGAGGCAATCCTGTAATTCAGCAGTAAAGCTCGCAGCCTGGCTTGCGTAGCGACTGTCTCTCCTTGTGTTATCATGCTTGAACAAGTAATCCAAGCTCCCTTCCCGTACAGAAGAACCTCCGAAGCCGACACACAGACAATCACCACCAACATTCAATTAACAATTCCCATACTCTATTAGCCACACGGCTATCAACCAAACCAAGCCACACGGCTATCAACCCAACTAAGCCACACGGCTATCAATCAACCACTCAAGCCACAAGGCACTGGCAGAAATAACTACCTCCTTCGAGATACTTATATGATCAAAACTGTTACCGCACCTGCGGAATATTACACTAACAAATCCACTCTCGCCGGGATCCACCCCGGATCCTCTCGAGCCACGGCACCAGCTGAAGTGCGGCTACTCACTGGACCCAGACCTTCTTCCTCAAGAAGTGGATCCCCATACTGCTGCCGTAGTCACGGCACTCAGAGTCAACAAATAAAAGACAAGGCGAGAGTATACAGTTCTTTCATTGTCCGGCAGAGGTCAATAGTGCAAGTGAGATTAGGTGCCAGTAAGGCAACTCGAATACCGCCTAACTCCTTCTGAGTCAGAGGCCTTAAATCATTCCTTTTTTGCAATTAAGTGTGCTCTACCCCGGAGCACTGGTGGCCCTTATTCAAAGAACACCAACCATTCTAACAGCTATTCTTAAAGCTTCCAAGGCCAATCATTTTAAACCACTTCCCACTTGAGACAAGTTCAAAGTTCATATTGGTGACCATTAATAGCATTAATACCAGAGTGTTTTTCACTTGCACAGTTGTCCTTTGTGGGTTGATGAGCGCATGCCAGTGCTGTCGACTTCTGTTGATGGTTGTCTTGAAGGAGGTAGTACTCTGCTCCTCATTATTCAGTAGTCAAACATAGCATTTCCTCCCTAAACTCTTCCCTAATAATAAGTTATTGCTACTGCAGCCTATTCTAACAAATTCTTCATGGTTTTCCATTGCTACTGAAGCCACCTTTTACAAAACTCTTCATGCATTTCCATTGCTACTGAAGCAAACCATAGGAGACCTTCTAGGATAACTTCCATTGCTACTGAAGCTCCTAACTAATAACCTTCGCAATTTCCATTGCTACTGCAGCACCATTGCTACTGAAGCACCTTTTGGCACCATTTGGAAACACCTGTGTCAAAATTAACCAAAATGACGACCCCAGAGGTCCCGAACGATTACGCAAACTCCCCACTAGAATTGGCACCTTTCGAAATTAACGGTATCGATGCCTGGTTCCTACAATCAGAACAGTTTTTCGAAAGCCTGAACATAACGGACGAAAAGCGGATGTACTTTGCCCTAGTTAGGAGTTTACCCACGCAGGTGATAGATGACGTTTCCAGCTTCTTGGACCCTAACCTTGATAACCCGTATACCCTCTTAAAGAACGAAATGTTAAAAATTTACAGTAAGGATCGTTTTTCTCGGATTCTTGCCCTTTCGCAAAATCCATCAAGTCAAAATCAAACCCCTATAGCGTTGCTCAAAGATATGAAACGCTTAGCGAAGGGGTACATGGACGACGAAACACTCAAAGCATTGTACATCCAGCGTTTGCCTGCTCACGTACGACCCTTCCTCATTTCCCCTAACGCCCCCGTGGCGCTAAATGAGATAGCCCAATTCGCCGAAAAACTCCTCGACCCGGAAATATCAGGTCTAAACAGCCTAGCCACGCCTCCGGCAGTAAACCAAACTAGTAGTAGTAGTAACAGTAGCGGCAGCGCCACTGACGCGCTGCTACGAGAACTAGCTCAGCAAGTTGGAGCGTTAGTCGCTACCCAGCAAGCCGAGCGTGCCAACACTCGTGGAGATGTGCACGCGGTAACTCAACACCAAATACCACCGCATCAGCACGCAAATTATCACCCTCAAAACCCTCCTCCGTTTGACCGCCAGGCCCGTACAAATAGGTCATTCAATCAGTTTCAGAGGAACGACCCTAGACCTAACAATAGGCAGAATCAAAATCCTCAAGCTAAGGATTTGTGCTGGTACCACCAGCAATTTTTGCATATGGCTCGGAAATGCGAGGGCCCTAGTTGCCCCATGTTTGCACTTCTACATCAAAAAAACGGGTACAGCGCGGCGTAAGAGCGAGTCAGGCGCCGTCGCTTACTAAACCGATATTGACTCGATGCCTCACGATTTTTGACCCTTTAACCAGCATTAGATTCCTCATAGACACGGGTAGCGCTGTCAGCCTTATCCCGGCCTCCCAAAAAGAGAAACAGGGTACGGGAACCCAGAGCCTTAAAGCCGCGAACGGCTCACCCATCCTATGCTACGGCACAAAATCACTTACCTGCTCCCTCAATCTCAAGCGTTCAATGGAGTTCGTGTTCATAGTGGCGGATGTGGACACGGCCATCATTGGTGCAGACTTTCTGCAGAGGTTTGCGCTCGTGGTGGACGTGAGAAACGGATGCTTGTTTGATAGCGAATCCAGTGAAAGAAGGCCTCTCCACTCTGTCGATATGGTGAACGTCACAGCAAGCGTGACTTGCAACGTCGCTATCACTTGCCCATACGAACGGGTGCTGGCAGAATTCCCTGCCCTTTCCTTACCTAACGTAAACCCTAATCACAACACGCTGACGGAACACTATATTGAGACGAGTGGTCCGCCCGTTCACGCTAAAGTAAGGCGTCTTCCCCCGGACCGATTGCTGGAGGTAAAGTCTGAATTCCAGCGAATGATAGCTGATGGGACAGTTCGTATCTCAAAGAGTCCCTGGTCTAGTCCTTTGATCTTAGTGCCTAAAGCTAATGGCGAGACGCGGATCTGCGGGGATTATAGGATGCTTAACGCAGTCACCACACCCGATAGATTCCCCATTCCCTTATTGCAGGACTTCACTGCGAATCTCGCAGGGGCAAAAATCTTCTCTAAAATTGATCTCAAACGTGCCTTCAATCAGATTCCGATGCACGAGAGTTCCATAAAAAAGACCGCAGTATGCACGCCGTTTGGTCTGTTCGAGTATCTTCGCATGCCATATGGCCTGCGTAATGCTCCTCAGACCTTTCAGCGTCACATGACGGAAGTCCTTTCCGACCTACCCTTTTTGTACTGTTATCTTGACGATGTGCTAGTGGCCTCGGGGACGCCTGAGGAACATGTACATCATCTGAGAGAGCTTTGCAAACGACTAGCGTCGCACTCACTACTGATCAATCCAGAGAAGTGTGTGTTGGGAAAGAAGGAATTGACTTTCTTGGGTCACCACATTAGCGAGAGGGGAATTAGGCCGCTTCCCGAAAGAGTGGCAGCCTTACGGGACTTTCCAAGACCAACTACCCAAAGACAGTTGCGCAGGTTCTTGGGATCGGTTAATTTTTACCACCGATTCCTGAGGAACTGTGCAGAGACCCTTGCCCCGCTCACCTCCTTGATTAAACCTAAAAAAAGAGGCAAACCCGTTACGGTCGAGTGGACTGGGGAGGCAGAGAGAGCGTTCGAGCTCATCAAAGAGAGACTCGCTACTGCTACAGAATTGGCTTACCCACACCCTGAGGCAGATTTCAGCCTGCTAGTGGATGCGTCGAGTATAGCGGTCGGTGCTGTTTTGCAACAAACAGTCGATAATGTCACTTCGCCGTTGGCGTTCTTCAGCCGCAAGCTCTCTCCAACCGAACAACGCTACAGCACGTTCGGGAGAGAGCTTCTGGCCATTTACTTAGCGGTAAAGCACTTTCGCTACACCCTTGAAGCTCGTCAATTCATAATTTATACAGACCACAAGCCTATACTCAACGCAATCCGAATGCCTCCCGAGCGCCATTCCCCTAGGGAAAGCCGGCACCTGAGTTTTATCGCGCAGTTCACGAGTGACATCAGGCACATCAAAGGCGAGGAAAATACGGTTGCTGATTGCTTATCGCGTGTGTACAGCGCAGTACTAAACCCGTCAGCACCCGAGTTCCGACCCTCAGTACAAGCGGTTTCGCTAGCCGATGTCATTCGTGCGCAGCAGTGCGACTTGGAAATCCATAACTTGATTGAGTGCCCCGACTCCTCCTTAAAACTCTCACTCAGAGAAGGCGTTTACTGTGACGCTGATCGGCCAAACCGTTATTACCTGCCTAACAACTTGCGTTTGCCCGCCATTAAGCATTACCATAACTTGTCCCATCCTGGGACGGATAGAACTTTCCGCCTAATCGCAGATCGTTTTGTTTGGCCCGGGATGCGTAGGGCCATAAGAGAGTTCGTTCGTAATTGCCCAGATTGCCAAGCAAGCAAAGTCACTCGGCATAACAAAGCCGCAATTCAACCTTGTGCATTTACAGGCAGCAAATTTGACGCAGTCAACATTGATTTGGTAGGCCCACTACCTAATTCTCGTGGGTATAGTTACTTACTTACCATGATCGATCGCTTCTCCCGCTGGGTCGAGGCTGTTCCCATCGCTAACATAACTGCAGAGACTGTAGCACGCACTTTTGTCGAAACGTGGATTTCCCGTTTCGGAGTCCCTCTGAGCATCACACATGATCGTGGGGTTCAATTCACTTCCGCCTTGTGGTTAGAGATCTCCAAAATCTTAGGTTGTGCGAACATCTCGACTACGGCATACCACCCCCAATCGAACGGACTCATCGAGAGAGTTCACCGTGACCTCAAAGCGGCATTACGCTGTTTAAAATGTCACCACGATTGGGTAGATAGGCTACCGATCGTATTACTTACTCTGAGGAACCTGTTTCGGCAGGATCAAAAGTGCACGTCCTCCGAACTGCTTTACGGGCAATCATTACGATTGCCTGGCGATGTTATTGATCCCACGTACCAAACCGATGATTCCCCCAGCCAAATCGCCGATTACGCAGCACGCCTAAAGCGCGTCATGAGCGAAGTAGTTTACAAACCACCTCGCCTCCCTTCACCATCTGAAAGTTTAGACCCTTGCTTACAGAGTTGCACCCACGTTTACGTCCGGGTAGACGGGGTAAAGACCCCTCTGCGACGCCCCTATGATGGCCCCTTCAGGGTCCTCAAGAGGTCCCCTAAATATTTCATTATCGAAAGGGGTACCAAGAGCGACAGTGTCAGCATAGATCGTCTTAAGGCGGCGTTTTTGTCCCTCCCGGACGACACCCCCACACACTCTCGTGAACCACAACAACCCAGGCTGCAAATCAGCCCCAGGTCAACACCTGTCGAGCCTCCTGGTTTGCACTTGTCCGCTTGGGCTAAGACCCTTCCTCCCACTATGGAGTGTAACGAGTTCATAGTTCCCCCGTATACCGTTCAAAGAACGCCGTTGGAACCTAGGAATTCGGGTGCCCCCACTTCGGATAGTGCTTCTGGTACTGTAACCCCCCATCACGGAAATCTCCCAGATACTCTGTCATTGTCACAGTTAGGGATCCGAACGTCAACTTTCACAGCCCCCCAGCTTATTCCTCCTACAGCCCCCGAGCATTGTAGCAGGTCTGGCAGACCCCTTCGTCCGCCAGCTCGTTACGCGCAGTCGTAGGGTGGTTAACTCTGTTCTGTCCTTCTCCCCTAATTTTCTTTGGCTGTCACGGCTCTTTGGAAACTCCTTCGCAGTCTGTTATTTTCCCGCGTAATTGTCGGGGATCGGCTTCGCCGCTCCCAGACCTTTCGGTCTCCTTTGGGGGGAGGGTAGCTGTAGTGAAACCTCATCCCGCAACTCAGTCGATATTTCGTAAATTCTCAGCATGAGCATCTAAAAATTCAGTAAAATAAATTCAACCATTAGCATAAAAATTCGTCACGTAATCCATTAACTTCTATCATTTTTAGTAACAAATGTGTATCAAAAATTCAGTCTCTAAGAAATCACTTTTCAATCGTAACGAAACCTTCCATGACGCCGTGTCGGCAACATCGCAACCCGCACAAGCGTTACTTGTTGGAAATCATACTCAGTGACGAGAGCTCGGTTTTGTCTCTGGTGAGAATTAAAGTTTTGTGTGTGTTGATCTACGGGTAACTATATTTAGACATTATATGTAAAATTGTCAATAATATTATTGTTTATGTATTAAGTAGAATTGACTAAATTTTCCCTTGTGCATTGTTGTATGCTCATTTAGAAAGTTTTTAGCAAACAGTTATCGCTTGGCTTACAGAGATTCTGAACCTAGTTCTTCCAAGAAGCAATTCTTAGAAGTATCCGCAGAATTTAACTAGAAGCAACTGGTTGGACTAACCAGGAGAATTATTCTCTTCAGCATGAGTAGTAGCTACCTAGTTGCTGTCAGTATTTTCAGATAATGAAATTGTCAATTCACTATTTAATGTAAAGCCATTTTTAGGGAGATTTCCCCTTTTTGTTTTTAATATTTTTCATATTCCAATACTTCAATATGGTGTTATTTTTTATCAAGTTATAAATTTCCCCTTTTGTTTTAAATATTTTTCTTATGCCAATACTTCAATATGGTGTTATTGTTTATCAAGTTAGAATTTCCCCTTTTTGTTTTTAATATTTTTCATATTCCAATACTTCAATATGGTGTTATTTTTTATCAAGTTATAAATTTCCCCTTTTGTTTTAAATATTTTTCTTATGCCAATACTTCAATATGGTGTTATTGTTTATCAAGTTAGAACTTCCCCTTTTTGTTTAAAATATTTTTTAGGCCAATATTTCAATATGTGTGTATTTTTTCATCAAGTTAGGCTGGCACCAATTATCATTTTAGTCACAGATGTATCCTTCTGAATGCATCTAGTCCTGCATCAATTACCAATTATTGCCACAACTGTATTTCTAAATTAAATTAGGTAGATAATCAATTAGAAAAACACAAATAATTTTTAGTTCTGAAGAATAGATAGTTAGTAAATTTAATTAAATAGTCATTGTACATTGATTATTTCAGTTAGGAAAAACTGGGAACATGTGTTTTCTAGTTCATTTGCATTTAGCAGATGCTGTAGATTTTTTTACCATAATTGATTAATTAAGTAAGACCTTAGGCTCAGTTATCACTGCTGATGCCACCTTAGCTTGTCCAGGCAAAGTTGCTGATGTGCTCAAGCCTCTAATCAATTGAAATGGAATAATCTATTGATCGCCATGGTCTCATTAGTGTTTCGCCATCTTTTGTGTGTTCCAGTTTTAATTGTGTTCTCAATTTTTGTATTCTTATTAAGTCAGATTCAAATAATTGTTGGTATTCCCTTGAATTGTTAGTCAATGTTTAAATTTCATATCTTGGGAAATAAAGCTATGATAGGGTATTTACACCAATAGAGATTGTATCTTCGGTAGTTACTCACTCCAAATAATCATTTTTCTGATCAACACTATCCCACTGTCTGATTGCGTGTAACAATGTGTAGTGACGGTAGCAAGAATTACTATCATAATCACTGTAGGACAACTCTTACTATTGATTTTTGGTTAGGTCAATTTGTGTATAAAAAAAATGTTAATAATTAGTCGTTACCTGATTTAGCTAAATTAGGGTGATTATGCTTACCTCTGAAAGTCTCCGAATATTCTAAATTCCCAACTCCTGGAAATTCTAATCCAGAAATCATCCAATTATCTGATTTGGGGGTTAAATTTAGTTTAACCAGTAATTGGTCGCCCTCAACTGTAGCTACCTGTTCATTAGACCTCATGTCAATGTCAGCTACCTCCTGTGGTTGTTGTTCATTGTAGCCCATAGGATGCCCTAATACAATTCTGATATGCATCCTCATGATCAATGCTTTCTGAATCCTTCTTAACCACCGATTCTGTGCACTTTGTGCATGGATTCCGCGTTCCCTACCCTTTTCCAAATGGTACCTTCCTCTCTCCTCTCGTAGGACATCCTTCACGTTCAAGCCAGGTAGACTAAGGGATTCCGCATTTATTAATAGTTAATAATAATAATTGGGCTGTACATGCCTTCCTGGCACAATTCCTAGTTTAATTCAAGTAATCTTTATGACAATTCTAGCCTTAGTTAGGATCAGTACAGTCAGCCCTCGACTGCGGCTTAGTGTAAACGTGCGAATTTAACACTGCCAATTTTTAAGATACCCATTGTAAATATTAATCAAGACAAACTACCTTACATTGCCTACCCAGTAATATTCTTATCTCATGTATTAATCTTGCACTCCAATTCGGAGATGGTCGTACACGACGCGTCACGGTTAATAGTACCCGGAGAACACTAGTTTGGTGGAGTTATGGCATGTAGGGAGATTCATGATTGTCCATACGAGTACTTATTGTTGCGACTGCCTCGCCCTTGTTCAGGCGCCAGAATTGGGCCGAGGCACCCGCATATAATCCTCCATTTGAGGCAATCCTGTGATTCAGCAGTAAAGCTCGCAGCCTGGCTTGCGTAGCGACTGTCTCTCCTTGTGTTATCATGCTTGAACAAGTAATCCAAGCTCCCTTCCCGTACAGAAGAACCTCCGAAGCCGACACACAGACAATCACCACCAACATTCAATTAACAATTCCCATACTCTATTAGCCACACGGCTATCAACCAAACCAAGCCACACGGCTATCAACCCAACTAAGCCACACGGCTATCAATCAACCACTCAAGCCACAAGGCACTAGCAGAAATAACTACCTCCTTCGAGATACTTATATGATCAAAACTGTTACCGCACCTGCGGAATATTACACTAACAAATCCACTCTCGCCGGGATCCACCCCGGATCCTCTCGAGCCACGGCACCTGCTGAAGTGCGGCTACTCACTGGACCCAGACCTTCTTCCTCAAGAAGTGGATCCCCATACTGCTGCCGTAGTCACGGCACTCAGAGTCAACAAATAAAAGACAAGGCGAGAGTATACAGTTCTTTCATTGTCCGGCAGAGGTCAATAGTGCAAGTGAGATTAGGTGCCAGTAAGGCAACTCGAATACCGCCTAACTCCTTCTGAGTCAGAGGCCTTAAATCATTCCTTTTTTGCA
This sequence comes from Morinoia aosen, assembly GCA_030386875.1. Taxonomy (NCBI): domain Eukaryota; kingdom Metazoa; phylum Arthropoda; class Malacostraca; order Amphipoda; family Talitridae; genus Morinoia; species Morinoia aosen. Next base: position 61,797,983 of record CM059579.1, on the reverse strand, counting down.
ATTAAGTGTGCTCTACCCGGAGCACTGGTGGCCCTTATTCAAAGAACACCAACCATTCTAACAGCTATTCTTAAAGCTTCCAAGGCCAATCATTTTAAACCACTTCCCCACTTGGGACAAGTTCAAAGTTCATAAATGTATGTCTTGCCAGCAAGCAAAGGTCCAAAGACACACAAAAAGCCCCGTGAATCAATTCGCTTTACCATCAGAGCGATTCTTGGAGCGATAAGCCCGATGAGGTATTTGCTAACGTGCATCGATCGCGCTACGAGATGGATCGAGGCTGTTCCGTTGACTGAAATAACCGCAGCCTCCGTTGCCAGTGCCTTTCTCGCAGGCTGGGTATCACGTTTTGGGGTACCTCTGTACGTGGTGACGGACAGAGGAACTCAATTTGAGGCTGAACTTTTCCTCGAATTATCTCGTCTCATCGGATTCCACAAATTGCGCACTACCTCTTATCACCCTCAAAGCAACGGTTTAATTGAGCGAGCACATCGAACTATCAAAACGGCAATCGTTGCAAGGAAACAATCATGGCTCGACGCGTTACCAATCGTGCTTCTAGGCATTAGAAGCGTGCCTAACGAGTCAAATTACTCTCCATTCACAGCAGTAACAGGCGCATCATTTCTGCTCCCTCAGCCGATCATCGAGAAGACTGAAACGGAAAATTTCGATCACTCAAAAATCAGTCTGCGAGCAAAGGAAATGAGAAATTTAGACCTCTTGACATCGTTGCCTTCCACGCATCACGATAAACGTAAATCTTTCTTGCCACCTGCTCTGAAGACGTGTACTCACGTCTGGAAACGTGTAGACAGAGTTAGACGGCCGCTAGAAGCTCCGTACTCCGGACCGCATCCTGTGAGTGAACGTTACGACAAATACTTCGTGATAACCCTACCATCGGGTGCCGAAGAATCTGTCTCCATTGACCGGCTAAAGCCAGTACACGCGCAAACTCCAGTGCCGCGCATCGCTGAAACTCCTGCAGCAAGCAGTGAAGAAACTGGACCGGAGAATTGCCCCGTACGCCGACGAGCAAATCCTCTTTGCGAGCGTGATAAGGCTCGCCAAAAGGAAACGAAGGCTAGTCAGTCTACAGCTGAATCAGCCTCGCCACCACTACGGAGTACGAGAAGTGGAAGGATTGTGAAATTTAAGAAAGATGCAAATTGTCATTATTATTAGACTTAGCAGCTCCGCTGTTTGGGCGGGGAGTAATGTGGCGCTCCTTCAGCGAGTTTTATTAATTTTTGCTTAATAAAAAAAACCTCTGATACTGTAGTGTATGGCAACACTTGTCATTTAGGCGTAAGATACAAAGACTGTTACCTCGTCAGTTAGGGACGGTAGAGCATCGTGTGCGCTTAATACTATTAGTAAATTGTTTAATGTATTATCTTGTTTAAACTTCTAAAATTTGTTTCAAAAGTATTCTTAGAAAGATTTCATAATTTATTTCATAGCATTTCTTTTTCTATTTCAGACTAGGTAAACTTGATTAATTGAGAAAATTCCACTACTTTCTTTCCGTATCGATTTACGCCCTGAAAACCCTTTTTTAAAGGGTGAGTGTTATCCTCCATCATTTCATCAGTATTGCCTTCTAATGTAATTCACATTTTTTTTGACGTACTGTACTATGTTTATATTGGATTGTAAGGCGCATGGAATAAAAAGCCGAACTTGATCCTTTCATGTTTCGGTTTGCGGACGAAACTTCGATTCAAATCATTTATCCGTCCTGGCTGGTCATAAAACGGACTTAACCCCCACACATATTTCTGTTGAAAGCTCCTGAGACAATTAGGAAGCATATACTTTATTTGTTCAATCTTAGTTATTTTACTGGTTACTTTCCTAAGGCTTGGAAATTGGGAATAATCTGCCCTATCAAAAAGCTGGGGGAAAACCAGTCAACTCCTGAAGGATATAGACCCATAACCTTATTGTCATGTTTATCTAAGATCATGGAACAAGTCATTAAAATCAGACTAACTTCTTTTCTTGAAGCAAATAAAGTGTTTTCATGCTGCCAAACTGGATTTCGTCAACGACGATCCACCTATGATGCCATGGCTCTTATCAAGAATGCTGTCACCCGTGCTTTTGCCTGTAGAGGTTATTGTTTGGCGGTCTACATTGACTTAGAAAGTGCCTTTGATACTGTCTGGCATGCTGGTCTCCTTTATAAGCTGCTGAGATTAGGCTGCGACCTGCGCACTCTTCTCTGGCTGCGTTCGTATTTATCAAATAGAACGGTTAGAGTGAGAGTTGGGAGCGTGCAGTCTCAGGACAAAATTCTGAAGTGTGGCCTGCCTCAAGGGGCAGTTTTGAGTCCATTGCTCTTCAATGTGATGTTGCATGATTTGCCCCAGATGGAGAAAATTGAATGTGTTTCATATGCAGATGATATCACTATCATCACAAATGGGGGATCTCCTGGGGAGGTTCAGCAGACGATGCAGGAGTACTTGAATGCCCTCACTCGGTGGTTCTCTACGTGGAAATTAACAGTCAATACAAATAAAACTAAGTATCAAGTGTTCACCAGAAAGAGAAATGTTCCTAGACCCAACTTGCAGCTGAATTCCAAGCACATTAGTGGGACGGGAACCCAAAGAGTGCTTGGAATTATTTTTGATGCACCAAAACTTACCTTTCTCCCTCACTTAGAAGATCTCCAAATAGATGGACAAAGACGGGTACAGGTACTTAGAGCGTCGTCTGGGACCTCCTGGGGATCCTCCCAAAAATTACTGCGTCAAGTGTATGTCTCATTTGTGAGAAGCAAACTTGTTTATGGTCATGTGATTTTCCCTGAACTTACAAAAAGGAGCCTGAATCTTCTAAATAAAATCCAAAACTCAGCCCTCAGTTGTATATTGGGAGTTCGAAAGACATCTCCTATATCTTCATTGGACGCTGAAGCTTTCATTTTGCCTCTTAAGCTGTATTTGCATTTCCTCTATATTAAGTGGTGTTTGAGGTACAGCAATTTTATCGGTCAATATTGAATATAATGTTGTCAACGAATTTCATACTTTCGTTGGTATAGATGGGTAATATAGTCAATTTTAAGACGTTTTACACGAATGACATTCTGCCCGGCGATGCGTTATTTTCGAATTATTCAACTTTGAAGCTGGCTTGTGCGCGCCATGGAAGCGCGCGCGGGTAGCGTAATTTAATTAATAACGGAAGCTAACCCCCTATTACAAACGTAAAGAGGTTGGGTCGTGAGGGGTAGCCACAGTTCTTTTAGTGAAAATCATAAATAAAGGTTTCTAGTGACGTTTGTTTACATCGACGCCAAGGTGGCTGCCGCCATGGCGCCAACCGGTACTGAAGATTGCGGCAGCCATCTTCGAGTCGATGTAAACAAACGTCACTAGAAACCTTTATTTATAATTTTCACTAAAAGAACTGTTGCTACCCCTCACGACCCAACCTCTTTACGTTTGTAATAGGGGTTAGCTTCCGTTTTCATTGCTAACACAATGACTGTTTTGCGTTAAAAAGGCCATTCACGAGCGCCGTTCGTATAACTTCAAACTTAAATAACTCGAAAACTAAGCATTTCCGGGCACATTGTCATTCATGTAAAACGCCTTAAAATCGACTATATTATCCATCTATACCAACGAAATTATGAAATTCGTTGACAACATTATATTCAATAGTGACCATTTTATCTGTGACCCTTCAGAATTTGTTTCAAAAATTGGACTATTTGCTTCTCCCTGTAAAAGCTTTTTTTCCTCTAAAAGAGTGAGAATACTGAATAGCATTCAGTTCAACTTTCCTCGTCTGGAGGTAAACACTGAACTCCCTGTTGCTGCATTTGAACTTCCCACTCTGCCTGTTTGCACATCCTTTCTGGATGTGCAGTCCCTTAGTAGAGATGAGATCAATAGAAAATTTGAGGATTATGTTGTGATGCAATATGGCAATTGCTGCAGGGTGTATACTGATGGGTCTAAACTGGAGTCATGTTCTACATCTGCTGCTGTGTACATTCCACATTTGAATTTATCCACGGCTTGGCTGCTCAATCCTGGTCACTCAATAGTGGGAGCAGAGCTGTTTGCCATCCTAAATGCAATAAAGTTGATCAAAGGTAGCATCTTAAACCAAAAAGTGATAATTTTTACTGATTCTAAAAGTGCTTTGAGTATTATCTCTTATTTTGTTAATCCACCATATAAAACTGTTAGTAGGAATATCCGGAGAATTTTGCTTGAAGCCTCACCCAGCATCCACCTTCAGTGGATTCCTTCCCATATTGGAATAGCAGGCAATGAAATTGCTGATAAATGTGCAAAATTGGGCCATAGAAATTCAAAATCAGCTCTCACTCAACTCAGCTATGAGGAGAATGTGAATCAGCTGAAGGTGAGGATGACGGACCATTGGGGTGGGTGCTGGCAGAGACAGGTGGAGGGCTCTGGGAAGGGGAGATTCTATTTTGAGTTGAGAAGAAAACCGCAGTTTCGATTGGATGTGAATCTCTCAAGGAAATGTCAATGTATTGTTAGCCGATTCCGTGTTGGACATGTTGGTGTCTTTGCTCACCTGAATAGGTTTAATATGTGCCCTAGCCCATTGTGTCCGGAGTGCTCCACTCCTGAAACCATTGAGCACTTCCTGTTGGTGTGCCCAAGGTATGCTCTGGCTAGATTGAACCTTACCATGTGTCTCTCTAGACTCAATCTGGAACTCAGTCTTGAGAATGTTCTTGGATGTGGTAATTACCCATCTTCTGTTCGTTCAAGGATCCTCCATTCTTTGATTGGTTTCATAACTATGACAAATAGATGGAAAACTTTGTGATCTCTTCAACTAATTTGTGCACATGAGATTCAGCATTATAAGTGTACCTGACATCTCTCTGCTATTCGTAGCTGCTTGTGCCCTTGAGTACCCCTACAATCTGTCAGGTTGCACGGATTTCTGCTGAAGAAATCCATCGACTTTCAAGATCCTCCTGGATCCCCCCGAAGAAGAAGAAGAAGTTGTATCTCCTAGTTAAATTTAATATCTATATTATGGTATTTATTAATCTATTTTTTCTAGTTTCTTAGTCGAGTTCAGAGTAATTATATTGCTTGAAATAACAGACCGGGAGATGCAAGCTTCGTACATCCTAGTGTATGAGGAAGTCATTTCATACTTAATAAGTATAGAATTGATTCCTTATTCAACTACAAAGCTAAACTATCAGAAGGAATGCTCTTTTTAATATATCAATGCAGTTGTGCACAGTGTGCGTTGGAGTATTGGGGTTCTACCACAAGAGCCTTGCACATTCGCGTTGCAGAGCATGCCGGCAGAAGCTATTGCACGAACTGTCCTCATGCCGCTCTTTCTCACTCAGCCAAATGATCTCATGCTAAAAGATGCAATATTCCAATAAAATTAGACGAATTTAATATTTTGGGGGCTGCTTCAAAGCTCGTTAATGTGTGCATTATAGAATCTCTTTATATTTTACAAGAAAGTCGTTTTTCAATGACTCTCAATCTGCTTTTCCTTTGAAAATGGCTTAGCAATTTGATTCAGTTGTTTTATTTTTTACTTATTTATATATTTACCTTCATTGTTTTCAATTTTTATAATTTTTTAGAGCTATTTGTTGAGAATAACTCTCAGAGTTGAAATGTTCGATTTAATCTGTAAAGCTTAAATATTAGAAATATTTGACTCTTTTGAAATATTAGACCTTTTCATTCAACAAATTTTGAAAAAAAATTAATATTTTGATTACATCTGTGTCCTCTATCCAAACATGTCTTTTGTTGAAACTCCTAACTAAAAGGATGTTGTTAGCAGCACCCATAACAAGTATACGTGATTAACAGTGGCCACCCTTGGTGGAAGCATCTGATTGTCTTGTTAAGACAAAGAATGTAGGGAAGAAATGTTTTTATAAACTTAAAATTTCAGAATAAATTATGAAACTCAGTACTGACATTTTTACTTGGTATTGGCTAAAATCTCATATTTTATCCCTGTATTTTCTAGAGAGACTAGAGTATTTGTGTTTACACAGTATGGCATTAATGCAGCTCATTCCTTCCATACAGAACATCAACTTACAGAAGTCATTCACTGCCATCCTGGTGTGGATCATGGGTCGTAGCTGCAGAATTGTTGTGACAGGACTCAAAGGTGTGGGGAAAACCTCACTTTTGGAATGTGCCATCTATGCTAACACCATCACTGACAGAGTAAGTATGACATGGTATTTTCTCTCATAGCCTTTCATCACTGGATTGTTCTCTGAACTTTGATGCATGATTTTCTTGATAGAGCTCAGTTTTCTGAACATAAGTATATTCAACACTACCTCATTGTGTGTTTCCTGTTCTCCTAAAGCCTTCAAGTTAATTGTGTGAAGTGTGTGAAGTTAATTGTGTGAAGTGTCTTCCCATCTATCTCAGAGAAATTATTTAATTATAAGATACTTCTGTAGTGACAGTGATAAAATAATTGCTGCTGCTTTCATGTTGTCAGTCTAAAAATGAAGTCCAGTCAAGTTGCAAAATGTTTATAAAACTACATATTTGAATGGTACTTGTGTGCCATCTGTCAGCCGTTTGTTATTCAATTTTTAAAGCTTTTTGTATTATTGATTGTTCATTTAGTTGGTTATGTATGCCAAATGGTCTACTTGGCATCAATATGGACCACCAATTTTGTATTAACACTTTAAAAATTGAATTACTAAGTCCTGACAGGTCATTGAAAAGTTGTTTGTTTCAATTCAGTTAACATCAAAATGAATCATTTGTCTAACCTAACTAACTACATGGTTAATAAACTGTAAAGAAACTCACGACATCAAATTATGATGCTGACCAATAAGAAAAAGTACTGTGTACTTTCCATAAATTAATGAACTCAGCCATTTAATTGCAAGGAGATGGTGTGTCTAATCTTTTGGAATTACCCTACTTTGCGTTGACATACTGAACATAGGACTATATTTAAATTTAAGTAGTTGCATTTAATTTCTATTGGTTGTCTCATATGAAATAGGAATGCACATCTATGAAATAGTAGCCACTTTCATCACTCACTTATTTGTTACTTGAGTATCATCCCAAGGTTGCAGGGAGGGTCTTCACTGTGCTAGTAGTTTGTTATTGCTCTGTATGACCTAATAAATCATTCACCCTAACTTCAAATTATTTAAGAGAGTATCCCCTATTACGGTTATTTTCTTATGTAGAGCATACAAGGCTTTTCAAAGCTTTAGACGATGATTCAAAAGTGCATTGTGCCTTACAATATTGAAACCTGACATTTATGCATAGTCTGTTGTTCAGCTCAACAGGTTTGAACCCCATTTCAACCATCCGTGTGCTGTCTCCTGCTCACTTGGTTATCAAGAGATTCAAACAGAAATCCATTTGTGTATAAGTATTTTGGTATTTTGGAGAAGCATGCATTTGAATTATAAATGGTTGAAATATTTCTTTTTGCCTTGATAATTTCATAGCTCCTTGCTGCATACGTTTTTCTGTGGGTCATGCTTAATATTAACTTATCTGCTAGAAAAATTATCCCTGTATAAACAGCAGAAATGATGCACTGTTCCATTCTGTGTAGGAGTACATACCTACTCTAGAGGACAGGTATGTGTACAGCATTGAGACAGATCAGGGCAACTTTTTTTCAGTGGTTCATGCTCAAGTTTAACTCACTTATCTGCGCTCAAACTTAACCTACCTGCTTGAAAGATTATCCCTGGATATACATATAGCAAAAATAATGCACTGTTCCATTGTGTGCAGGAGTACATTCCTACTCTAGAGGACACGTACGTGTGCAGCGTGGAAACAGATCGGGGCACCAAAGAGAAGCTGAGGTTCTACGACACAGCTGGGCTGGATCTCAGGGCTCCCAAAGCTCTGCACGCACACCTGCATGGCATAGCTGATGCCTACCTCCTGGTGTACTCCACGCTTGACATGAACTCTCTGCAGGCCATAATAGATGTGAAGAAGGATATTGATAAGCACAGGGATAAAAAAGATGTAAGTCATCTTTAAATATTGGTTTCCCATTGATTTGAATTGTATCTGGTATTTTAGAAGCTCTTGAGTGTTTGTTTTAGATATCAGTTTTTTAATTTGTCCAAAACAACTTGAATCCATTGAAGTTTGTTACTACTTCTGTGCCCAATCCTGCATTCTGGTGTCAGGTAGCCACAGTAATTTTTAGTGTTGAGAGTCGTTTTTATTTTCAAGAGAGAGAAGTAGAAGAATGCTCTTCTGAATGGGTGTAAGTATGTTCTGGTTTCTTTACTAATTTCTCAGCATCACGATATATTTGAAGTTCATTACGTGTTAAAATTCTCAGCAAATTGCTTATCATTTTACTAAATCACACTATAGTCAAAAGGTAAAATGCAACGTTTCAATGCCACTGGCATCATCCTCAGGCTGAAAAGACGAAAAGAAAAGAAAACTGGTCACTCTATAGAAATGATACAATCATACAGGGAAAAACAAAGACCATTCATAAAGTTGATACAAAAACACACATGGATGTAAAATACCAAGACTAACTATTCTCAACACATGTTCACTTGGCCGAAGAATAAAGCGGAATGGTGGACTGCAACGATTGTTCCAACAATTTACGGCGCGGTTCTTTTAAACAATTTCAGAGCAAAAAAATCGTTCATATTTTCATTGAGCGAAGGTTTGAATTTATGGATATGTAAGGCTTCAATAATTTGAATCTGCTGTTTTTTACGGACATTATACAATACTTTAGTAGCTGGATAGAGATCTTCATTAGAGGGCTTGGAGCTGTGATGAATACGGAAATGGTTAAAAATGGAGCCTTGATACTTATGTGCATTTAACCACTGCTTAAGGGTCATTCTAGTCAAGCCAATGTAACACTTGTTGAGAGACATACATTCTCTCCTCATACATTTAAATTGATAAATTACATTGGCCCTATCTAGATCCCCGACCCCAGACATTGAAATATTGTTTTTTACAACAAGGTTACTGATTTTGCGGTTTTTGTAATAAATTAAAATTTTTTAGTCTGGTATTACTATCTACAGGCTTGACAAAAGTGCGTATTATATTCTTAAAGACTCTTTCATCTATTTTGTAGTTAGGGTGCATTTGATTTTCGTAAAAAATCTTAACGTAACTGGAACATACACTAGCATGGTTATAACCGTTTACAATTCTACTCAAAATATTATTAATTTTGCAGTCAACTAGGGTATTAGGGAAATTATTGTTTACCAGTAACCGTTTTATTCTAAGTACTTCTATGTGAAAATTTGCCCAACTACTGCACACTTTGTAAGCTCTATTCAATAATGTAGAAATTACACCTTCCTTGTACGTCTGTGGAGCTTCTCAATCATAATTAATAGTTTCCCCTGCATGTGAAGGCTTAGTGTAAACTGATCTCTGATAAGAAACTTCTGTTGCCTCAACAAGAACGTCCAAAAATGGCAGTTTCCCCTCTACACCGATTTCATATGTGAACTTCAAAACAGAGTTACCCATCATCAAATCTCTTAGCGTTTCCAACTGATTAATACTATCCACCGCCACATAAATATCGTCAACATATCTACCATACACAAGTGGTTTCGTAGGCAAGGCGCTTAAGACCATGTTTTCCACAAAGCACATATAAAAGTTCGCAAACGTTGGTCCCAAAGGTGATCCCATAGCCACGCCATCCACCTGGCGGAACAAGTTGCCGTCAATGTGGCGAAACGGAGCTTCAGTTGTGCAAATGGTTAGAAGTTGCTTCAGGAGATGACGCGGGAACTGACACCTCGTCAGTTCCCGCGTCATCTCCTGAAGCAACTTCTAACCATTTGCACAACTGAAGCTCCGTTTCGCCACATTGACGGCAACTTGTTCCGCCAGGTGGATGGCGTGGCTATGGGATCACCTTTGGGACCAACGTTTGCGAACTTTTATATGTGCTTTGTGGAAAACATGGTCTTAAGCGCCTTGCCTACGAAACCACTTGTGTATGGTAGATATGTTGACGATATTTTTGTGGCGGTGAATAGTATTAATCAGTTGGAAACGCTAAGAGATTTGATGATGGGTAACTCTGTTTTGAAGTTCACATATGAAATCGGTGTAGAGGGGAAACTGCCATTTTTGGACGTTCTTGTTGAGGCAACAGAAGTTTCTTATCAGAGATCAGTTTACACTAAGACTTCACATGCAGGGGAAACTATTAATTATGATTGTGAAGCTCCACAGACGTACAAGGAAGGTGTAATTTCTACATTATTGAATAGAGCTTACAAAGTGTGCAGTAGTTGGGCAAATTTTCACATAGAAGTACTTAGAATAAAACGGTTACTGGTAAACAATAATTTCCCTAATACCCTCGTTGACTGCAAAATTAATAATTTTTTGAGTAGAATTGTAAACGGTTATAACCATGCTAGTGTATGTTCCAGTTACGTTAAGATTTTTTACGAAAATCAAATGCACCCTAACTACAAAATAGATGAAAGAGTCTTTAAGAATATAATACGCACTTTTGTCAAGCCTGTAGATAGTAATACCAGACTAAAAATTTTAATTTATTACAAAAACCGCAAAATCAGTAACCTTGTTGTGAAAAACAATATTTCAATGTCTGGGGTCGGGGATCTAGATAGGGCCAATGTAATTTATCAATTTAAATGTATGAGGAGAGAATGTATGTCTCTCAACAAGTGTTACATTGGCTTGACTAGAATGACCCTTAAGCAGCGGTTAAATGCACATAAGTATCAAGGCTCCATTTTTAACCATTTCCGTATTCATCACAGCTCCAAGCCCTCTAATGAAGATCTCTATCCAGCTACTAAAGTATTGTATAATGTCCGTAAAAAACAGCAGATTCAAATTATTGAAGCCTTACATATCCATAAATTCAAACCTTCGCTCAATGAAAATATGAACGATTTTTTTGCTCTGAAATTGTTTAAAAGAACCGCGCCGTAAATTGTTGGAACAATCGTTGCAGTCCACCATTTCGCTTTATTCTTCGGCCAAGTGAACATGTGTTGAGAATAGTTAGTCTTGGTATTTTACATCCATGTGTGTTTTTGTATTAACTTTATGAATGGTCTTTGTTTTTCCCTGTATGATTGTATCATTTCTATAGAGTGACCAGTTTTCTTTTCTTTTCGTCTTTTCAGCCTGAGGATGATGCCAGTGGCATTGAAACGTTGCATTTTACCTTTTGACTATAGTGTGATTTAGTAAAATGATAAGCAATTTGCTGAGAATTTTAACACGTAATGAACTTCAAATATATCGTGATGCTGAGAAATTAGTAAAGAAACTTTCAAAGTGCGTGTCGGCTATTCTGTTTAATGAGACGTGTCTGCGAGAAGGTTTTCTCCCGACCTATACCAATGTTCGCGTTTATGATGAAGAAGTCAGACAGTCTAATTTGACCCACAACTTTAGGAAGAACTTGCTGCTGCATGAACTGGAACAGAAAACAGCATTGAAGAATCAGTTGGAACCTGCACTCGAAAATGCCATTCAGAATTTTCATTCTTCAGCCCATGAAGAAGTTTTACCTCAATTCGAAGAAGCTATGCAGTTCACAAGTGATCGTTAAAATGAAAAAAAACTTGGCAGCAATCTCCCGTAAGCTGAATAAACTCTACAATGGAAATTTGCTACTGCCCGAGAAACAAGACAGATTTTTAAATTTAACTGACCAGGCTCTAACTGACGTTGAAAAAAGTATTTTAAACCTGGGTTGGAATTATCACACAAGTAGCCGTTTTGACCCCATCAAAAAACAGTTGGAATTAGAATTAGTGTACCAAAATATTCTCCGCCTCAGCAGAGATGGGACCGTTTCGGTGGAGCCTAACTTTGATGCTGCCCTCATAGCTGAAAGCACCCGCAATCGGAGCATGCAAAGTCGTCCCGGAATCACTCAAGATCAGCGCCAGGCAATACGCAACTTACGGAGTAATAAAGACATTGTGATCAGGAAAGCGGATAAGTGCAATATGTTTGTTCTTCTTAAATTTAATGATTATAAGGCAAAGTTGGACGCAATACTTGCTGACAATACTAAATTTGAACAATTGGAACGTGACCCCACAGAAAAACTAAAAAAGAAACTCAATGAACTGATTTCTGTTGTTAACGCTGTTCCCAATGAATTCGACTTGAAGAAATTAGAAGGTCATTATCAACCTGGTTATATCTATGGCAATGCTAAAATTCATAAAAACAAGAATGACCCACCGTTGAGACCAATAATATCGCAACTTCCTACTGTTACCTATCCAGTTGCTAAGACTTTAAACCGAATAATAACACCATATCTTCCACAAGATTACGTTCTTAAGTCAACTGATGAATTTATTACTTTGTTACGCGGTAAGAAGCCAAGTGGAGTGATAGCATCGCTGGACGTAGAATCTCTTTTTACTAATGTTCCTGTTGCTGCTACCATCGAAATAATTTTAGATTACATCTATAAGAAAAATGGTAAATGCAAATGAAAATGGTAAATGCACATTTTTCCCTTGCGGTGGAAAAATGTGCAAGGGAAGTGTGTGGGGTAAGGAAGGTTGGAGGGGGGATTAGAAAAGGGAGTGAATGGTGGAACGGAGAAGTAGGAGCGGCTGTGAAAAGAAAGCGGGGGGCGTTCGAAAGGTGGTTGCAACGAGGCAACCAGCAAAATTTTGAAGAGTATAAGGAGAGGAAGAAAGAAGTACAAAGAATGGTAAGGAGAGCGAAGAGGGCGGCGGATGAGGAATGGGGGAGGAAGTTGGGAGGGGATTTCATGGAGAGAAGGAAGGTTTTCTGGAAGGAAGTGAAGAGAATTAGGAAGGGGCAGGTGGAGAATGAGGCAAGAGTGAAGGATACAAATGGTAGGCTGTTAGTGGAGAGTTGTGATGTGAGAAAGAGATGGGCGGAGTATTTTGAGGAACTGCTAAACGTGAGGGATGATAGGATTGCGAGAGTAGTAGCTGTTGGAAGTGATGTTAGAATGCCTGTGTTTGGTGAAGTGAATAGAAGTCGAATAAGAAGTGCAGAGGTGAGATGTGCGTTGGATGAAATGAAAAATGGGAAAGCTCCAGGTTTGGATGGCTGCACGGTTGAATGTCTAAAGAAAGGAGGAAATGTGGTTATAGAATGGTTGGTGCGTTTATTAAATGTGTGTTTCGAGGCTAGTAAAGTGCCGGTTGATTGGAGTAGCGCGTGCGTAGTTCCGTTGTACAAGGGGAAAGGTGACAGGTATGAGTGCAGTAATTCTAGGGGTATAAGTCTACTGAGTGTCGTTGGGAAGTTGTATGGAAGAGTGTTAATTGGAAGAGTGAGAGTGTTGGCGGATCGTGTGCTTGCTGAAGAACAGTGTGGTTTTAGGTGTGGTAGAGGTTGTGTGGATCAAATGTTTGCTGTGAGGCAGGTCAATGAAAAATACTTATTAAAGGGAAAGGATGTATATTGGGCATTTATGGATCTAGAGAAGGCGTATGACAGAGTGGATCGCGAGGCTTTATGGCAAGTGGTAAGTTTGTATGGAGTGGGTGGGAGACTGTTGAATGCGATCAAGAGTTTCTACATTGATAGCAGAGCATGTGTGAGAGTAGGGAATGAGGTGAGTGAATGGTTCCCAGTTGTGACAGGTGTGAGACAGGGATGTGTGATGTCGCCGTGGTTGTTTAATTTGTTTATGGATGGTGTGGTGAGAGAAGTGAATGCCAGAGTGTTGGGAAGAGGTGCGCAGTTGGTGGGACGAAATGGTATGTATTGGGAAGTGTGTCAGCTGTTGTTTGCAGATGATACAGCGCTTGTGGCTGATTCAGAGGAAAAACTGAGGAGACTGGTTACAGAGTTTGGTAGAGTGTGCGAAAGGCGGAAATTGAGGATAAACGTGAATAAAAGTAAGGTGATGAGATGTTCAAGAGGTGGAGTGTTTGGAACTTTGGATGTGAGGTTGAATGGGGAAGTTTTAGAGGAGGTAGAGCATTGTAGGTACCTCGGGTCGGATGTGACTGTTAAGGATAGTATGGAAGTAGAAGTGAAGCATCGAGTGAGTGAAGGTTGTAAGACATTGGGTGCAATGAGGAAAGTTTTTGAATGCAGGAGTCTGAGTATGAATGCTAAGAGGGGACTGTATGAAAGTTAGATTGTGCCAGTTTTGTTGTATGGAGCAGAGTCCTGGGGGTTGAGAGCAGTTGAGAGGAGGAAGTTGGATGTGTTTGAGATGAAGTGTTTGAGGAGCATGTATGGAGTAACTTGAAGAGATAGGATCAGGAATGAGTTGGTTAGGGAGCAGACGGGTGTTATCAAAAAGTTGAGTAGGCGAGTGGATGAAAGAGTGCTTGGATGGTTTGGGCATGTAGAAAGAATGAATGTTGAGCGGCTGGTGAAAAAGATATATATGTCGGAAGTGAGTGGTCTTCGAGCGCGAGGTAGACCACGGATGAGTTGGATGGATGGGGTGCGACGTGCTTTGTATGAGAGGGGTCTGACTGTGGACGTGGCGAGAGGGATGGCTGCGGACAGAAGTGAGTGGGGGCAGTGTATAAGGAGGTAATTTTTATTTTTGACGCGTTACTGGAAGCTGCCCGCGTGTGATGGGGTTGACCTGTCATGGGCGGGGGAGGGGCTGCACTCAATGAAGCGGTCGGGGTAAACCAGCTGTTGCTGTCGGGCCTGACTGTGGAAGGTGGTTGTGCTGGGCTGCTGCTGATCCTGGCAGTTCAGGTGCTGCCAGTGCTGCCTCTCTCGCCTCCTAGTGACTAAGTGTGGTGATTGTGGCCTGCTGTCGGCTACCCTCCCATGGGGAGGATAAGCCCGGTATATGTATGTATGTATGTACATCTATAAGAGTGAAAATCTTCCTGCACCTCGTCAGTTCCCGCGTCATCTCCTGAAGCAACTTCTAACCATTTGCACAACTGAAGCTCCGTTTCGCCACATTGACGGCAACTTGTTCCGCCAGGTGGATGGCGTGGCTATGGGATCACCTTTGGGACCAACGTTTGCGAACTTTTATATGTGCTTTGTGGAAAACATGGTCTTAAGCGCCTTGCCTACGAAACCACTTGTGTATGGTAGATATGTTGACGATATTTTTGTGGCGGTGGATAGTATTAATCAGTTGGAAACGCTAAGAGATTTGATGATGGGTAACTCTGTTTTGAAGTTCACATATGAAATCGGTGTAGAGGGGAAACTGCCATTTTTGGACGTTCTTGTTGAGGCAACAGAAGTTTCTTATCAGAGATCAGTTTACACTAAGACTTCACATGCAGGGGAAACTATTAATTATGATTGTGAAGCTCCACAGACGTACAAGGAAGGTGTAATTTCTACATTATTGAATAGAGCTTACAAAGTGTGCAGTAGTTGGGCAAATTTTCACATAGAAGTACTTAGAATAAAACGGTTACTGGTAAACAATAATTTCCCTAATACCCTCGTTGACTGCAAAATTAATAATTTTTTGAGTAGAATTGTAAACGGTTATAACCATGCTAGTGTATGTTCCAGTTACGTTAAGATTTTTTACGAAAATCAAATGCACCCTAACTACAAAATAGATGAAAGAGTCTTTAAGAATATAATACGCACTTTTGTCAAGCCTGTAGATAGTAATACCAGACTAAAAATTTTAATTTATTACAAAAACCGCAAAATCAGTAACCTTGTTGTGAAAAACAATATTTCAATGTCTGGGGTCGGGGATCTAGATAGGGCCAATGTAATTTATCAATTTAAATGTATGAGGAGAGAATGTATGTCTCTCAACAAGTGTTACATTGGCTTGACTAGAATGACCCTTAAGCAGCGGTTAAATGCACATAAGTATCAAGGCTCCATTTTTAACCATTTCCGTATTCATCACAGCTCCAAGCCCTCTAATGAAGATCTCTATCCAGCTACTAAAGTATTGTATAATGTCCGTAAAAAACAGCAGATTCAAATTATTGAAGCCTTACATATCCATAAATTCAAACCTTCGCTCAATGAAAATATGAACGATTTTTTTGCTCTGAAATTGTTTAAAAGAACCGCGCCGTAAATTGTTGGAACAATCGTTGCAGTCCACCATTTCGCTTTATTCTTCGGCCAAGTGAACATGTGTTGAGAATAGTTAGTCTTGGTATTTTACATCCATGTGTGTTTTTGTATTAACTTTATGAATGGTCTTTGTTTTTCCCTGTATGATTGTATCATTTCTATAGAGTGACCAGTTTTCTTTTCTTTTCGTCTTTTCAGCCTGAGGATGATGCCAGTGGCATTGAAACGTTGCATTTTACCTTTTGACTATAGTGTGATTTAGTAAAATGATAAGCAATTTGCTGAGAATTTTAACACGTAATGAACTTCAAATATATCGTGATGCTGAGAAATTAGTAAAGAAACTTTCAAAGTGCGTGTCGGCTATTCTGTTTAATGAGACGTGTCTGCGAGAAGGTTTTCTCCCGACCTATACCAATGTTCGCGTTTATGATGAAGAAGTCAGACAGTCTAATTTGACCCACAACTTTAGGAAGAACTTGCTGCTGCATGAACTGGAACAGAAAACAGCATTGAAGAATCAGTTGGAACCTGCACTCGAAAATGCCATTCAGAATTTTCATTCTTCAGCCCATGAAGAAGTTTTACCTCAATTCGAAGAAGCTATGCAGTTCACAAGTGATCGTTAAAATGAAAAAAAACTTGGCAGCAATCTCCCGTAAGCTGAATAAACTCTACAATGGAAATTTGCTACTGCCCGAGAAACAAGACAGATTTTTAAATTTAACTGACCAGGCTCTAACTGACGTTGAAAAAAGTATTTTAAACCTGGGTTGGAATTATCACACAAGTAGCCGTTTTGACCCCATCAAAAAACAGTTGGAATTAGAATTAGTGTACCAAAATATTCTCCGCCTCAGCAGAGATGGGACCGTTTCGGTGGAGCCTAACTTTGATGCTGCCCTCATAGCTGAAAGCACCCGCAATCGGAGCATGCAAAGTCGTCCCGGAATCACTCAAGATCAGCGCCAGGCAATACGCAACTTACGGAGTAATAAAGACATTGTGATCAGGAAAGCGGATAAGTGCAATATGTTTGTTCTTCTTAAATTTAATGATTATAAGGCAAAGTTGGACGCAATACTTGCTGACAATACTAAATTTGAACAATTGGAACGTGACCCCACAGAAAAACTAAAAAAGAAACTCAATGAACTGATTTCTGTTGTTAACGCTGTTCCCAATGAATTCGACTTGAAGAAATTAGAAGGTCATTATCAACCTGGTTATATCTATGGCAATGCTAAAATTCATAAAAACAAGAATGACCCACCGTTGAGACCAATAATATCGCAACTTCCTACTGTTACCTATCCAGTTGCTAAGACTTTAAACCGAATAATAACACCATATCTTCCACAAGATTACGTTCTTAAGTCAACTGATGAATTTATTACTTTGTTACGCGGTAAGAAGCCAAGTGGAGTGATAGCATCGCTGGACGTAGAATCTCTTTTTACTAATGTTCCTGTTGCTGCTACCATCGAAATAATTTTAGATTACATCTATAAGAAAAATGGTAAATGCAAATGAAAATGGTAAATGCACATTTTTCCCTTGCGGTGGAAAAATGTGCAAGGGAAGTGTGTGGGGTAAGGAAGGTTGGAGGGGGGATTAGAAAAGGGAGTGAATGGTGGAACGGAGAAGTAGGAGCGGCTGTGAAAAGAAAGCGGGGGGCGTTCGAAAGGTGGTTGCAACGAGGCAACCAGCAAAATTTTGAAGAGTATAAGGAGAGGAAGAAAGAAGTACAAAGAATGGTAAGGAGAGCGAAGAGGGCGGCGGATGAGGAATGGGGGAGGAAGTTGGGAGGGGATTTCATGGAGAGAAGGAAGGTTTTCTGGAAGGAAGTGAAGAGAATTAGGAAGGGGCAGGTGGAGAATGAGGCAAGAGTGAAGGATACAAATGGTAGGCTGTTAGTGGAGAGTTGTGATGTGAGAAAGAGATGGGCGGAGTATTTTGAGGAACTGCTAAACGTGAGGGATGATAGGATTGCGAGAGTAGTAGCTGTTGGAAGTGATGTTAGAATGCCTGTGTTTGGTGAAGTGAATAGAAGTCGAATAAGAAGTGCAGAGGTGAGATGTGCGTTGGATGAAATGAAAAATGGGAAAGCTCCAGGTTTGGATGGCTGCACGGTTGAATGTCTAAAGAAAGGAGGAAATGTGGTTATAGAATGGTTGGTGCGTTTATTAAATGTGTGTTTCGAGGCTAGTAAAGTGCCGGTTGATTGGAGTAGCGCGTGCGTAGTTCCGTTGTACAAGGGGAAAGGTGACAGGTATGAGTGCAGTAATTCTAGGGGTATAAGTCTACTGAGTGTCGTTGGGAAGTTGTATGGAAGAGTGTTAATTGGAAGAGTGAGAGTGTTGGCGGATCGTGTGCTTGCTGAAGAACAGTGTGGTTTTAGGTGTGGTAGAGGTTGTGTGGATCAAATGTTTGCTGTGAGGCAGGTCAATGAAAAATACTTATTAAAGGGAAAGGATGTATATTGGGCATTTATGGATCTAGAGAAGGCGTATGACAGAGTGGATCGCGAGGCTTTATGGCAAGTGGTAAGTTTGTATGGAGTGGGTGGGAGACTGTTGAATGCGATCAAGAGTTTCTACATTGATAGCAGAGCATGTGTGAGAGTAGGGAATGAGGTGAGTGAATGGTTCCCAGTTGTGACAGGTGTGAGACAGGGATGTGTGATGTCGCCGTGGTTGTTTAATTTGTTTATGGATGGTGTGGTGAGAGAAGTGAATGCCAGAGTGTTGGGAAGAGGTGCGCAGTTGGTGGGACGAAATGGTATGTATTGGGAAGTGTGTCAGCTGTTGTTTGCAGATGATACAGCGCTTGTGGCTGATTCAGAGGAAAAACTGAGGAGACTGGTTACAGAGTTTGGTAGAGTGTGCGAAAGGCGGAAATTGAGGATAAACGTGAATAAAAGTAAGGTGATGAGATGTTCAAGAGGTGGAGTGTTTGGAACTTTGGATGTGAGGTTGAATGGGGAAGTTTTAGAGGAGGTAGAGCATTGTAGGTACCTCGGGTCGGATGTGACTGTTAAGGATAGTATGGAAGTAGAAGTGAAGCATCGAGTGAGTGAAGGTTGTAAGACATTGGGTGCAATGAGGAAAGTTTTTGAATGCAGGAGTCTGAGTATGAATGCTAAGAGGGGACTGTATGAAAGTTAGATTGTGCCAGTTTTGTTGTATGGAGCAGAGTCCTGGGGGTTGAGAGCAGCTGAGAGGAGGAAGTTGGATGTGTTTGAGATGAAGTGTTTGAGGAGCATGTATGTAGTAACTAGAAGAGATAGGATCAGGAATGAGTTGGTTAGGGAGCAGACGGGTGTTATCAAAAAGTTGAGTAGGCGAGTGGATGAAAGAGTGCTTGGATGGTTTGGGCATGTAGAAAGAATGAATGTTGAGCGGCTGGTGAAAAAGATATATATGTCGGAAGTGAGTGGTCTTCGAGCGCGAGGTAGACCACGGATGAGTTGGATGGATGGGGTGCGACGTGCTTTGTATGAGAGGGGTCTGACTGTGGACGTGGCGAGAGGGATGGCTGCGGACAGAAGTGAGTGGGGGCAGTGTATAAGGAGGTAATTTTTATTTTTGACGCGTTACTGGAAGCTGCCCGCGTGTGATGGGGTTGACCTGTCATGGGCGGGGGAGGGGCTGCACTCAATGAAGCGGTCGGGGTAAACCAGCTGTTGCTGTCGGGCCTGACTGTGGAAGGTGGTTGTGCTGGGCTGCTGCTGATCCTGGCAGTTCAGGTGCTGCCAGTGCTGCCTCTCTCGCCTCCTAGTGACTAAGTGTGGTGATTGTGGCCTGCTGTCGGCTACCCTCCCATGGGGAGGATAAGCCCGGTATATGTATGTATGTATGTACATCTGTAGCGAACATGGTTCGCTACTGGTTTTGTACCTCGACCGTAGAGCTATGAGTCACATAGAGGTCCGTCCCGCGGCTGCCTGGCGGCAGTTAAAATGGGCGGTTGCTCGATCGTAGCTAGTCAGTTGCGTCAGGACCGTCATAGGGTGCACTTGTCTACGAGCAGGCCAATAAAGCTGGTTGCCTGATGTTCGTAAGTGACCTTGGTCGTGCTTGCCTGAATTTTATGCCTCTTTTATCTGTTGGAACAGAGGTGTTCTGCCGGGGTGTTAAGTCAGCGGTAGAATTACGATCTCGTGTAAGAGAGGCGGCTACCGCAAGACACGCCCCCGAGTCCGTTCTGTTAAACTATCCTAGTTCCCTTGTAAATAAACGCTCTTAGTATTTGTCCGTGCCGTACTTTGACCTCGTATCTGGCCTTAGCTATTTAAGCCTGAGTAGCTATTCCCTGTCTGGCCGGCATCCTGACAGGTCGGTTTCCAGTAACTAAACGTTATCAGGCTCGTGGTCGTTACATTTGGAGTCAGGAGTGGGATTTGGCTTCAGATACGGGGACAGTCGGTAGGCTAAGGAGTAGTGCAATAAATTGGAATTTTTAATAGAACTTATTATCGTTGCTGACAGTAGACATTTTTTGGGCTTAATTTAGGATGGAAACAAAAGCGGAGTTAGCTAACGTAATGCTTAGTCTCACAGAAGCAATCAAGGGCTTACGTTCAGACAGGTTGCCCCCACCGGGGAAGTTTTCAGGCAAGTCTAGCGACGGTCAGGTCTCGGTTTTCTTGACTAAATTTGAGAATTATGCAAGTTCTAAGTACCAGGAAAACAAGTCGGCTTGGGTTCAGGAATTGCCAGAATTTCTTGAGGGGGAAGCCAAGAATATAGTTCAAGCGTACGGAACTGGAGCTGACTATGGTGAAGTAAAAACTAGGTTAATTCGTGAACTAGAGCTTCACGAAAAATTCAGTGATGCTGGATATACAGAATTCTTGCGTGCAGAAAGAGAGAGGGGCGAATCACTGACTTGCTATAGTATTAGGCTCGAAAGGCTGGTAGCAAAAGTGGATAGTCTAGGAAAAGAAGGTAAAGAACTCTTAGCTCGAAACAAATTTATTAGCTCACTATCACCGGAGCTGCTACGTCGGCTTAAGTTATTAGCTCGAAACAAATTTATTAGCTCACTATCACCGGAGCTGCTACGTCGGCTTAAGTTATTCGTTGGCCAGCAAGAATCCATTGCACTTAGTGCAATTGTTAGACTAGCAGCCAGTTTAGAGGCCGATATGACAGCTACCGGGAAAAGGATAGGGAATTATACTCGAGCGGAACACATTTACTTAGCGACGCCATACGCGCCAGAGGCAGGTAATGATGTCATTGAGTACCAGGAACGCAGACAGGCCCGATTAATGCCTTGTATACAGGAGGGACATTTTGTGCGGGACTGTACACAGCAGGTAGTAGATAGAGACGGATGCAGGGAAGTTGTCGGTTCGGAACGCGGTTTGAATTGTGCGTATTGTGGCACAAAGGGGCATTTGATGAAGGACTGTCAGGGATTTTTGGAGAGATGCACAGCTTGCGTATGGTGTGGGGAAATCACACATCGTAGTTTCCAGTGTGCACACAAACCAGTTAGAACAGTCGGGAAACTAGGTGACTCCGGTGTGGAAGGGGCACAGCCGGAGCAGTGTCACGATAGTCCCCAAAATATTGAGTATGTGCCCGGGAAAACTAATGTAGTTGCTGACTGTCCGTTCCGTGTGAATTTTCCTTGGTCAGTTCCAGAGGGAGACGAAAATGCTCCCGAGCCAGAATTTGGGGAATACCAGGTAGCCGAAGTCGAGGGGGGCCCAGATTCTTTGTTTGTGGCGTTGAGCCGAGCCTCGGGTCTGGGAGACGCGTTGACGCTCCGAGAGCAGGCGATAGACAAATTATTGCGGGAACCCAAAGCATTCGGTATGACTGGTAAGGCCGCGGATCGTAGGATGATTTCGAGTTGGAAAAATCCTGATGTTTTCCCTCCATGGGAGGCTCTTGTGGCGTTTGCGCAGTTATTTGACTTGAGAGTGGAGGTAGTTTGCAGGCCAGGAGGGCTGGTTGTTGCAAATCCTGTGGGGGAGAAGGGAACTGTTAAACTGGAATGCAAAGGAGGCGTGCATTTTAATATTATTATAGCATGTATACCAGTGGAAAGGGTCAATATAGCAGTGCCACAAGGGCAAGGTAGCCAGGAGGGCACTCGCCAGTTACCTGACCTCAGGTTAGGAGAGGAGTTGGAAAATTTCATACCGCACCAGCGGCAGGATCAGAGGTTGGCGAGGGTGCGCGAGGCTCTGGAAAGGAAGGAAAAAGACCCAGCATTAGGATATTTGCGACGACATTTCAATAGCTTAGTGATACATAGCGGTGTCATATGTTACAAATACAAGCTAGGGGGCGAGGAAAAGTTCCTGCCAGTAGTACCAGACAGTCAATTAAAGGGCTTAGTTAGACAGTTTCATGAATATGCAGCACATGCGGGGCAGACTAAGGTAGTCAAGGCATTCCGGCGCTGTTACTTTCATCCCAGCCCATACAAGACTATCAAGGAAGTGATAAGAAAATGTCGTACGTGCCAATTGCATAAAGGAGTAAGTCCGAAAGACTACCCGCTGGACGGGTTGAGTACTAAATGCGCGGCGCCGTATGATATCTATGCGGTGGATCTTGTTCCGTTGCCGCGTACACCCAGAGGACATATAGGCCTGCTGGTGGGTATTGATTTATGTTCTAAATTCGGGCACGCTATACCTATACGTTCAAAAGCTGCGCCGGGAGTTGCGCGTGCGTTGGAGTATGGTATATTGGCTAGTTGCCCTAGAACCCCTAAAATTTTGCGGTCCGACAATGGTCCCGAGTTTCGAGCTAGGTTGTTCGGTCAATTGTTAGACCGGTACGGGGTGCGGCATGAGCGCTCGATCGCCTATGCTCCGCATACCAATGGAGCGGTGGAGAGACTCAACCGGACCATCAAGGAGAGACTCGCCTCAGCTTGCGCTGATAACCCTGGGAGCTGGGATCTGGAAATAGCAAAAGTGATGTCCCAGTACAATAGACTTACCCACAGTGAGACCGGTCGAGCCCCGAGTGAATTCTTCGTGAAGGAGGCCGCGGTGCCAGATCTGCCAAGGCCACCCCGGATGTGGCGACCCGCTGGACCGAAGTTCCGGCCGTTCGCAGTGGGAGAGCTTGTCCTGCGGCGGGTACCTTACACACGAGAGGACGAGAGACATAAACTCGCCCCACAGTTCCAGGGTCCCTACGAGGTGCTGGAGGTTGATAGGAACCAGGTCACCTATACGATACGGGATCTGCAGCGGCGAAGGGCCCCCTTCAAGGTGCACGTGAGGCAGTTGAAGAAATATCATGGAAACGACATGGGTCAGGACCAGCCAGTGCAACCCGAGAGGAGGAACGAGGCAGAAGGTCTGCCACAAAGGCAGCCACGCAAGAGAATTCGTCGAGAAGTAGGGCCGAAGGAAGACGGTAGCGACGCAGGGTGTTTGGAGGTAACAGAGGTGAGTGCCGGTGATTTTACTTGGCGGAGATTGGAACCCTCGGAGGCGGAAGATGACATATTACCGCGATTAAGACCTAAAAGGAGGTTAGATTATAAATTCTGAGTGTCTACTTCGATACTGCTCGGATTGTTTTTGTTTCAGGCCCGGGGATCTGTTGCAGCAGGCGATGGGCCAACGTAGCACGGGGTGCGATGGTCCGACCTGGGCTGCCTGTTCGCGTCCCGACCCTGCAGATGTCTTCTGAGGCGCGGCCGGTGCTGATGGTTGCCTTCCATCGCAACCCGACTGGTGTGAAGCCCTTTGGATGTCCGGGTCGGATGTGACGGGCGGAGGCGCATACTCTTCAGAGATCGTGGCCTCTGTTGCGAGCTGGGCACGCCATGGGAGGTGAACTTCTGCCGCCTGTTTGGCTACCAAAGTGAAGCCTGCTCAGCGCCGGTTTGCAGTATGGAGGAGCAGTCGCCGGTGTGCAATCTGCGGTCGTGTCAGCATGCACTCGGCAAATCTGCAGCCGGGCGTTTCGTCGTCACCTGCGAGACTGGCGGGAACTTGGAAGACGGAAGAACCGTGATGTCGCATAATATTATAAATTGTAGAACGATGATGTACATAGTAGATCTTATAAGTAGTTGTCCAATTGCTCAGTGCGTACGAATGTACTGTGTTTGTATAAGCTTGAATGCGGAGACACTTGTCATCTTGTTTTAGGGTAGTATAGGCTTCAGTACGAGCGGTGACTTCCTTGCTAAATTGAGGAGGAAAGTAGTGTAGCGAACATGGTTCGCTACTGGTTTTGTACCTCGACCGTAGAGCTATGAGTCACATAGAGGTCCGTCCCGCGGCTGCCTGGCGGCAGTTAAAATGGGCGGTTGCTCGATCGTAGCTAGTCAGTTGCGTCAGGACCGTCATAGGGTGCACTTGTCTACGAGCAGGCCAATAAAGCTGGTTGCCTGATGTTCGTAAGTGACCTTGGTCGTGCTTGCCTGAATTTTATGCCTCTTTTATCTGTTGGAACAGAGGTGTTCTGCCGGGGTGTTAAATCAGCGGTAGAATTACGATCTCGTGTAAGAGAGGCGGCTACCGCAAGACACGCCCCGAGTCCGTTCTGTTAAACTATCCTAGTTCCCTTGTAAATAAACGCTCTTAGTATTTGTCCGTGCCGTACTTTGACCTCGTATCTGGCCTTAGCTATTTAAGCCTGAGTAGCTATTCCCTGTCTGGCCGGCATCCTGACAGGTCGGTTTCCAGTAACTAAACGTTATCAGGCTCGTGGTCGTTACACATCTATAAGAGTGAAAATCTTCCTGCACCTCGTCAGTTCCCGCGTCATCTCCTGAAGCAACTTCTAACCATTTGCACAACTGAAGCTCCGTTTCGCCACATTGACGGCAACTTGTTCCGCCAGGTGGATGGCGTGGATATGGGATCACCTTTGGGACCAACGTTTGCGAACTTTTATATGTGCTTTGTGGAAAACATGGTCTTAAGCGCCTTGCCTACGAAACCACTTGTGTATGGTAGATATGTTGACGATATTTTTGTGGCGGTGGATAGTATTAATCAGTTGGAAACGCTAAGAGATTTGATGATGGGTAACTCTGTTTTGAAGTTCACATATGAAATCGGTGTAGAGGGGAAACTGCCATTTTTGGACGTTCTTGTTGAGGCAACAGAAGTTTCTTATCAGAGATCAGTTTACACTAAGCCTTCACATGCAGGGGAAACTATTAATTATGATTGTGAAGCTCCACAGACGTACAAGGAAGGTGTAATTTCTACATTATTGAATAGAGCTTACAAAGTGTGCAGTAGTTGGGCAAATTTTCACATAGAAGTACTTAGAATAAAACGGTTACTGGTAAACAATAATTTCCCTAATACCCTCGTTGACTGCAAAATTAATAATTTTTTGAGTAGAATTGTAAACGGTTATAACCATGCTAGTGTATGTTCCAGTTACGTTAAGATTTTTTACGAAAATCAAATGCACCCTAACTACAAAATAGATGAAAGAGTCTTTAAGAATATAATACGCACTTTTGTCAAGCCTGTAGATAGTAATACCAGACTAAAAATTTTAATTTATTACAAAAACCGCAAAATCAGTAACCTTGTTGTAAAAAACAATATTTCAATGTCTGGGGTCGGGGATCTAGATAGGGCCAATGTAATTTATCAATTTAAATGTATGAGGAGAGAATGTATGTCTCTCAACAAGTGTTACATTGGCTTGACTAGAATGACCCTTAAGCAGCGGTTAAATGCACATAAGTATCAAGGCTCCATTTTTAACCATTTCCGTATTCATCACAGCTCCAAGCCCTCTAATGAAGATCTCTATCCAGCTACTAAAGTATTGTATAATGTCCGTAAAAAACAGCAGATTCAAATTATTGAAGCCTTACATATCCATAAATTCAAACCTTCGCTCAATGAAAATATGAACGATTTTTTTGCTCTGAAATTGTTTAAAAGAACCGCGCCGTAAATTGTTGGAACAATCGTTGCAGTCCACCATTTCGCTTTATTCTTCGGCCAAGTGAACATGTGTTGAGAATAGTTAGTCTTGGTATTTTACATCCATGTGTGTTTTTGTATTAACTTTATGAATGGTCTTTGTTTTTCCCTGTATGATTGTATCATTTCTATAGAGTGACCAGTTTTCTTTTCTTTTCGTCTTTTCAGCCTGAGGATGATGCCAGTGGCATTGAAACGTTGCATTTTACCTTTTGACTATAGTGTGATTTAGTAAAATGATAAGCAATTTGCTGAGAATTTTAACACGTAATGAACTTCAAATATGTTCTGGTTTGTAATTGTGTTTGTGTTTTTCTTTAAGTGAAAGACGGTTCTCATGAAAGACTGTTCTCTAAGGAGTGGGTTAGATGAGTACAAATTGAATTGAGTGTCATAAATTGAGGAACCTTATAATTGCAGGTGATTGATGAAAAATGCTTTCCTTAGCTATTGATAGGCCTTTAGGACTTCTATTTTTTAGGCTCATATCACTTCATTCAGTTTTCATGTTATCTTTGCCATCTCATTTTTATCTTTCTTTCAGGGGCTCATGCTCAAGTTTAACTCTCTCGTCATTTTTATCTTTCTTTCCTCGTTATAAATTGTTTTTTTTCCTATGTTCAGAGTATTCCTTATAGGAATGCATTTTCTACCGAGGTTTCCCATTTTTGAAGTGCATACTTAATGGTCTTTTCTTTTAAAATTGCATTTTATGTGATCAACGGATCTTGAGCTGATGCTAACTCAAAAATTCTCGTATTTGTATGGGACTTATCATAACCTAGTGTAACCCGCCCATCAAAAATGAGGGGATTCAATTTTTCCCTTGAATAAATTTCCCAGATATGGATGGTAAACAAATGTATCCATCCCAATAGTACCTGCGATTGAAATATTCTTCTACTTGTGCACTGGTGGAACTTGTATCACATATATTGTCATTAAGTACCCTTATGAGCATTGAAGAGAACTGGAAGAAGCGGACACCAAACAAATGTATAAATATATAAACACACCGAGGGTACTACTAGAAAAGAAGATTCTTGCAAATATGAATGACTGACCAGAAATTCTCATAAGTGCTTGCGATTGATCAGAAATCCTTGTGATAGGTCAAAAATCCCTGCAAGAATTGCTTGTGATTGCTCAAAAATACTTGTAATTGCGGGTGATAATCCGTGATCTTATTTACAGGAGATTCGTTTCTTGTGGTCCCAGTCATTTCAAGTGCTAATTATTACTCTGTTACATCTAATAACTGTTGTGTTTCTGCCAGAAAAACTGTAGCTTATTAGGAATATGTTTTGAGCTTAGCAGTTTATCTATGATAGCAAAGTAGAACTTTAAAATCATTTTAATGAAACGTTTCAAGCCTCAGTGTATTTTATGTGCTATATCAGTCGTATCTGAGGAACCGTACCGTGTCGCAGGCGGTTGTGGTGGTGGTGGCGTGCCGGAGCGACGGGCGCGTGTCGCCGGTGCGGGAGGCGGGCGAGAGGTGGGCGGCAGCGGAGCGCCTCCGCCACTGCGACGTGTCGCTCGCCAGCCGCGCCTCGCTCGTCGAGCCCCTTGCCGAGCTCGCCTCCAGGCTGGCGCCCCAGCCCAGCAAAACTTCCTTGCCACAGTTCTACATGGTTGGACGCAAGTCCAAGGAGTGAACGATGAGTCCAGAGGATGGAGTTGCTTCAAGTCCAAGAGTGAAGGAGTTATGTTCCCATGTCAATTTCATGACCTCTACTTCACGTGGTCTAGAGCTACGACTTGGAAGTTCAAAGGCTGGAGGAGTTGTTTCAAGTCCAAAGTGTGAAGGAAATATTCCAAGTCCAATGAATGAAGGAGTATTTACAAGTCCAAAGGATGAAAGAATTATTTTACCATGTTGAAGTTATGGGCTTTACTTCACTTCGTCTAGAGCTGCGACTTGGGTGCCCAAAGGATGGAGTTCTTCTACCATGTTAACTTGATGGGCTGTATTGTACTTGGCATAGAGTTGAGACTGGGCACCAAGGCCCGATAATATCATGGCTGCTGTGGACCTCTAAAGTGTTCTCATGAAGCAGCAAGAAGGCAGTTTCTTGGTGTATTCTTTGCTGAGGTCTCCAAGGCTTTGTCTCTATGTCCCGCACTCTTCATTTCCATGGTGAACTACATGTTCTTTGCAGCTGGTTGAGTGATTTATGTGGAACCATCTCAGTGTTGAACTTATCTCATGACCTATCTAATCGTGCCAACATAACTGTCTAATAAAATTGTGGGCGAACAGTTGGGTTGACAAGGAGGCAGGTTGAGGCTTCAAATTCTGTGTTAAGGCAGACTTAGGCAATGTGTTATTGAGTGATAGCTTGAAGTTAGTAAGTGGCAGATCAGAAATAATAAGCAACAGCTAGCAAATAGTGTGTAGAGTCTGGAAAATAGTGAATGACATGAAATAAAGCACGGTCTGGAAAAAGTGAATGACGGGTTGATAATAGTGCTTGACAGATAGTGCATACAAAATAGTGCATGTCTAATGAAAAATGTTTGTGGCAAATAAGAATTAGTGGAAGAAAGATGATACCAGTTAAAGTTGGAAATAGAGATGCACAGTTATAAAATAATAAGGGACAGCTGGAGTGGAGTAAATGGCAGCTCAGAAATACTGGAAGTTAGCTTAATGTTAGTGAGTGTCTGCTCAGAGATAGGCAATGCAGCTACCCTAACGAAGTAAGAGCTACTTGATTCTTGAATGTAGCGAGTGGGCCGTTACATCTCTAAAAAACCAGCCTTATGTGCAGCAGTATGCGCTATCGTTAATACTGGCGCCGCACAGCGACACGGTTTCTCTGATCATGAACTGTTGCAGCCAAAAAGAGATGCTTCATGACGTCCGGCCATCTCGCCTCGAGCAAACGTTTTGACCGCATCTGGCCAGCTACTTTACTCTGATTTATCTTTCCTGGACAAATTCCAAATATACACTTGAGTATTGACCTAACTTTAGCTCTAATGCACAAACCCTTGTTGGTTTCTATCCCATTTTGACGAGAGAAATGCGTTACATAGTGCTAAATACGATCATGATCATTGTTAACCCACCCTCACTACTTTTTGAGTGTAATCAAATGCTAGTAGTTTTTGTTCTATTTTACAGAGTAGAGGTAAATGACTGTTGAAATGAATCACTGGAGGTCATCCTGTTGGGTCGAGACCCTCCGAGACTGGGGAATTACGTGGTGTAGTGGAAGCTAGTGACAGTGATGGGTGGTAGAAGAATGGACATGCATGTCTTTGAAATCTGGCATCTGAAGGTCTGTGATAAACATGATGATTGGTGGAAACGATGATAGATAACCGTGGCCGATGAAGTTGACAGTGACTGGAATGAGCCAGTCATGCAGAGTGGGCTGTAGTGACCCACCATGATGGGATGGCTTTTTGATGTACTGGTTATCCCAGTGATGCCGTCCAATGACAACTCGTGACAAGGATTGGTGGATCCTGAGTAGTTTATTAGGCAAGTCTGGTACACAGGCGCCGAACTCTTTAGTGTGAATATTGTGAGTATTGCAGAGGGAATTGTAGGGGCCGGCACAAAGGCCTTAATGCTGTCGGCCTTCAAGTTCAAGATGACCATAATAGTAGCTGCGATTGATAACTTAGAGCAATATAGCCGTGATCGCTAGTAACCCTTATGGATGGCAACCATAATATATTTCACTTTGCTCTTTAATGACTGAAGTGTCTAGCGTAAATAAAAGTGACAAAAAGATTGGCGACAATAGTGTCGATGAAAACTGGTGTTACCAACAGCGCAACACAAGGCCAGCATCACCCTACTCTGCTGCAGCAGCTGGACGAGCCTTCACGCTGGATTTGACGCTGAAGAAACGTCTTGTGACAGAAGGTGGTTTTTGTAGGCGTCACTTCTGGTGCCACCTGCAGCTATCGAGTGCAGCGACTTCTTCGTGCATCGTTGCTGCGGTGCTTGCTGCACTGTTGGCCTTCATCCTTGTTCTCTTTAGAATATACCTGTTATGTTACTGTAATTACTGCAGTATTTCTGTGGTATTCACCACATAGATCTTGCATTGTTATATGGGGTGTTATTAAAGACCAATAATACCTTTATTATTTATTTCTGTATTTCTCTACTATCGACTACGTTGTTATTTATTTACCCTATTTATAATGTTTTATTTGCGTCATTGGTGGTGTAAGAAGCAGCTGTTGCTCATCGAGACATTTTTTTTGTTAAAATTCCTGAATGTTTTGTGTCTTGTAAATTATTTTTATTTAATTGCTCGTTTTCAGAATAACTGTGTTTGAGTTCCGAATCTCAATGAATTTTTTTAACAATTCATTCGTGAATTTTACAGTGGTAAGATTCTACCAAGCTTTACTGTGATACAGATCCTCCTTATACGATCCTGACTCTTCTCATGACATCTCGTATACGTTGTTGGCGTGTCTGTGTTGTTGGGCTTGTGTGCGTTATCACCCCGACCTTGTGTGTAGGTTAGGGTGGTCTCGCTGCGTGCGTTATCACCCCGACCTTGTATGTAGGTTAGGGTGGTCTTGCTGTGTGCGTTATCACCCCGACCTTGTGTGTAGGTTAGGGTGGTCTTGCTGTGTGCGTTATCACCCCGACCTTGTATGTAGGTTAGGGTGGTCTTGCTGTGTGCGTTATCACCCCGACCTTGTATGTAGGTTAGGGTGGTCTCGCTGCGTGCGTTATCACCCCGACCTTGTATGTAGGTTAGGGTGGTCTTGCTGTGTGCGTTATCACCCCGACCTTGTGTGTAGGTTAGGGTGGTCTTGCTGTGTGCGTTATCACCCCGACCTTGTATGTAGGTTAGGGTGGTCTTGCTGTGTGCGTTATCACCCCGACCTTGTATGTAGGTTAGGGTGGTCTTGCTGTGTGCGTTATCACCCCGACCTTGTGTGTAGGTTAGGGTGGTCTCGCTGCGTGCGTTATCACCCCGACCTTGTATGTAGGTTAGGGTGGTCTTGCTGTGTGCGTTATCACCCCGACCTTGTATGTAGGTTAGGGTGGTCTCGCTGTGTGCGTTATCACCCCGACCTTGTATGTAGGTTAGGGTGGTCTTGCTGTGTGCGTTATCACCCCGACCTTGTATGTAGGCTAGGGTGGTCTTGCTGTGTGCGTTATCACCCCGACCTTGTATGTAGGTTAGGGTGGTCTTGCTGTGTGCGTTATCACCCCGACCTTGAGTGTAGGTTAGGGTGGTCTCGCTGTGTGCGTTATCACCCCGACCTTGTGTGTACGTTAGGGTGGTCTTGCTGTGTGTGTGGAGGGTTTGAATCCCCACATAGCCCTGTTTTTATTCCGCTTGGAAATCCCCGCGTAGCCCTGTTTTTATTCCGCTTGGAAAAGGAAAGAGTTTGCCACAATTCCTCTCCCTATTGAAATGGGTGCTGGTCCGGCGAGATGTTACTTTTATTGCAGTCTAACGTTAGTTATGAGGTATTTAAAAAACAAAAGTGAAGAATTATATTTCTAGAATATTGTTAGCGTGAGTGTTTACGATGGTCATCTTAGCTATATTCGTTTTATTTTCGCCTTGGAGACCCGAGCTGAGAGTTAAGTAGGCCTTCTTTGTGTTGAAATAAACTGTTGTTTTGTTAAGGACTATCTTTCTTTGGTTCACTGCTGTCCTGTTTTTCAGTGCGCCCGGGGCATTGCGGGGCATTGCGCAGCGCCGGGCGCGCTGCGCAATGCCCCTGGGGGTTTCAGCGCGGGTAAGGCACCCGGCCATAATTGGGTGGGCAGCTGAGACCCCCATTAGGGGGTTAGGCTGCTGCTCAATGTGCAAACTGTGCATGTACCTTAAGATGATTATATGAACTGATTGAACCCTAAGCATGAAGAGTATGGTATTGAACTAGCAGCTCTTTTATTACTGCTGCTGCTACTACTACTACTGCCACCAATGAAATCAAGTGTTGTTCAGATCACGCTCGTGGCTATCGCGTCTTTGTTTGTTTAATAGTTGCTGTGACTTGCGTTGCGATGTTTGTGGCAGTAAGACCTCGAAATTTGAGAAGTGGAGACAACCTGAATTGCGAGACCTTCGGCGCGACATAGTGCAGGCACTGAAGCGCTAGCAAATTGATGTTATTACTACTACTACTACTACTACTACTACTACTACTACTACTACTCAGTGCCTATTGCTTCTTAAACTTACATCTTGTTTCATAAACATATTTCTAAAGTTTCAGTTTCTACGCACCTTGTGCATAGATTCCGCGTTCCCTTAACTCCTTATTTAATGGTGCCTTCCTCCTTTCTTTCTTTGGATCGCCTTTGTGGTGGATAGGGAGGCTTAAACAAACTTATAATCTAATCCCTTAACTCGATACTAAATGGTGCCTTCCTCCTTCCTCTATGGAACGTCCTAATTTTAATTGTGGTTAGGGAAGTTAAACTAACATCTCGTCTAATCTTTGCCTTGCAGATACAGTATGCGTTTTTGGTCCTCAGGGAGACACGACTGTTGTATCTATGAGAATTAGCGCTCCCAGGGGGAAAATGTGAGGGCCCGAGCTGAGAGTAAGGTAGGCCTTCTTTTTGTTGAAATAAAATGCTTTAATGCCATCTTTTTTTTCTGTTCACTGCTGTTCTGTTTTTCAGCACCTGCTAGTTTCTTCTTCAACTTTGAACTTGTTTCATAATCTTCTTTCTGAACTTAATGTTTCTTTGCCCCTTTCTGCATAGATTCCGCATTCTCTTAACTCCATTTTAAATGGTGCCTTCGTCTCTTCGGATCGCCTTTGTGGCGGATAGGGAGGCTTTAACTGATAATCTAATCCTCTAGAAATAACGGTGTTCGAAATAAGTTCATTGCATGTGCTGTACGACAGCTGCAGAGTGTCGATCGTCAAAACCGCTCTTCTTTCTGGTGACCTGCCCTAGTGAAGGAACGAAGGAAGGAAAAAAGGCTTTCTTCCTTTGTGGTACAGAATTTCCAACGAATCTCAGTCACAAGAAGGTTTATTTTGCGCTTAATACACTTATTGTGACGCAAAAGTGTTTCATTCCTTGCCTTGAGATTGAATTGATCCCCATGCTGGCCACCAGTGAGTGGACCGAGGGATGGTGATACGCTGGAGAGCTGCTAAATTTACAGGTGACGGATGCTGGAGAGTTTGACAGAAGAAATGCGCTACCGGATCATTTATAGCAAGGAAAGTGGGTCACAACGCTGACAATATCGTGATGAACGTGTATATCTGCCGGATAGTTATTCTCAAGGTGATCCGAAAGAGATGTTAATTTAAGAGCTAGTGACCTATCGTGAAGGAATATTTTATACGCATGTGCGCAGTGTGTGATGTGAAATATCCCCTCAGGGAATTCAACCATTTTATCTACGGGAATTAGCGTCCATAGGGGGAATATGAGAGGTCCCGAGCTAAAGACAAGGTGGACCTTCTGCTAGAATAAAATAGGTATTTTGTTTTGTTACTATTTTTTTTGGTTCACTGCTATCCTGTTTTTCAGCATCTAATGTGTGAGGCCCTCTCTTCCTTCCTTCCTGTCTTTGGATCGCCTTTGTTGCGGATAAGGAGGTTAAACTAATATCTAATCAAATCTGCCATCGTGGTGGCTACACCGATCATTTGATACAGTGTACCATTCTTGAAGATCGGAACCTCCCGGTGAAAATGATCGGGAGTGCGAGGATCGCTCTTGCACAATGTAAGTCCGACCCTGATCTCGGTCGTAACGAAGAAAATGAAAACAAAATGGAGACTACCAATCTGTTTCGCAAAGATATCGTTTTTTCTTGTACACAGCTTCAAAAACCGTATTACACGCCGCTTCCGAGCTCCGCTTCGATTGAGCGCGTGTTCAGCTATGGGTCGGGCATCCTCTAGAGAGCGACCCTGGCTGCTGAGAACCTCGAGGCCCTCGTTTGTTGAAGGTCAACCTTTCCTTTGTACGAGGTGGAGGTGATGGAGGTGGAGGTGAATATTATAAATTCGTGACGTAATGAAAAACATATCCTCCGAGCCCCTTGATGGGCATCCTAGTTGATACGTAGGAGTGAAAATGTAGTTCTCAATGTCAACCTCGTTGCCTCAAAAATATAATTATTTTAGTACACCCGTTTTAGTTTCAAAAATAATTTCTTTTACCGCAAGTGTCTGAGCTAGTATTTCAATGTTAGTGCGACCTAAAAAGAGTGTTTTTAACAATGCAACGTCACTGAAATTATGTATCATTTCCTAATTGTGGTTTTACCTAATATCAAATTTAGATTAGCATCAATATGAATACATTGCCTTCAATCATTTGTTTCGACTAGTGACATGGGTATCACGATGCTCATATGTGTGCATCAACTCGATCATTTATTTCGACTTGTGACATGGGTATTGCGATACTCACATGTCTGTGTATTAACTAAGGATCCTTACTTTGAGATATTTTAAAAACCAATGATGAGCTTTTTGAATTATCTTTATTGTTCATAAACTGTTTTTCTTTCTTTCCTTTCTTGCTTCTTTCTACGATTACCCTCACATATCTGGGGCATGGCAGCTGAAAATTATTTTCTCCCTTACTCAAAAAAAAAAATCTTGAAAACAAAATTAAACTGAGTAGCATATACAATAGTAATTATGTTGCTCTTTTTATGCATGTATATACTTTAGATGAAAGAATGCTTAGCAATATTATTATCAATGAGAAAAAAATGAAAAAATTGCCTGAAAAAAGGGCATAGTGTAACTAAAATTCATTAATGCCCTACTTCAGAAATTTAATTCCCCTACAAAATGAATTTGCGATGACAGTTCTCCAAACCTGTAAGGAATAAAAGTAATTATTGTTTAAATGTTTTAAATAAAAAAGCTTAGATGATTATGTTTGCGAGATTTATTAAAAACCACTTCAAAATCCTTTCATACACAATCAAATAATAAATATCTATTACAGCAAACAAGATTTTTTAAAAAACAATTTTTTCGAGAAATATTTTTCGGTAATGAATGCCATTTTTCACTTACTAATGTAAGCTTACTAGATTTTTTTCTGCATTTTTCTTTGTTTCAGTTAATTTCTTAGATTTCTTAGGGTAAATATAGGGTAAGACTCGAGTTCGAGATCAGCCGATGAGTGTATCTTGTAAACAAGAGTACGCTACCAAGTTTCAGATAGTAAAATGATATCATAACTCTATAACTGAAGATGTTATGGAAATAAAACATTCATTCTTCATGTTCACGACTTTGAATAGTCATAGTGACAGCCAAAAATGTTCAGTAGCACAGCCACATGTAGCTCTGACGTGCCATCATATGATTTTGAAGAGAATGCATATAAATGGAAAGATCTCTTGCTCACAGCTAATAATCGGGTAAGAACTGACCTTGCGCGTGTCAAATTTGTCTTCATTTATTTTATGATGTGTTTTATCTGCTTTAATTTTTTTGGTGCTTACCTGTGCTGATATAATATGTGGTTACGAGGTATTGCACCATAGGTAAACAATTGAAGAAATGGTCAATATTGAATATAATGTTGTCAACAAATTTCATAATTTCGTAGGTATAGATGGGTAATATAGTCGATTATAAGACGTTTTACACGAATAACATTCTGCCCGGCGATGCGTTATTTTCGAAATATTCAACTTTGAAGCTGGCTTGTGCGCGCCATGGAAGCACGCGAGGCTAGCGTAATTAAATTAATAACGGAAGCGAACCCCCTATTACAAACGTAAAGAGGTTGGGTCGTGAGGGGTAGCCACAGTTCCTTTAGTGAAAATTATAAATAAAGGTTTCGAGTGACGTTTGTTTACATCGACGCCAAGGTGGCTGCCGCCATGGCGCCAACCGGCTGAACATGGCGGCAGCCATCTTCGAGTCGGTGTAAACAAACGTCACTAGAAAGCTTTATTTATAATTTTCACTAAAAGAACTGTTGCTACCCCTCACGACCCAACCTCTTTACGTTTGTAATAGGGGTTAGCTTCCATTTTCATTGCTAAAACAATGACTGTTTTTGCGTTAAAAGGGCCATTCAGGAGCGCCGTTTGTATAACTTCAAACTTAAATAACTCGAAAACTAAGCATTTCCGGGCACATTGTCATTCGTGTAAAACGTCTTAAAATCGACTATATTACTCATCTATACCTACGAAATTATGAAATACGTTGACAACATTATATTCAATATTGACCGAAGAAATTTCCGTCAATTCCTTCAAGCCAAAGTACTTTACTCAGTAAAATTGTTTGCTTTTTCTAATTCATGTTGTCAAATTAAAACTAGGGTAGCCTAACAGCAGTTTTGATATTGAAAAAGAAGTGATGAACTATTGAGCCTTGGCAGGAATATCCAGTAATGGAAAGTGTCACATAGTATGTTTGTCTCCCGGAGTTGAGTGATGTATGATTTTGTTGTCATCAGATGTAACTAGTACTCAAATACTAGCATTATTACTTCAATATAGTTCAAGCTATGCTTGTCAAACATGCTGATGATTGGAGAGGATTTTGTAGACTTAATGTTTTGATTTTTTGTATCCCTGATGCTCAAGAAACTGCGGTAAATCTGAAGGAGATGACAGTTGTCGATTTTGTAAATTTCGATGCCTTAGCGTAGTTAATTAGATCGAAATAAATAAGTTTTCTTCTATGCACTTTTTGTCTCAAATGAGTATTTTATTAGTTATAGCGGTAAATGACTTACCGCAACTCCAGTCTTTGAAGCGGAAAGAAATTCTTGGATCGAGCTGTATGGCAATACTGCAATGGCGTCTCGCTTCCAGCGCTCTGTCTTGAAAGACGAAACCAAACCGACCG
The DNA here is from genome assembly GCA_030386875.1 of Morinoia aosen. NCBI lineage: Eukaryota > Metazoa > Arthropoda > Malacostraca > Amphipoda > Talitridae > Morinoia > Morinoia aosen. The sequence goes on along the minus strand of CM059579.1, from coordinate 61,761,149 downwards.
CTATACCTCGTTAAATACTCATTTGACGAAAAAAGTGTATAGGGTAAAGTTCGAAAGTTCGTCCGATATAAGCGGTTCAAACTTCAAACTCTCTCAAAACGGTTCTCAAGATCGCTATTGCTGCAGCAAATATCGTCAAAAAAGCGCAAATGCATTGGGTTCATCGTGCTTTGCTCTAAAAAGGATCTTTCAAATCTTGATATGAAAAAAACAACTTGCTTTGCGTACACTTGGTCCAACTGAAATTTTCGAAAGTTCGTACCAAATTCGAAATTAATTTAAAATTTCGACCACGTTTCGAATCTCATTACAAAAGTTCGTACACCCTCTAAAATGAAATTTATATTTTTGTTTAGCGCTAAATTTACCTGTGAGCGTTCGAATTTTATGTAAAATAATAGCGTGTTCATTTTTAATGGATTTGATACGTACGTTTTGATACCGGCAGGCCGCAGCCGAGACGGTTCAAGAAACGATTTGTGAAAAGTACAGACATTTCTTGAGAATTTCTTGAGTCCTACTTTAAACTTTAGTCCACCACTCGTAACTTTTGAAAAAATACACATATTGACTTCAAATTACTCTCAAACCAAAGAAAACAACATTTTCTACAAAGGTATGGTAAACACATTAAAAATTTTTTTCTGAAAAGTACAGCAATTCTTCGATGAACCAGTACGACTCACTCGCCGTTGAAAGACCTAAGTCCACCACTCGTAACTTTTGAAAGAATGCACCTATCGACTTCAAATTGCTTTCAAACAAAAGAACAAAACATTTTCTATAAAGGTGTTATAAAGACATTCAAACAATTTTCCTTAAAAGTACAGAAATTCTTCGATAAAAATGTTTGATTCGCGTGCCATCGCGAGCGCGAAAGGGTCAACTAAAGTCTTTCGACGGCGCGTGAGTAGTACAGGTTCATTGAGAAATTTCTGTACTTTTCAGAAAACTTTTTTGGATGTGTTTATAACAACTTCGTAGAAAATGTTTTGTTCTTTCGTTTGAGAGTAATTTGAAGTCGATATGTGCATTCTTTCAAAAGTTACTAGTGGTGGACTTGGGTCTTTCGACGGCGCTTGAGTCGTACAGGTTCATCGAAGAATTTTTGTACTTTACAGAAACAATTTTGAATGTGTTTATAACGCCTCTGTAGAAAATGTTTTGTTCTTTCGTTTGAGAGTAATTTAAAGTCGAAAGGTGCATTATTTCAAAAGTTACGAGTGGTGGACTGAAGTTTAGAGTAGGACTCAATAAATTTCTGTACTTTCCACAAACCGTTTCTTGAACCGTCTCGGCTGCGGCCTGCCGGTGCCTTGCTGACGCTCTTGAAGCGTTGTTTTTGGAATACCAGATTTGTCAGTTGCGTTGCGTATACTCAAACTTCCATTTTTTATCTCTGCTAATGCGTGAACGATATCATCATTGCAGTAGTAGTGTTTTTTATGAGGAGCCATAATTTAAGGTCAACATTCGTCCCAATTCATAAACTATTAAATCTATACCTGAAAAGATATTAAGAATCATAAACAATGAGGAGAAACTTGAAGAAAAAACGTTTTACGAACAAACGAATTCATAAAAATGATTTTTTCAAAACTCCGTACATGTGGACGAAGTAATAACACAAGCCGTTAATAGATTCGAAATTTAGTACACCTCAGAAACAAACAAAGGGAGAAAAAAAACTCTGTAAAATGGCAGCATTACAGCTGTCAACACTCACACAGGTACGACATCGCCTAACACAACAAATTCGTCAACGGAAAACATTTTAGTCGGCGATGCAAAATGGTAGTCAGTTAAGATGTGACGACTTCATAAACAACTGAAACGCAGGTCATTCACTTGGGCTGCCATTTTTGTTCAAACAGTGATATTTATTTGCGGTGTGTGGCAATTATACAATATTATAAACCAACAGTTACCACGTGAACCACTTTTCGATGAACTTCAACTCCATATTAGCTTGTTAAAGTAAAATATACCTGGTGTGTACGGAAATTCGAAGTGGACGAATTTTCGGAACTTACCCTAGAAGAAAATTTCTTTATTTCGATGTTATTACCATGTTTCAAGCAACAAAAATTCGAAAATCGATGAGTAGCTGTTTATTCGAGCGCATTCGTCATCAATGACGAAACTAAACTTACCGCTATAAATCGTAACATACTCATTTGAGACGAAAATAGAATAGAAGAAAACTTGTTTATTTTGATTCAATTAATTAGGTTCAGGCACCAAAAAGTGGAAAATCGACAACTGTCATCTCCTTCAGATTTACCGAAACTGCCCCTATGCTATGGGGCTTGTGACATTAAATAGTAAATAGTTCTTCATGAGTAAGTTATTTATGATAAAAATCAAGAGAGTACTAACAGGATGTCTTCTAGACAGTAAAGTAGTTAAAAGTAGTAAAATTTGAAAAGTAGTAAAATAGTAAAATTTATCTCTGGGTAGTAAAAAATTGTGAAGTGGAATAATTTTCTGAAAATTGAGATTGTTTAAAATTTATTTGGTCAATATTGAGTTTAGGTGATGTGGGGAAATTAAGCATTCCGTTTCACATAATCTTCGAAGAAGCCCATTTAAGAACGTTTTACAGGAATGACATTTTTTCCGCTGATGCGTTATTTTCGAATTATTAAACTTTGAAGTTGGCTTTCGGGCGCCAAGGAAGCGAGCGTGCCATGCAGAATTTAATTAATAACGGAAGCTAACCCCCTATTACAAACATAAAGAGGTTGGGTCGTGAGGGAGAGGCACAGTTCGTTTAGTGAAAATTATTAATAAGGCTTCTAACCGACCCATTAGGATGACGACCGCAATCTTGGAGCCGGCCGATGTAAACAAGATTGCGGTTGTCACCCTAATGGGTCGGTTAGAAGCTTTATTTATAATTTTCACTAAAAGAACTGTGCCTCCCCCTCACGACCCAACCTCTTTACGTTTGTAATAGGGGATTAGCTTCCGTTATTAATTAAATTCTGCTTGGTGCGCCGGCTTCTTTTGGCGCGCTAATTTACCGCTCTAACTCGAAAACTAAGCATCAGCGGAAAAAATATCATTCATGTATAACGTTTTTAAATGGGCTTCTTAAGTGATTGTTAGAAACAGAATGCTTAGTTTCCCCACATCACGTAAACTCAATATTGACCATTTATTTCGCCAAGCATTAGCAATTTGCCGCAGTTTGTGATATATTCCTTTAAGGCGGGATGTAATTTCAAGATTGGGGGACAAAATAGATAAATGTTCCAAAATTTTTGCAAACCAGTGTGTAAATAGTTCATTTTTTCTTATTCAATTTGATCTGAAACATTTTGAATTGTTTTATTATGAAAGGTTCATTTAGGCCATTTCAATGTTTAAATTTTACATTTCTTCAATGCTATTTCATAAATCTTTAGGCTAATGACCAGTAAATAATTAAGGACTGTAAACTTTTCTAAGATTGAATTCAGTTTTGTGCTCAAGTTTTTTAAATAATAACCTTAAGTGGCTATTTCTCTCTATAATATTCAGCATTTTTGTCTTATGATGATTTTCTTTGGTTATACCCAATTGCATTACCTTCAAAGAACAAACTTATCTCTCATCATATATAAGGCATTTAAGTGTCCTTGCCCTAAGTTTAATAATAGCACTTCACCCAAATTATTGCATCATTTAACTATACCTTACAAATGTGAATATAAAATATAACCAGTGAAGAACCAAGTGATATAACCTCTTCCCATTCTTATTCAAAGATCAACATTCTCACACCATGCTCTTCAATGCAATCAAAAATATGATGTGATTTTATGTGCAACTTGAGGGAAAAACTGGACTTACAAATCAACTCTTGCACATCACATTCCTTGGATCACAATTTTAAATGTATCATATTGCAATATATCATTACATCCTCAATTTAACATCAGTACATCACAATCCTTTGGCAAAGATGTCAAAGGAACTTCTCTGCAATTTATTTACATCCAGCACTAATATCTTCCTTTAAAAAGACTGGAGTTTATTCCGTCCATTTTGGTGCGAGGGAAACAATAACAATTTACTGTAACTGTCAATGTTTTTTTTTTTTGTGGAAAAACTTACCTCTTAGTAAAGCTGGAAGTTTTCTCTTTCCTATGACATTAATTTATGTCCAAATACTGAAAGAATTGTGCTATGACAGCATCTTTTAAAACAAAATGTAATCATTTACAAGAATTAAGTTCCTTTTGGCAGTTATGGCGACTCACAGATTCAGTTCAGTTACCTCCAAGATGTTGTCAGAGGAGCTTGGTGATGCTACATCTTATTAAAGTTCTGTCTTCTATCAGGTTGTAACAGTAGTTCTGTCCATTTTTTAGGTTTGAAATAAAGCAAAAATCATTTCAAAAATGTTTGTTTAGTCTTCAATATGGTCATCATTTTTATTAATTACGTCCTCCCATTTTTGTCATAAGCTTTTTGATTTCTTCTGCATAAAATTTAGCCAGTTTAGACTCAAAAAAAGAAACTGGTTTTATTTTGACCTCTTCTCTTGAAGTAAGCCTTTGTCCCAATTAAATGATTCTGTAAGCTCCTGAAAAGATGAAAATCGGTTGGAGTAAGATCCGGAGAATATAGAGGGTGATGCATGACTTCCCAGCCAAATTCTTCTGCAAGATTTTTGGTTGCGCTTGAAGTGTGGGGTCTGGCATTGTCATGGTGCAGAATCACTCCTTTTGGATTGATCAAAGAAGGCTGTTTTTCCTGTAAAACTACATTTAAACGACTTAGCTTCTGACAGTAAATTCAGATGCTATTGTTTGATTGTTACCCATTAATTCATAATAAACAATTTCTTTCAAATCCCAGCACCCACTCAAAATAATTTTTTAGGGTGCATTCTACTTCTCGGCTGTGGAATTGGCTTTGAACTCCAACTTAGCCACTGTCTTGTACCCGTAACATTGTTGTAAAGCTTGCCGTATTGCCTTTATGAAATTCAAATAGTTAAATATGCCTGACATGCTCTTTACTTGGAGTTCACACTAAGGCTAAAATAGTTATTAATTAAGATAATTATCACACAATCTGAGAGAAGAAATAATATTTTATTAATTACCATACATAAACACACAACATTAACAAGCTAAATTGAAGTAATCTTGCCCTAAACATTTAGCTCAACAATTGGACAGAACTTATGTTACAACCTGATGCTATATGTATGCATATGAAAGTTACATGAAATTTGCATTTTCGTGATTCGTTCCATAAAATAATGTTAATAACCTATTTGTTATGATTATTGATCGCAATTAGGATGCCAATTTAGATTTTGAGGTATGATAAATATAGTATACAAAAATTCGTTCACATATTCACATTCGTTTAATAGTTCACAAACTCAAATTTACCAAGTGCCATAGTGTTTGGTCATAATATAGTTCCCTGATATTCAATCCTACTGTAAAGTGATCTGACAATCACCTGGTGTCAACTAGTTTCCAGTTGGTTTATTTTTCGCATGCCATGAATGGTTGTCCTCATAGTTGAAAGATGTTAAGAGTTAGACAAGGTTCTTTGTCCTAACATTTGATGGAGTCCATTAGGACAAGGTATCTTAGGAATTTAGGTAAATTTTTCACAATGTTATGGTTGATACATTTAGTATGAAGTATTTTAAGTATTAAGGAACTTGGAACCTTTTTGAACCTTTGGTATTGCGTGTACTATTGACTCAAACTACTCATTATAGGCTGATGACTTACATCTGGACATTTGGACAACATTCATTATGTAAAAAATAGGTAGTAAATTTTTTCTGTTGGAGGTAGTAAAAAGTAGTAAAATTTGGAAATGAAAAATCAGTACCATGACTAAGAGACTTCAGTGTTATTTTATATTATAGCCTGGCTTTGTTCTGTGTCATTTTTGTTGGCTTATTGTATTACTTTGGCTTCATTTATTTTCAAAATATGTTAAATTTTCTTTTTGGCAGACAAGAATGTGCTTTCTTGTCTCAAATATTTATGCTTATTTATAATATTTGACATAGCTATATGATTGAATTTTTCTGCACACATTTCAGAAGAATTTCAAAATATGTTTGTTTAATTTTATTTTCAAAATATTCATTAAACTTAAAGCTATATATATATATAGAAAATTAAGGGAACCATGCTCACCGGTCGGCCAAAACATGATTTTCCATCCGTAGATTTTTTTTCTATCGGACTCACGTCTATAAAAATTTGCAGACTTCTAGATCTCTAGATTCCCAACAACTTTTCTTCTAAGTTTTTTGCATTGGGACATAGAAAATGAGTTATTCATGAAAAATAAAAAAAAATATATATATAACATTCGTTATAATGGTGCCGAAATTTAGAAAGCTAGAGCAATGCGGTTTGTTGCATGCGAAAGTACAACGTGTTCTCCAAAAATGTTATTTACCGGTTTTTGAATTTGAATTCATTTTGAATTTATAGAATTTTTTTGAAAAAGCTATAGTCAGAGTTTAAATTTAGGGTAAAAAGTCTACGGAAAAAATTTCACGTAAAAATTTTTGAAAATCAACTAAATAGCAATTGTAGATTACACATGTGACTTCCAAATGCAGCAAACCACATTGCCCTAGCTTTGTAAACTTCGGCCCCATTATAACGAATGTATTGAAAATCGTGATTGTTCAATATCGACGATTTAAGAAAAAAATGCTTCTCCTCCTACAGTTTTTGAGCTTCAGTGATGATTTTGGTATCATTGGATGCAGAAAAAACAAGGGCTTCACAATGCATTAAGAAGTTTTTCAAAATTCATTCTTGTTTCAAAGTTATGACGTCATAAATTTGAATTTTCTCGAGAATATTTCGATTTTTTTCTTTTTTTTTTAATTTTTTATTGGAAATTTGAGGAAAAGCATTCAAGTTTTTGGAATGTCCATGTTATTCTGCATCCAATGATACCAAAATCATTACTGTAGCTCAAAAACTATCAGAGAAGAAGCATTTAGAACCCCCCCCCCCCTAAAATGTCGTTTTCCATGATTTCACATTTTCTTTTCAAGAAAATCGCATTTTGTCAGAAATGATTAATGATTCTAAATTGCATTTCCTATCTGTATACCAAATTTCATTGCTTTAAATTCAGTAATAAAAAAAATATTCGGATGGGGGATGATTACCTTGAGGAATATGAATGATGAAATATATATAAAAAAATTAAATAAAATTGAAAACTTGAGATTTTTTTTTAATGTCCACATTATTCTGCATCCAATGATACCAAAATCATCACTGTAGCTCAAAAACTGTAGGAGGAGAAGCATTTAGAAAACCCCCAAAAAATGTCGTTTTCTATGATTTCCCATTTCAAGAAAATCGCATTTTGTCATAAATGATAAAAGATTCTAAATTGCATTTCCTATCAGTATACCATATTTCAGTGCTCTAGGCTCAAAAATGAAAAAAAAAGGTCCGTAAGGGGGATGCTCTCCCCCTCCCGGGGGGGACGCTAGCTCTGGGATACGTTCCTAATATTTTTACAGACATTCGGGGACATATCTCAAACTCATTTAACACTTTGACCGCAATTGGTCAAACTTAAGTTTAACATTCAACTCAAATTTAAAGTCAATTATTGTAAGCACTTTTCAAAATATGAAATGTTAACTGGATCGAGCTTTCATTTAGCTTCTATTAAGTATTTTTGAAAATTGAGTTTGAGACTACTGGTTGGTCAGCAGCATTATGAAAATCCCCTCCGTGGCCACCGGTGGTGCACATTGCGGTTAAAGTGTTAAAGCTATAAAAAAAATCGGGAGAATCGACTTTCGGACTGCAGATGCCCTGAGCATGGTTCCCTTAAAAAAAATGGTAAATGTTGAGGAGTTGACCATAATTGATTTTCCACTTTTGGATGCCTAAATAATGTAAATGAGATCAAAATAAACAAGTTTTCTTTAATGCACTTTCCATCTTAAATGAGTATTTTGCAAGTTATAGCGGTAAATGAGTTATCGGAACTCCAGTGTTTGAGGCGGGGAAAAATGAATAAGGGAAGCAAACATCCTATTACTAACGTAAAGAGGTTAGGTCGTGAGGGGTAGCCACAGTTCTTTTAGTGAAAATTATAAATAAACGTTTCTAGTGACGTCCGTTACATTGACTCCAAGGTGGCTGCCGCCATGGTGCCACCCAGTACCCAAGATGGCGGCAGCCATCTTGGAGTCAATGTAAACAAACGTCACTAGAAACCTTTATTTATACTTTTCACTAAAAGAACTGTGGCTACCCCTCACGACCCAACCTCTTTACGTTTGTAATAGGGGTTAGCTTCCGTTTATATTGCAAAAAAAATGACTGCTTTGCACAAAAAAGGCCATTCAGGAGCGCCGTTTGTATAACTTCAAATTTAACCCTTTAACGCCCACATTTTTATACTCATTACCGTTATAACAACCACTATCACTAAACCGACACTGGCATTAGGTAGTCACTGTTATCAAGATGTGGAAGGAACTGCCACTCGGCAGTGAAGTTCAAAGGACACATCAGTGAACAAATTGAATAAGAAATACAATATATTATTGTTATTTTTGAAAGAGGACCGTACAGTCCACTTGGGTGTTAAAGGGTTAAATAACTCAAAAACTAAGCACTTGCAAGCATATTGTCATTCGTGTAAAACGTCTTAAAATAGACTATATTACCTATCTACAGCAACGAAATTATAAAAATCGTTGACAACATTAAAGTAAAATTTGACCATTTTTTTCAGGTGTAGCCATGTAAGCACTGCATATCATACCTTATTTTTATATTTTTATGAATTTGTGCAAATAAATTACAGTGTTTTAAAATTCATTTAAATTTAACACTTGTTTTTATGTGTTGAGAATGTTAAATTCATTGTAAAAACGATGAATTATTTCATTCTTTCATTTATCCAGTGTGAATCAGAAAAGCTTGTGAAATAGCGTTTGTTTTCTTCTTCAACTATGTTCTGCATAGGAATATTATTGGCTGATGGACATATATTTAAAGTTTGACCATCAAAGGTAAAGTTTTAACGAAATTTTCACCTTCACACAAAGCATGAAAATTTGTTTTAAATAGATTGTATAACTTGTCCACCATGTCTAAATTGTTTCATTTGTATTACACTCAAGAGGTGTTGAGAAAATATTATGGATGGAATGTTTGATTATTTTAGTTTCCTTGGTAGTTGTTTTACCTGTTTTTCTTGTAGAGTAAATTATTACGTAGAAATTTTTCACCTTTATATGTTGTGTTGGAACCTAAACCACCATTTGTAATGGTATCTTTACCTGATAGATATGTAGGGAATTATTTCAAATTTAAAGTATAGCATAATGATTAGTACTTGCATGTGCTGCTATTTCAGCTGACGTGTAGATTTATTTGAGAGAGAGTAATAAAAATTTTATGTTTTTGACTGAATCTTATAATTTACTTATTTAAACATTTCCAGTACCTGAAGTCCCTGGATGCAGTCCTGACCTTGAGCCAGGATGGAGCCGAGTACATGGAGTGCCTCTTACTCAGAGTCCTTGCCATGCTCTGCGCCGCTCCTCCGCCTCACACCATACTCGTAAGTTTCTGTTGTTTCAGCAACTGAATGTGATTGAGGAATCTGAACTGAATGTACCCCATTATATTAATATCATACTGAAAGTATTTAATACCTCTCTGTAATTTATCGAGCCTTCTCTTCTCTCACTTTGAAGTACAATCATACCTCACCTTACAAAATTAATTCATTAAAGAAGTTGTTTTGTAATGTGATTTTTTTGTAAGTAGAGTTGCATTTCACATGTAAAAAGCATGATGTATTCTAGGTATATATATATAGGTATATACCAAGCCTTTTCCTCTTTTCACGTAGAGGGTGGCTAGCATCATTTACATGATACTTTACAGGGAATGTACATGATAGGGGTTCCCCAGGCCCCTAGTCACGCCCGAGCTTTAGGCCTCATTTTTCTCTCGTTTAGTGCTCAGGTAACATTCCTTGAGGACAGTGACCATACTGCAGGCAATGACCCTGATATGCCGCATCAGCGTTTTTCACGCCAACTGCCGCTCACAGGGATCGAACCTGGGCATGAAGCATAGAACGCAAGCGCTCTATACACTCAGCCACTGCGAGGCCAAACATGATGTATTCTAAGGACCCAATACTGCTCCCTAAACCCTTTTAAAGTTTTAAAGTACTTTATACCAATTTTGTAAGAAATATGTTGAAAGTAAAAGAAAATTAATTATTACATCATTAAAATGAATAAGAAATGCAAATCATTTACCATTTACTCCATGATATCAATATCAAAACAAAATACAGGATTCTCAAAGTGTATTTACGTTTTGGGGGATTTGGGTGGCTGTGAAGCCGAACACGCATTATGTATTTGAATTTGTGAGGTTTCCTGTTTTGTAACGTAAGTTTTTTCAGTATTCAAAGACAAAACTTTTTGCTAAAGGCATTTTGTAATTTGAGTTATTTGTTAATTGTCTTTTGTAAGGGAAGCTATGACTATACTTTGAAATTTTAAATCCATTTACTCTTGGGTTGGCTGTACCTTTTTACCGTGTTGTAGTAACACTTGTCTTAAGCTGAAACTGGCATTTATAAGTTATTCCTCTTCTTTAGTTGTATCTATGCAATCACTTGCATAGCTATTATTTAGTTTGTTAGGTAATATGTAATATGAATAATGTTCAGACATTCTTCAAATTCTATTGGAATAGTACTGTGAGAAATTGGTCAGTGTAAGCTTCATTGTGAGCTATCTTATGTTTTTTGATGATTCTCATCCTACACGTTAAGTGTGATACATAATGTGCAAACTCTCACACCACCCATTTTATGAATTAGTGTTACTTTCATTATAAGGAAACAATTTGTGGCTATCCTTAGGTCAGCTCTCCAAACTGGCTCTGCTTCATTTTTACAATTAAAAATGAATCAATATGGATGAAGGCAGATCATTCAATTTTGTTTGCAACTTCATAAAACATTTTTTGAAGTTCTGTAAAAAACAGAAACGTTCAAAATAATGTAAGCAATTTAGTCTGGGTTTCATGCTATCTCAAGCATATCTTTCATTAGTTTATACATCGCCAACATTATTTTGTTTTTATACTTCTTAGATTCCATGATAACGTTAGAGAACCTGTTTACCTCTGTGAATCATTCTCCATGTTGAAATGCCCTCATCTACATAATAGATTATTCTTAATTTTGTTATTAGGCAATCATTTGGCTCAATAGCTCATAGAATGGCAAAATACACTATATAATCATTTTTGAAGTGGTGCACTTTCGTATGCTAGTCAATTGGGTTATTGCTTAGTTGGACATCGTGGTTGTATATAGAAACTTGTGTGCAATAATAATGTTGGCCTGTTCAATGGTATGAAATGTTTTGCTATTCATTTTCAGAAGTGCTGAACACCTATGGTGTTAGTTGCTAAGTTAATTTAGACAGTTTAATTTAAATGTAATGTTTTCAATTTGGATTGAAGGAGCTGGAGGAGAGAGTGCTGCGTATATTCCCGAGTCCGCTGGGTCGCTGGGCTGTGGGTGATGCCCAAACTGCTGTTGAGAACAAGCGGAAAAAAGGCAGTGGTGTCGTGCTGCCTCTGGAGAGAATCCACCCATTGCTCAAGGTAAGGTAGTATATTTTAGGCTTTTATCCAAGGTAGTGTTCAGTTTTGACCTTGAGTTAAGGTAATGCAAATTTTAGACCCTTAGTCAAGGTAATGTTAATTTTTGATCTTAAGGTAATGCAAATTTTAGACTTTTAGTCAAGGTAATGTTAATTTTTGTTCTTCAGTTAAGGTAATGCAAATTTTAGACCTTTAGTCAAGGTAATGTTAATTTTTGTTCTTCAGTTAAGGTAATGCAAATTTTAGACCTTTCGTCTAGGTGTTGTGTATTTTTTACTTTGAGAGTTAAAATTTCATGGTTAGGCAAGGTAATGTAAATTTTTTGTTGTTACTCAAGGTAACATAAATTTGTAAATTTTAGTCAGTTTAATGTAAATTTGCATCTTTTATAGTCAAGTTAATGAAAATTTTTGATGTGTAGGGATATGTATAGAAAAGCTTCTGGCATGCTTAAACTGAGTGGTTAAACCAAAACATGTTTGGGTGAAGAGCAGGTTGGGTGAAAACAGTTCCTCTAATTGTGAAGTTTAGATCAGGCTTTTGTTTCTGAAAGGAAGATATAGTAGAGAACAGGACTAGTGTTCAGCAAGGGGTATTAATATCAATGGATATTGTTTCCAACCTCTACTGCAGATGCTCCTTATGTATAGCCGGTATTTCAAGTATATCGAATGATTTAGATAATTTAGAATGAGAACTAAGTTTGCACTTTAATATTGGATTTTGGAATCAAAGGTATTGGTTTATTTGATCTTTTTCCTGACTAGTTTTAAACTGCTCAAGTTGCTCAGCTGTGTTTCGTTGCCTATTCTTTTTCTGAATTTGATATAATTGTTGATCACAGTCAATCAAATTTCATGCATTACGCATCATAACACCAAAATTTCTCAACTCTAATGAACGAAGCTGTAAAATTGTTTTCAGTTGTTTGTTTTTTATGGTAATCCAACTGTTCTCCAAATTTTCATGAAGAAAACCTGAAACTTTGACATTTCTTCACAGGACGCATTACAGAGCAAAGTGGATGCCCAGGTGACACTCTACATGAGTGCCATACTCGAGTATGTGGCCTTAGAGATACTGAGGGTAAGTCATACACATGTATGTGCCTTAGAGATACTGAGGGTAAGTCATACACATGTATGTGCCTTAGAGATACTGAGGGTAAGTCATACACATGTATGTGCCTTAGAGATACTGAGGGTAAGTCATACACATGTATGTGGCCTTAGTGATACTGATGGTAAGTCATACACATGTATGTGGCCTTAGTGATACTGAGGGTAAGTCATACACATGTATGTGCCTTAGAGATACTGAGGGTAAGTCATACACATGTATGTGCCTTAGAGATACTGAGGGTAAGTCATACACATGTATGTGCCTTAGAGATACTGAGGGTAAGTCATACACATGTATGTGCCTTAGAGATACTGAGGGTAAGTCATACACATGTATGTGCCTTGGAGATACTGAGGGTAAGTCATACACATGTATGTGGCCTTAGTGATACTGAGGGTAAGTCATACACATGTATGTGCCTTAGAGATACTGAGGGTAAGTCATACACATGTATGTGCCTTAGAGATACTGAGGGTAAGTCATACACATGTATGTGGCCTTAGTGATACTGATGGTAAGTCATACACATGTATGTGCCTTAGAGATACTGAGGGTAAGTCATACACATGTATGTGGCCTTAGTGATACTGAGGGTAAGTCATACACATGTATGTGCCTTAGAGATACTGAGGGTAAGTCATACACATGTATGTGGCCTTAGTGATACTGATGGTAAGTCATACACATGTATGTGGCCTTAGTGATACTGAGGGTAAGTCATACACATGTATGTGGCCTTAGTGATACTGAGGGTAAGTTGTGCACATGTATGTGGCCTTAGTGATACTGAGGGTAAGTCATACACATGTATGTGGCCTTATTGATACTGAGGGTAAGTTGTGCACATGTATGTGGCCTTAGTGATACTGAGGGTAAGTCATACACATGTGTGTGGCCTTAGTGATACTGAGGGTAAGTCATACACATGTATGTGGCCTTAGTGATACTGAGGGTAAGTCATGCACATGTATGTGGCCTTAGTGATACTGAGGGTAAGTCATGCACATGTATGTGGCCTTAGTGATACTGAGGGTAAGTCATACACATGTATGTGGCCTTAATGATACTGAGGGTAAGTTGTGCACATGTATGTGGCCTTAGTGATACTGAGGGTAAGTCATACACATGTATGTGGCCTTAGTGATACTGAGGGTAAGTCACACACATGTATGTGACCTTAGTGATACTGAGGGTAAGTTGTGCGCATGTATGTGGCCTTAGTGATACTGAGGGTAAGTCATACACATGTATGTGGCCTTAGTGATACTGAGTGTAAGTTGTGCACATGTATGTGGCCTTAGTGATACTGAGGGTAAGTTGTGCACATGTATGCGTCCATAGAGATACTGAGGGTAAGTTGTGCACATTTATGCGTCCATAGAGATACTGAGGGTAAGTTGTGCACATTTATGCGTCCATAGAGATACTGAGGGTAAGTTGTGCACATTTATGCGTCCATAGAGATACTGAGGGTAAGTTGTGCACATTTATGCGTCCATGGAGATACTGAGGGTAAGTTGTGCACATTTATGCGTCCATAGAGATGCTGAGGGTAAGTTGTGCACATTTATGCGTCCATAGAGATGCTGAGGGTAAGTTGTGCACATTTATGCGTCCATAGAGATGCTGAGGGTAAGTTGTGCACATTTATGCGTCCATAGAGATGCTGAGGGTAAGTTGTGCACATTTATGCGTCCATAGAGATGCTGAGGGTAAGTTGTGCACATTTATGCGTCCATAGAGATGCTGAGGGTAAGTTGTGCACATTTATGCGTCCATAGAGATGCTGAGGGTAAGTTGTGCACATTTATGCGTCCATAGAGATGCTGAGGGTAAGTCATACACATGTATGTGTCCTTAGTGATACTGAGGGTAAGTTGTGCACATGTATGCATCTATAGAGATACTGAGGGTAAGTTGTGCACATTTATGCGTCCATAGAGATGCTGAGGGTAGGTTGTGCACATTTATGCGTCCATAGAGATACTGAGGGTAAGTTGTGCACATTTATGCGTCCATAGAGATGCTGAGGGTAAGTTGTGCACATTTATGCGTCCATAGAGATACTGAGGGTAAGTTGTGCACATTTGTGCGTCCATAGAGATGCTGAGGGTAAGTCATACACATGTATGCATCTATAGAGATACTGAGGGTAAGTTGTGCACATGTTTGCATCTATAGAGATACTGAGGGTAAGTTGTGCACATTTATGCGTCCATAGAGATACTGAGGGTAAGTCATACACATGTATGCATCTATAGAGATACTGAGGGTAAGTTGTGCACATGTTTGCATCTATAGAGATACTGAGGGTAAGTTGTGCACATTTATGCGTCCATAGAGATGCTGAGGGTAAGTTGTGCACATTTATGCGTCCATAGAGATACTGAGGGTAAGTTGTGCACATTTGTGCGTCCATAGAGATGCTGAGGGTAAGTCATACACATGTATGCATCTATAGAGATACTGAGGGTAAGTTGTGCACATGTTTGCATCTATAGAGATACTGAGGGTAAGTCGTACAGGAGTGTGTGTCTATAGACATGCCGAAGGTAAGTCATGCAAGAGTGAGTGTCCAAAAGAAACAGTGAGTAGCGTATTTGAGTAAATGTTATGAGAGTGCTCCTTGATAATGCCTAGTGTGAGCAGAATAAAACAAAAATCCTGCTAGCTGAAAATGCATCAAGCTTAATTCCTGTGTTAGCAAAGTTTTGAAAATAATATCCTAACATTAGTTTTGGATCATCAATAGGTTGTCCACCAGTTATGCAAGGCTTCTGACATTTGTTTAAATGTTCAGATGCCCGGCATTTTTCTCTCGCTCTGCTGAGGAGACGTAATGTGCCACTTAAGTATTTTACAATCCTCACTTGTCAACTTTTGCATGAGATTTTGTGAAGAAAGTAGCTGTACTTCTTGTAAAATTCAAGTTTATTTTACCAGAGTAATTTTTGCTACTCCTATTGTCATGTAAGACTTCTAAAACACATGTTCAAAGTAGGGTGTAGACTACAGCAGAATGAAAAATTATTTTGTCGTGTATTAGTAGATTCAAAAATGATTTATTATTCAGGCCAAATGAGAACTGAAATTTGACTTGTTATACAGTGAAAGTGATGGGTGGTGTGTTGCATTGCAGTGTGCAAAATAAATATCTAACCAAATACCTAACCTCTGATTAGTTGCTCATTGACAGCAGACTGTCAATTACAGTTTCAAGTTTTGTTGCTGAATGAGTGTTGCAACACTCAATTTGTGACACATTTTAATTATATGGTGAAAAATGACATAAAAGTACTTCTGACTGAAGTAAAGAGCATTTCAGCAAATTATTGACGTTGTAGGCGCCGAAGCGTCTCGGCCGCCTACTGGGCCCCGAACATAAACTGCCACCCTGGGCAGGGCTCAAGGGGCGACGTTTTTCGTTTACCGCACGTTACACATGTCTTAATTTGCTACCATGGATCTCAAAAAACTCAATTTGAGAGTATAAGCAAGTGGTTGCAAATTTTATTGGCATGTCTGAAAGAAAAAATACACAAATCATTTAATTACAAAAATGAATAAATATACGAATAGTCTGAGAAGGAACTACACAATTACACCAGTCATTTGATAAGGAACATTTCCACATGCACAAAATTTTAACATTATCGATTGCACAAAGCATTATCTACTTCATTTCAGGATCATCCGAATTATTGACTCAAGATACAAAAATCACATATGAACAGCAACTGTTTTTTCAGTAGATAATTTATCGACTGAACTATCGAGAAATGTGCCACGCAGCCGTATAACTCAGCAACGCAACAGGAGACTGATAGGAGACTAGTCAGTAACGCTCGGGATGCTAATCACCACTCATAACGATAACTACACCAATTCAGATACAATCAGCTTGTAATATTTCACCACTATCTTACGAATAAACTTTCTTCTACCTAGATACATCTCAATGCTCCTGCTAAATAGAAACAAATGGGAAGAAGGAAAATACTTCTCGGATACACATAACCTATCGGTAACGAGGACAACGAAGGTAACAAACAAAGCGGGAGCAGCGGGGCACACCGACTACAGCCAGCTTTGACCGCGCTATGGCTCGCGCTGCGATGTACTTGACATGGCGCCCGGAGCGGGCAATCGGCGGTTACAGACGTGCTTTTGCATTTCAGCAAATTAGTGACGTGCCTTTGCATTTCAGCAAATTAGTGACGTGCCTTTGCATTTCAGCAAATTAGTGACGTGCCTTTGCATTTCAGCAAATTAGTGACGTGCCTTTGCATTTCAGCAAATTAGTGACGTGGCTTTGCATTTCAGCAAATTAGTGACGTGCCTTTGCATTTCAGCAAATTAGTGACGTGCCTTTGCATTTCACCAAATTATTGACGTGCCTTTGCATTTCACCAAATTAGTGACGTGCCTTTGCATTTCAGCAAATTAGTGACGTGCCTTTGCATTTCAGCTAATTAGTGACGTGCCTTTGCATTTCAGCAAATTAGTGACGTGCCTTTGCATTTCAGCAAATTAGTGACGTGCCTTTGCATTTCAGCAAATTAGTGACGTGCCTTTGCATTTCAGCAAATTAGTGACGTGCCTTTGCATTTCAGCAAATTAGTGACGTGCCTTTGCATTTCAGCAAATTAGTGACGTGCCTTTGCATTTCAGCAAATTAGTGACGTGCCTTGGCATTTCAGCAAATTAGTGACGTGCCTTTGCATTTCAGCAAATTAGTGACGTGCCTTTGCATTTCAGCAAATTAGTGACGTGCCTTTGCATTTCAGCAAATTAGTGACGTGCCTTTGCATTTCAGCAAATTAGTGACGTGCCTTTGCATTTCAGCAAATTATTGACGTGCCTTTGCATTTCAGCAAATTATTGACGTGCCTTTGCATTTCAGCAAATTAGTGACGTGCCTTTGAATTCAGCAAATTAGTGACGTGCCTTTGCATTTCAGCAAATAAGTGACGTGCCTTTGCATTTCAGCAAATTAGTGACGTGCCTTTGCATTTCAGCAAATTAGTGACGTGCCTTTGCATTTCAGCAAATTAGTGACGTGCCTTTGCATTTCAGCGAATTATTGACGTGCCTTTGCATTTCAGCGAATTATTGACGTGCCTTTGCATTTCAGCAAATTATTGACGTTGTTGCGGGGTCAGAATTTCCTATAATACATCATCGATCTTGTATAGTGAGTCTAAAACTGTTGGTGAAATGAAACCTTGGTGATTGTTATAGTTTACTCAGAACCAGAATATGAGAAATAACTAATCCAGAGGCACAGCAAATAGAAGAAAATGTACAGACCGGTATGATAAGATGAGCCAAGAGTAGGGAGCATAGGGAGCATGGACATGAGGTGTCGACTTGCTGGCTGAAAAGAATGAGTGCAACTTATAAGTACAAGAACCGCAAGCAACTCCCATGACCAGGCATTACAAAAAGAATAAAACAAACAACATAAATTGAACAGAAATCAGAAGCAAATAAATCTCAAAATGCAGAGTAAGTCAAAATAAATCAAAAATACAAATTATATAAGTAAAATGAACATAAAGAACAGAACTTCAATTCAAAATAATGGAAATCAATCAAAATGAACATCTCAAGACACAATGGGAAAAAATAAAAGAAGCAAACCAAATCAGAAACCAAAACTGATGAACTGAAATTCCAACCAGGCACATGCTAATTAACTAGAAAAACCATTCAACTCACCTCCCAAGATGGTAGGACTCAAGCAAGCCAGGTCTTCCAGGCTTAAGATTACTTTATGCACAATAATAGTTTATAGCAGAGCAAGAATCTAGGCTGAAACAAACAAAAAGAAACACACAAATAAGGCATGCCATGCAATGCTATCACAGAGCACACAAAAACCACAGCCGATAGTGCGTGATGAAACCCTTAGGAGGCCTCCCGGTAACAACGTGCCTTTGTATTTCAGCAAATTAGTGACGTGCCTTTGCAATTCAGCAAATTAGTGACGTGCCTTTCCATTTCAGCAAATTATTGACGTGCCTTTGTATTTCAGCAAATTAGTGACGTGCCTTTGCAATTCAGCAAATTAGTGACGTGCCTTTGCAATTCAGCAAATTAGTGACGTGCCTTTCCATTTCACCAAATTATTGACGTGCCTTTCCATTTCAGCAAATTATTGACGTGCCTTTGCATTTCAGCAAATTAGTGACGTGCCTTTGTATTTCAGCGAATTGTTGACGTGCCTTTGCATTTCAGCAAATTAGTGACGTGCCTTTGTATTTCAGCAAATTAGTGACGTGCCTTTGCATTTCAGCAAATTAGTGACGTGCCTTTGCATTTCAGCAAATTAGTGACGTGCCTTTGCATTTCAGCAAATTAGTGACGTGCCTTTGCAATTCAGCAAATTAGTGACGTGCCTTTCCATTTCAGCAAATTATTGACGTGCCTTTCCATTTCAGCAAATTATTGACGTGCCTTTCCATTTCAGCAAATTATTGACGTGCCTTTGCATTTCAGCAAATTATTGACGTGCCTTTGCATTTCAGCAAATTAGTGACGTGCCTTTGCATTTCAGCAAATTAGTGACGTGCCTTTGCATTTCAGCAAATTAGTGACGTGCCTTTGCATTTCAGCAAATTAGTGACGTGCCTTTGCATTTCAGCAAATTAGTGACGTGCCTTTGCATTTCAGCGAATTATTGACGTGCCTTTGCATTTCAGCAAATTATCGATGTGCCTTTGCATTTCAGCAAATTATCGATGTGCCTTTGCATTTCAGCAAACTGGTGACATGCTTTTGCATTTCAGCAAATTATTGACGTGCCCTTGCATTTCAGCAAATTATTGACGTGCCCTTGCATTTCAGCAAATTATTGACGTGCCCTTGCATTTCAGCAAATTATTGACGTGCCTCTGAATTTCAGCTATCAAGCATCTATGTGAGTGACATCAAGGGCAAGGAGGTGACACAGAGGGACATCAGGACGGCCATGTGTGCAGACCAGGTGAGGCTGGGTCTTTTCCATGCTTGTTGGTCGGTGCCTAGTCATGTTTAGGTTCTTTTAGGCCTGTTATCCCAGTCCTGTGTAGTGCAGGGCAGCTCATGAGAATTTGGATGATTATCTGTTCAGATTTTTGAGTCTTGGGATTGACCTTTTGAGTCCCAGTGTTGTCTCTCTGAGTCGATGTTAGCTTTTCCAGTCTCGGTTTTTATTTTGATTTTGACCGGTGGGGACTTTACGAGTCCCGGCTGTGACTTTGAGACTATTGGTTTTAAGCGAGTTTAAAGTTGTTGAGCTTTGATTGGGCTATCGTTTCTTGATAGAGGTATTGTGTTACAGATATAAGTATGATATACATGGGTATTTCAAGTCTTCAAACTTTTAGATATCATAAAACTTTAGAGAATCATATTTAAAGGTTCGACTTGCCTCGGTGAGGCTTTTTAAATGTTTTTAAAAGCTCTCTCTGAATTTTTCATAGCTTCATCAAATGTGTCGAGGCTTCCTAAAAGTTTTTGTAATTTTTTTGAAGATCTGCGTAGATTTTCTTACAGTTTATGTAGGCGCTGTGTGGGGTTAATGAATGTTTCACCAGGTATTATGAAAGCAATGGTTCAAAAGTTTTTGAAATGTTCATGTAAATTACTTTCAAGAAACTATTCTTATTGCTGACTGTACCCAACCCCCACATGGTTGATCCATATATAATTTTGGGGACTACTTGAAAGATGTTATATTACCATGCAGAGCCATGCTGTGCAACCCATGTATAATTCTGTGAAGTATTTCCAAAATATTGAAATAACCAGATGGAGTAATGCTGTGATACACTCTCACCTGGGCTGATCACACTCCTCATGTAGTGTAAGTGTTACATTTTAGTGTTATTGTAACATGAAACTGTGGTGTTAATTCTCACCTGGGCTGATCAAACTCCTCATGTAGTGTAAGTGTTACATTTTAGTGTTATTGTAACATGAAACCGTGGTGTTAATTCTCACCTGGGCTGATCAAACTCCTCATGTAGTGTAAGTGTAACATGTGACCTTGGCGTTGTGCCTCACCTGAGCTGACCTTCTGCATTGTGCGCGCCAGGGCCTGACAGACCTGCTGTGCCACAGCGAGAACGGCGAGGGCCCCAAGAACAGTATCCTCGAGGAGCCCCTCGTCAAGGGAGACACCACCGTCACTTATGACCAGCTCGTCAAGGACCTCATTGAACATGAGAAGTCTTACATACGCGAACTGAACTTGATATCCAAAGTGAGTGGTGTGTTGTATGCCTAGGAGTGTGCTGTAGAAGTGCTGTGTTGCTTCTTTGTACGCGTAGTAGTGTGTTACTGTGTAATATCAAAGATGAGAGCTTAATTTTAGTAGTATGTGAGGCAGATTAGCAGCATTATAAATATCAGATAACAGTATAGTAGTGTATTACAGTGGAATGTCAAAGGTCAGAGCTGAATTTCATGTCACTTCTTGGTGTGTAAGGCATATTAGCAACATTGTAAATCTGATATGCAATACGTCTAGGTTAGTTGGGTTTGTCCATCCCATGCTAAGGGGACTCCACCTACCAAGGGAGGTATTGTTCAGTTACTTCAGTTATAAATTTTCTTTTGGAGCTCCTATCTTTTGTGCTCACTTTGCTTTTTTTTTAGCTATCGTGCCTCCTTTGCTTTTTTTTGTCAATCCTTCTTCTTTCATCTCAACTAGCTTCTTCTATGCATACTCTGTGTAGAGACACACAGTGGAGTAGACCTTCGGTTCATTCAAGTCCACACTAAACAGTGCCTTCTCTGTCTGCTAATTTGTAATCTAATCTGTATATTCAAGGAGAGAATATCACACTTGACTGAAAATTAGAGTTTCTCTTCATATGCTTATTCAAGAATGATATGACCGTGTGGATGTCTTTGCCATGTGCGATTTCCTTACTAAAGGTGAAAAAGTGCTCTAATTTATATCAGTAACTTGATTTCAGGTGTAATTTTCTTAAATTACTGTGTGTGGATAATGATGAGTGAGTACTAATGTTAGCCTTGTCAAGCAGCTTGTTGCACAACAAGTAATGCTGGACAGATCTAACTTCTTCAATCAAACGTGTTTAC
The DNA here is from genome assembly GCA_030386875.1 of Morinoia aosen. Classification (NCBI taxonomy): domain Eukaryota; kingdom Metazoa; phylum Arthropoda; class Malacostraca; order Amphipoda; family Talitridae; genus Morinoia; species Morinoia aosen. The sequence continues at coordinate 61,739,265 of CM059579.1, read as the reverse complement.
AATAATTTAGACATCCCTTTCGGGGGGACGACATTCTCCCCGCATTAGTGCCAATACGCCCCTCAGGGGGATACAATTATTGTATCTGTGGGAATTAGCACTCCCAGACGGAAAATGTGTGAGGGTCTGAGCTGAGAGTTGGGTAGGTCCTTCTTTTTTGTTGAAATTAAATGTTTTATCTTATGTTAAGGACCACCATTTTCCAGTAAACTGCTATTTTATTTTTAGCACCTACTACTCTCTTCTTCAATTTTTTTCTTTGCATAAACTTCTTTCTCACTTACTTTTTTTATGCCCTTGCTGAATAGATTCCGCATTCCTTCATCTCCATACTAAATGGTGCCTTCTTCCTTCCTCTTTTCAGAATGCGTGATTTTTAGTGGTTAGGGCTGCTTAAACTAAAATGTAATCTAATCTAGCACCAGCACTGTTTCACCAATAATTGTCTCCCTCTTTTCCTCATCTTAAGGACTGGCGTTTTCCTGCTTCTAATTTTACATGTATTAGTGCATTCACTTAACTATCGAGTAGAAATCTTATTGTTGAAATTCTAATTGGAAGAAGTCTTATATCAATTATTGTTGGTGTGTCACATATAGTGGATTCATAATAATTTCATGTGCATAAATCTTTGGAGCGCCACCATTTCCTTTCCCTTGTTTTTTTTTGGCCCTGTTATTTGTGATTAGAAATAACTTCATTTGTATTGCGCAGGTGTTCAGGAAGCGGCTTCTGCAGATCCAGAGCGTCCGTGACTACCACAGGAAGAAGCTTGACGAAATTTTCTCCAACATCGACGAAATTTATGACTTTAGTGTGAATTTACTGGGCTCTTTAGAGGACACCATCGAGGTCACCAAAGAGAACGAGTCCCCAGCCATTGGGAGCTGCTTTGAGGAGCTTGCCGAGGTGAGAAGACACTGGTTTTAGTGGAGTTCATCACAGTATGTGTAGTCCTTTGAGTGTTTGGTCTCACTTGCTCGTATCCCATGTACTGAGGATGTTGCATTCTAGCTTCTGTGTTGTTTAAGTACGACTTAAACCTGTTGATGTCTAGCGTCGACTTTGTTGATTTGTAAAAAAGTTCCCCTCAGGGGGATACAACTATTGTATCTATGGGAATTGGCGCTCCCAGGGGGACTATGTGAGGGCCTGAGCTAAAGGTTAGGTAGGCTTCCTTTTTGTTGTAATAAAATAGGTTTTTGTTTTGTTACGGACCATCTTTTTTCGGTTCACTGCTGTCCTGTTTTTCAGCACCTACTACTTTCTTCTTCAACTTTTTTCTTGTTTCATGAACTTCTTTCCTAGCTTACTGTTTCTGTGCACCTTGTGCATAGATTCCGCGTTCCCTCAAGTCCATACTAAATGGTGCCTTCCTCTTTCCTCTCTTGGAACATCTTTGTCGTGGTTAAGGGAGGCTAAAACTTTCTTATATAATAATAATAATAATTGTAAAAAAGTTCATCACAGTATGTGTAGTCCTTGGAGTGTTTGGTCTCACCTGCTCGTATCCCATGTACTGGGGATGTTGCATTCTAGCTTCTGTGTTTAGGTGTAGCTTAACCTGTTATGTCTAGCATTGACTCATGTTGATCTGTAAAGTCACTTGCTGATGTTGATATGTAAAGTCAGGCTTACTCGTAACTGTCCACCATTAGGCTAAGCTAGTTGCATTCCTGTGCTTGGCGGTTGGGAAGAAGTCATTTTTACACCTCAATTGTATTTAATGTTTTGTAAACGTTTTTTTAATAAACGTTTTTACGTTGAGAAATGCTTTTCTTCTTGTTTTGTCTGGGTTGTGAAGTAACAAGTTTAATAATTCATAGACATGTTTCGAAAATCCTCATTCTTATTAACTTTTGATTTGGTGCTCTCTTTTTTCTTATTTTTCCTTCCAATGTTTTTTAAGCTTGCCATGAGTTTTGTCAAATAGCACTTTGTTATTTTTCACACAGATGTTGTTGCAAATAGACAGTTACAAGTTGAATTTACCAAATCTTGGCATCACTGACACATTGAATGGTCTGACCATTATTTCATTTCTCGTGAGAATTTTGATGAGCTTGTACATGCTGGCTCACGTTCATTAAATTATAACAATGGGGGCAGCAAAGCGAAGTGTTGCAGGTGGGTAAGTAATTCTCAGAAATTTGAAAATGAAGAAAGCACTAAGCATTGAAATCATATTAATAGAGATTTCAATGCTTAGCTCTTTCTTCATTTTCAAATTCCTAATAATCGTTTACCTAAAGAAAAGTAACTTCTCTGAACTTATTCTCAGTGTTATGCATGTAAACTTGTTTTAGGTTGATATGCCAAAGAGAAATGAATATAGCGCAGTGGATCTCTGCAGGTGTACCTACTAGAAGTCAAAATGAAGCACTGTAGATAGTTGGCAGAAATATTTTTTGAGAGTCATCGAGTTGAGCCTCATTTATGGTCTAGAGCAGGGGTCTTCAAGCTAAACAGTCTTAGGGCATACTCATTACTTTTACAGTAAGTTTCAAGGGCCCAAACCGTTTTAATTTTCCAACTTATCACAGCAACAATAAGCCGTTGCAAGCCAAATTGATCGCACTGGCGAGCGGGACTTGGCCTGCGGGCCGTAGTCTGAAGACCACTGATTTAAAGCACCAAAGTTTGTGAGAGAACAACTTCTTGATTTAGGAATATTTGGTTGATAAGATTTTGAGTCCGTTCTGATGTTGTTACACCATGCTGCTGAGCTGGCTCACAATGCCAATAGGGTGTCCTATGGTGGTCTTTGTTGCTCTTTTTTCTGGTTAGATTTTGAAACTTCATAGTTGAGTTATCAAACATAAAATGACCCTTGGTTGTTGCAGGGCAAGAAATTTGACCATGGTTACTATTTTACTATTTGGTGCTACGTAAATTCACGTCTCAGGATAGGAGTAGCACTGTTATATTCTCGTTAGGGTTAAATATGGTTTCATTCACCATAAAATTCATGGTAAACTCAACCAAGACTCAATATTTGCCCAATTCCTAATCCCGTGGGGTTTACAGGGCGAGGAATTTGATGTGTACCTGCGCTACTGCTCGGACGTGGTGCCGTTCGACCGCTGCCAGACCGCCGTGCAGGAGCTGGTGAGCCACCCGTCCGTGTGGCAGGCCTTGTCCAACCACGACCACGGGGAGAGCTTTCGTGACGCCGTGCTCTACTACCTGCCCAGGCTGCTGCACCTTCCTGTGCTCCACGTCTTCACTGATCTCAAGTACATTGAGGTGAGATGCGTTGTTTGCTTGCCTCAGGTACTTGGTGAGTTATGTCTCTTGTGTGTCTGGTGAGTTACGTCTTTGTGTATCTGGTGCGTTTGGTGGGCTACATCTTTTTGTGCCTGATGCGTCTGGCGAGTTAAATTTCTTGTGTATCAGAGCTACAGCTCTTGTGCTCTTTTGAGTCTGATGCGTTTTGTAGACATGGGGTATGGCTCCACTAGGGAAAGACACACGATTCGTGTCTTTTAGTAGTGTGAGGTGTCTTTATGTGTTATGTGAGAAAATGCGATCCTACTTGTTCAAGGAAACTTATCTTTAGTTTGCATGGTTTTGTATGAAATTAGGTATTTCAGCATCGCCTACATTATGCCTTGTGCTGAAATGTACTGACTGCCTGTATTACTCCTTAGATATAGCTCTTTTAGCAACCATCCACTATAGTACTCGACCATAAACTTTGGGTTACGATTACGCAACACAAATATCAATTGACTATACAGTACTTTAAAGAGCCCCTTTTTTGTAGCATTTTTTTTTTTTGTAAAGTGATAGCCCCGTGAAAAATTAGTTGAACCTGAATTACTATGCGTTTTGCGTGCGTGTCTGGGGCTAACTTCATGCTGTGTGTGTATACGAACTGCGTTTGTGGTGTGTATTTGAGGTGATTTAGCAAGTGTGCAGGCATTAACTGCATTCAGTATGTGTTTGTGTGTGCACAACCTGACGGTGTGACGTGTGTGCAGGTGTTAAATGCACTCTGTATATGTTTGTATGTGTGGTGTGCACAACCTGACGGTGTGTGGTGTGCGCAGGAGCTGACCGTGTGCGCGGAGAACTGTGGAGACAACAGCAACTGGGAGAGCCTGGAGCAGGTGCAGGGACTCCTGTGTCCGCTGGTCAACCAGCTCGAGAAGATCGTCTACTCCAATGATGCCCCCACACACCTCAAGAGGAGGATGGCGTAAGTTTCTGCAGTCCAGTGTAGGGAGCGGGGAATGTTATTGTTTGACGCACGATTTAATTTTGCGCTCCTTCTGGTGCAAGAGTTGGAGTTCTCTATTGTTTCATTCTTTTGCACCCAAGTTGCTGTAGGTTGAATTGACGTGAGTGGTCTCCTATACAATTTTAAGTGATTGTAGATAATGGGTTCAATTTGCTGTTTGCTATGATGGCATATTTTTATGAGTATCATGACGAAAAAATATGGGATTTGGTTAGGATCGTGTGTGTTTAGATGAAATGCATATTTTTGATGAATTGCTCGTGTAAGATGAGACGCAAAAATATATGTAAACGTTCTTGCTACAATTTATTATGAATAATGTATTGGTTTATTTGTAATGAGTATCATGTTTTATTCATTTTAAATACGTTTTGTTGGTGATTAATAATTTCCATTGGTATGAACAGCGTTTGCGCATGAAACCTAACGTTTTAATTTTACTAAATAATAAATATCTTATTCATGATTCTTGCTAAATAGCAAGAATCAGCTCCTTATCCTTAAAAATAGTGTATTTTATGGTAAACAGAAGTAAATTCTTCGTGATGAGTGTGAATGTGTGCTTGGTAATCAGTGGATACATGTTTTTCTGATGAATAGTAATATATTTTTTGTGATGAATTAAAATACATTTTATTTTTAATCTATGAAAAGATTTTTTTTCTAAATGACTAAAAACACATTATTTATTATGTGTAGAAGCACGTTGTGTGTGCTAATAAAACCCTGCCAAGTAGATGGCAGTAATAAGAAACGGGTTGGTGGTGTGCAGGTCTGACGTGAACGTGCGGACGAGCGGGCCGTTACGGCGTCAGCAGGCGCTGCTGAAGCTGAATGAGACGCAGCGGTCCATAGAGGGCTGGGAGGGCCGGGACATCACCCAGTGCTGCAACTCCCTCATACTCGGTACGTCCTGCTGCGCTCTCTTGATGTGTGTGGTGTGTGAAGCAAGGCGTGCTGCTGCTGCTGCTCTCTGGTCGTCCTGATGTGTGTTGTGTGTGGAGCAAGGCGTGCTGCTGCTGCTGCTCTCTGGTCGTCCTGATGTGTGTTGTGTGTGGAGCAAGGCGTGCTGCTGCTGCTGCTCTCTGGTCGTCCTGATGTGTGTTGTGTGTGAAGCAAGGCGTGCTGCTGCTGCTGCTCTCTGGTCGTCCTGATGTGTGTTGTGTGTGAAGCAAGGCGTGCTGCTGCTGCTGCTCTCTGGTCGTCCTGATGTGTGTTGTGTGTGAAGCAAGGCGTGCTGCTGCTGCTGCTCTCTGGTCGTCCTGATGTGTGTTGTGTGTGGCCTGGCCTTGTTATGTGTGGAGCAAGGCGTGCTGCTGCTCTCTGGTCGTCTTGATGTGTGTTGTGTGTGGCCTGGCCTTGGTATGTGTGGAGCAAGGCGTGCTGCTGCTCTGTGGTCGTCTTGATGTGTGTTGTGTGTGGCCTGGCCTTGGTATGTGTGGAGCAAGGCGTGCTGCTGCTCTGTGGTCGTCCTGATGTGTGTTGTGTGGGCCTGGCCTTGGTATGTGTGGAGCAACGCGTGCAGCTGCTCTCTGGTCGTCTTGATGTGTGTTGTGTGTGGCCTGGCCTTGGTATGTGTGGAGCAAGGCGTGCTGCTGCTCTGTGGTCGTCTTGATGTGTGTTGTGTGTGGCCTGGCCTTGGTATGTGTGGAGCAAGGCGTGCTGCTGCTCTGTGGTCGTCCTGATGTGTGTTGTGTGGGCCTGGCCTTGGTATGTGTGGAGCAACGCGTGCAGCTGCTCTCTGGTCGTCTTGATGTGTGTTGTGTGTGGCCTGGCCTTGGTATGTGTGGAGCAACGCGTGCTGCTGCTCTGTGGTCGTCTTGATGTGTGTTGTCTGTGGCCTGGCCTTGGTATGTGTGGAGCAAGGCGTGCTGCTGCTCTCTGGTCGTCTCGGTGTGTGTTGTGTGTGGCCTGGCCTTGGTATGTGTGGAGCTAGGCGTGCTGCTGCTCTGTGGTCGTCCTGATGGGTGTTGTGTGTGGCCTTGCCTTGGTATGTGTGGAGCAAGGCGTGATGCTGCTCTGTGGTCGTCTTGATGTGTGTTGTGTGGGGCCTGGCCTTGGTATGTGTAGAGCAAGGCGTGCTGCTGCGCTGTGGTCGTCTTGATGTGTGTTGTGTGTGGAGCAAGGCGTGCTGCTGCTCTGTGGTCGTCCTGATGTGTGTTGTGTGTGGAGCAAGGCGTGCTTTTGCTCTGTGGTCGTCCTGATGTGTGTTGTGTGTGGAGCAAGGCTTGATGCTGCTCTGTGGTCGTCTTGATGTGTGTTGTGTGTGGAGCAAGGCGTGCTGCTGCTCTGTGACGTCGTCTTGATGTGTGTTGTGTGTGGAGCAAGGCGTGCTGCTGCTCTGTGGTCGTCCTGATGTGTGTTGTGTGTGGAGCAAGGCGTGCTGCTGCTCTGTGGTCGTCCTGATGTGTGTTGTGTGTGGCCTGGCCATGGTATGTGTGGAGCAAGGCGTGCTGCTGCTCTGTGGTCGTCTTGATGTGTGTTGTGTGTGTGGAGCAAGGCGTGCTGCTGCTCTGTGGTCGTCCTGATGGGTGTTGTGTGTGGAGCAAGGCGTGCTGCTGCTGCCTCTTTGTGATGATTTTCGTTGCCATTTGCTATTGTTTGCACTGCTCTTTGCGATGGCTTCCATTGCCAGGTGTGATAGTTTTCGTTGCCCGTTTTCAATGTGACTTACAGTGTCGTAATGGATAATTCCACATAAAAAGCAAAAAATTCCAATAAATTGCAATCAACTTTGATGACAGAGGCGTTGCCGTTAATTAGTGCTCAGCGAACCAGATTACACTGACCATCGGGCCGTATATGGCCCGTGGGCCGTAGTTTGCCCACCTGTGGTTTAAACGTAGATAGTTGACTTTAGTATAAGCTACTGGAAATACAATGTCATTTTGTAGAAATTTTACAGTGTCATTTTTGTATAAATTTGCTTCAAAGAAATTTTTTTCTTCTAAGAATTTGTAACCGGTGAGATGTGTGTCTGGTGTGAGTACCCATGAATTGCTTTAGGTGTGGCTGTGATCATCATTTGAATTCTCATTTTGAGACAATTTGAGGGTGTTTAATAAATATCTAATTACTTATAGGCTCTATTTCCACCTTACAATCGTTAATAGTATTTGTTACCTCTTGGAATGTTTGTAACCTCTTATAGTATTTGTTACCCCTTAGCGTTTATAGTATTTGTTACCCCTTAGCGTTTATAGTATTTGTTACCTCGCTTATATTGTTCATGATATTTGTAAGTTACCTGTCTTAGTGTTTGTGGTATTCAAGCGTTGACTTACGGTGTTTGTGGTATTCAAGCGTTGACTTACGGTGTTTGTGCAGAGGGCGACCTGAAATTGGGCTACCCAAGCAAGAAGCAGTCAGACAGACACGTCTTTCTCTTCGACGGTCTCATAGTCCTCTGTAAACAACACAAGGTGGGTTCTTGGTAGCTGTTGTATAGCTGTCATCTAGCAAATAGCCTGAACATTGGTGCTGAAGGTCATCCTTTTGTCTCTGTTGTACAGCTTTAATTTTAACATTTGAAGGTTTTCTTCTTGTACCGTCGTTAGTCATATACTTGAAATTGTTTTGTCACTGTCTCCAAAAATGTTGAATCAACTGCCACTCACCAGTGATTTCCAAACTACACATTACTGTGCTAATCCGATAAGCAATGAAATGTATATTGTGCTGTTAATAAGTGGGGAATTGGAAAAAACCTAAGCAGTAAGGACTTAGTTTTTGTTAAAAGCCCCAAAATAGGGCGAATTGCTAACGTCGCTTCAGTGTAAAGTTTTAATTTACGTGCTTATGTTGCAGGTTGGAGGGTACAGGTTCAAGGAGAAGTATCTCATAAAGAACGTTGACATCGTCGACAGAGAGGACACGGATGGTGAGTAATTTTGGTTTAGTTATTATTTGCGGTTCATTGTTGGAGGTTGAAATTAATTTCATTCTCAACAGAAATCATTGGCTGAACACTTGTTTAAGTTAATTACTTTTTTGTTTTTGAATTTGGTTTTTATGTATCTCTGAATCAGTTATCATTTCTTGAACGTTTTTGGGCGCTGGAAGTGTACTCATGGACATAGATGTGGCAAATCTTATTTGTTTATTCACAAATAAAGTGCGAATCTGAATTACATGGATGCTATAGACATTACCTAAGAAGAAAGTCCGGACTACAAAATTTCGATTCATAACCAGAAAAATGCTCATTTGATTTTAATTAAAATTCAAGGAATGCTCATATTTCTACTTCAGAATTTTTGCATCTAATTAAACTTCCCCAAAAAAAGTGATCACAAATGACTACACGCGATGTGTGTGAAGAAGTAAAAATTAGTCTACTATGCCAATGCCTCGTCACCCTTGATAAAATGAACCGCTATGCCAGTGAATCGTCTCCCCTAGTGAAATTAATCCGCTATGCCTCATCACCTCCAGTGAAATTGGATCGCTACCCCTATGAATCCTGACTCTTAATGAAAATAAACTGCTATGCCGAGACCTGGTCACGCTTATTGAATTAGCCCGCTATGCCGATGCCTCTCAACCATAGGTAACAAGCTTGTGCTGCGGATGCCCCACGGCCTTAATGTGATTGTGTGTCCTGACAGAGATCCACCACGCGTTCGAGGTGGTGCCCCACAACCAGTCACAGGCCAGCGCCCTGCTGCTCGCCCGCTCTGCCACTGACAAGCACAACTGGATGGCTGCGCTCGTCATGATCCGGTGCAGGAGGTGCGTGTGGTGCTGAAGGGTGCTTGTGATGATGCTCACTGTGTGTGGTGGTGCTCAGTGTGTGTGGTGCTTGTAGTGGTGTCCCTCTCACTCTTTCTGCCTGTGGTGCTTGTGGTGGTGCTCGCTGTGAGTGTTGTATTTGTGATGATCTGAACCATATGCATGTGGTGTGTCAATTGCTTCATGATGAGTGAATAATTGCCTGGGTTTGGTTAATGTTGAAGGGGAAAGAAACGTTGTTACCGCTCCATTTTTACGAATCATTTTGCAAAAATAGTTGTCAAACTTTTTAACCGAAATAAGAGGGGAGTGCAAGTTCATTATATGGAGGAATTTTTCTTATAACATTTTCCACCCTTGTGGTCCATATTCTACAATCACCAGAGGAGCTGCTGTCTGGATCATGTCCCGATCACTTGTGGGTCTGGATTTGAACCAGTGTTTTTCTCATCCAAAGTGTTATGCTTTGTCACCTATGACCTGTGTTGTAACCACATAGTAGTCGACGACTAACTATGAGTTTTTATGACAACTCATTCAGGTATGTGGTACAGCCACGCTCTAATTACGACCAAAATGCCTGAGTCACCAATGCCATTCATTATTTTCAGATATTGCAGCTGTGTCGAAAGGATGTAGTATCCCAGCGTTATAATATCTAATTCTTTTATGCGTGGATGTGGATTCAATATTACGTGTAGGTTTCTGTTTTATTATATTAAAATGGCTACTGTTGTACCACAAGAGGGATACTCTTAGGGGACCTCAGCCATAGATAGGCCTTTTTCTTTCATCAGTTTTCATGTCTTCTCTGCTATCTATCTCTTTTCTATTAGTGCTTCCTTTTCCTTTCTAACTTTCGGTTTCTATGCGCTAGGACCTCCACCTTGCCTCCCGGAACGGTGGCCTCCTTATATGTGGACGACTTTATGGTATACTCTTCATCAACACATCTTCCAGCTCTGACGCGAAGAATGCAATTAGCCATCAATAACGCTAATAAGTGGGCTCAGGAACATGGCTTCAACTTTTCACCGGAAAAAACAGTTGGACTTTACTTCCAGGGCCGTGGCCGTAGTGATCCCCCACAGCTCACACTGCAGGGAAGACAAGTGAGATTTTCACACAGCGCCAAGTTTCTGGAGGTGACGCTTGATGACAGGCTCTCTTGGAAGCCCTACCTAGCTACCCTCAAGGCTGACTGCGTCAGAAGGCTGAACTTGCTAAAAAGCCTGGCCGGCCTGACGTGGGGGGCTGACAGGATGACCCTACTGAGACTATATCGTACTCTTATTAGAAGCAAGATCGACTACGGCTGCATAGTGTATCAATATGCTAAGACGACTTCACTTTCGAAGCTGGACCCTGTGCATCATGCTGCTATCAGAATCTGCACTGGCGCGTTTAGGTCGTCCCCTTCCAGCAGCTTATGTGTGGAGAGCGGTGAACCTCCTTTACGGCACCGCCGTGTGCAGCTGACCCTTCAGTACTTGGCACGATTGGAACAAGTCCCCTTGTCTCCTGCATGGACCAGCGTGCATGCGCCACTAGGCCGACATCTGCCTTTCCCTTACTTTCTGCCCTCATCGGAAGATTATTCGGCAGTCATGGTTGCAATGCAGCTAAGGCCAATGAGAATACAACCAGTGTTCTTGGAAAGTTTTCCCACGTGGCGTTTCCCAATCGGGAGTTTTTGTCCGGGATGTCAAATGCCTAAGAAGGATTCTATGCCTACCCACATACTAAAGGGGATCTTTTTGGACCATATTGCCGAAAAACATGCCCGTGCGATGAAGTTCTATACCGACGGCTCAAAGGTGGGAGACGCTGTAGGGTGTGCCGCTCTGTCGGGGGAGATGGTGATCGCCAAGAGATTGCTCCCACAGTCGTCCATTTTCACTGCGGAACTTTACGATGGGCTGGAGGCCCTTCAACTAATTAAACATTGTGAGCATGATACTTTTGCTATTTTTGTGGATTCAAAAAGTGTGGTGGAGGCCACTCGAGAGCATAATAGTACCCATCCGCTCGTTGGTGAGATCGTCATGAACTTAATAGATTTAACACGTGAGCGTAAATCTGTGACGTTGTGCTGGGTGCCCGGCCACGTAGGAGTGTCTGGCAATGAGAGAGCTGACCAGGAGGCAAACGAAGAGACTCTAAATCTGATGGTTCCTTTCCGGGATTATTACCCTCGGATCAAAGCGGCAGTGAGAGAACGATGGCAGCAGGAATGGGACAACGCTGCTAACGATAGTAATAAATTAAGAAGCATTAAACCCACTATACGTGAATGGATATCGTCCAGTTGTCGTAGTCGCCGGTTAGAGGTGATGCTTTGTCGCCTCCGTATTGGCCATACGCGGCTAACACACGGCCACCTGATGGAGCGGCTACCACAGCCGCAGTGCGAACGGTGTCGTGTGCCTTTGACTGTAAAGCACTTCCTCGCGGAGTGTCCCCTGTATGCTGTTGCCAGGAATCTGCATTTTCCGCACCTTCGCGGTCGTGCACAGGATGTTTTGATCGGAATACCTGGGGAAGCTGAGCGATCAACTTACAATGTGACAGCGCTGCAGTCGTTTCTTGGAGCGTGTAATCTGTCTTCAAAAATCTAGCCCGAAAATTCTACGCATGGTAATGCGATATAAACACTGAACCGTAAAATGGCCGGGCGCGCTGCCAATGCCCCTGGGGGTCTCAGCGCGGGTAAGGCGTCCGGCCATAATTGGGTGGGCAGCTGAGACCCCCATTAGGGGGTTAGGCTGCTGCTCAATGTGCAAACTGCATGTACCTTAGGATGATTATACGAACTGATTGAACCCTACGCATGAGGAGTATGGTGTTGAACTAGCAGCTCTTTCATTACTGCTGATACTGCTGCTGCTACTGCTGCCACCAATGAAATCAAGTGTTGTTCAGATCACGCTCGTGGCTATCGCGTCTTTGTTTGTTTAATAGTTGCTGTGACTTGCGTTGCGATGTTTGTGGCAGTGAGACCTCGAAATTAGAGACGCGAAGACAACCTGAATTGTGAGACCTTCGGCGCGACATAGTGCAGGCACTGAAGCGCTAGCAAATTGATGTTTTTACTACTACTACTACGACTACTACTACTACTACTACTACTACTACTACTACTACTACTACTACTACTACTACTACTACTACTACTACTACTACTACTACTACTACTACTACTACTACTACTACTACTACTACTACTACTACTACTACTACTACTACTACTACTACTACTACTACTACTACTACTACTACTACTACTACTACTACTACTACTACTACTACTACTACTACTACTACTACTACTACTACTACTACTACTACTACTACTACTACTACTACTACTACTACTACTACTACTACTACTACTACTACTACTACTACTACTACTACTACTACTACTACTACTACTACTACTACTACTACTACTACTACTACTACTACTACTACTACTACTACTACTACTACTACTACTACTACTACTACTACTACTACTACTACTACTACTACTACTACTACTACTACTACTACTACTACTACTACTACTACTACTACTACTACTACTACTACTACTACTACTACTACTACTACTACTACTACTACTACTACTACTACTACTACTACTACTACTACTACTACTACTACTACTACTACTACTACTACTACTACTACTACTACTACTACTACTACTACTACTACTACTACTACTACTACTACTACTACTACTACTACTACTACTACTACTACTACTACTACTACTACTACTACTACTACTACTACTACTACTACTACTACTACTACTACTACTACTACTACTACTACTACTACTACTACTACTACTACTACTACTACTACTACTACTACTACTACTACTACTACTACTACTACTACTACTACTACTACTACTACTACTACTACTACTACTACTACTACTACTACTACTACTACTACTACTACTACTACTACTACTACTACTACTACTACTACTACTACTACTACTACTACTACTACTACTACTACTACTACTACTACTACTACTACTACTACTACTACTACTACTACTACTACTACTACTACTACTACTACTACTACTACTACTACTACTACTACTACTACTACTACTACTACTACTACTACTACTACTACTACTACTACTACTACTACTACTACTACTACTACTACTACTACTACTACTACTACTACTACTACTACTACTACTACTACTACTACTACTACTACTACTACTACTACTACTACTACTACTACTACTACTACTACTACTACTACTACTACTACTACTACTACTACTACTACTACTACTACTACTACTACTACTACTACTACTACTACTACTACTACTACTACTACTACTACTACTACTACTACTACTACTACTACTACTACTACTACTACTACTACTACTACTACTACTACTACTACTACTACTACTACTACTACTACTACTACTACTACTACTACTACTACTACTACTACTACTACTACTACTACTACTACTACTACTACTACTACTACTACTACTACTACTACTACTACTACTACTACTACTACTACTACTACTACTACTACTACTACTACTACTACTACTACTACTACTACTACTACTACTACTACTACTACTACTACTACTACTACTACTACTACTACTACTACTACTACTACTACTACTACTACTACTACTACTACTACTATACTACTACTACTACCTACTACTACCACTACTACCACTACTACCACTACTACCACTACTACCACTACTACCACTACTACCACTACTACCACTACTACCACTACTACCACTACTACCACTACTACCACTACTACCACTACTACCACTACTACCACTACTACCACTACTACCACTACTACCACTACTACCACTACTACCACTACTACCACTACTACCACTACTACCACTACTACCACTACTACCACTACACACTACTACCACTACTACCACTACTACCACTACTACCACTACTACCACTACTACCACTACTACCACTACTACCCACTACTACCACTACTACCACTACTACCACTACTACACTACTACCACTACTACCACTACTACCACTACTACCACTACTACCCACTTACTACCACTCTACTACCACTACTACCACTACTACCACTACTACCACTACTACCACTACTACCACTACTACCACTACTACCACTACTACCACTACTACACTACTACCACTACTACCACTACTACCACTACTACCACTACTACCACTACTACCACTACTACCACTACTACCACTACTACCACTACTACCACTACTACCAACTACTACCACTACTACCACTACTACCACTACTACCACTACTACCACTACTACCACTACTACCACTACTACCACTACTACCACTATACCAACAACTACCACTACTACCACTTACTACCACTACTACCACTACTACCACTACTACCACTACTACCACTACTACCACTACTACCACTACTACCACTACTACCACTACTTACCACTACTACCACTACTACCACTACTACCACTACTACCACTACTACTACCACTACTACCACTACTACCACTACTACCACTACTACCACTACTACCACTACTACCACTACTACCACTACTACCACTACTACCACTACTACCACTACTACCACTACTACCACTACTACCACTACTACCACTACTACCACTACTACCACTACTACCACTACGACACTATACCACTACTACCTACTACTACCACTACTACCACTACTACCACTACTACCACTACTACCACTACTACCACTACTACCACTACTACCACTTACTACCCACTTACTACCACTACTACCACTACTACCACTACTACCACTACTACC